>OX578135.1:58744937-59262437 GCA_951213105.1 Amaurobius ferox | reverse complement strand
CAGAAATTAAAATTAGATTGTGATTCAAGATGAATTGCATCAACGTTTAAATGTAAATTTCAATATTTTATTGTGGCAGTAGTTTTAGTAGTTTAAAATATTTAGAAGGTACATCTTCACCTCTTGTATCCTCTATGGCTATATACCACTATTCTAAGTAATATAAATTTAGTAAGCATAACAATGGAAATTTTGATTTAAACTGAATATGCTTTTCATTTTACTTATTTGTCTTTTCTTCTTTGGCAGCACTTAACGTACCCGTTGATGTGGCTGGAGCTACATTCATGGCCATTGGTACCTCATCTCCAGAACTCTATTCAGCTGTCATCGGTAAGTTGAGTTATCTACGGAATTTTCCCCAAAAATGAAAGAAGCAGACGATAATATAATTTCGTTATAGTATAATCTCTAATGAATATATCTGATAAAGAAACGGAGACGATTAATGTTCTAATCAATCTGCCAAATATCTGGAACATTTTTTGACGTAATATCACTGAAAAAAGTAAGCTTAACGAGCTTACTGAATATTATTTGTATAAATTCGAGAGGTCACCCAGTGCAGTTTGATATGGATGATGTAAAGGCAGTGAGGCAATCTCTGAAAAGAATGCAGAGATAAGTTGAAGAAATACAGAGACATTCACACTTATCCTATCGATAACGAAGCTATTCGAAAAAACCTGATGTAGGCAGCACATAACTTTCCCTACAGAATCAAATTATTTTTTTCTTTTTTCGTGATTCATAAAATTCAGTTTAATTGTACAATATGACACGAGTACTAATTTAAAATTACCCTGAATCTGCAGTTTTAATTAAATTTTTAGTTTTATTGGACATCTGGACGTGTTTTCAAAAGTGACGTAAAAAAAAAGAAAAAAAAAAGTGAAAAGACCGATATATTTCGAAAATGGTTAGTCTTATTATTTTCGTCTTCAAAAACTACGTATGAAACTAGCCTTTAATTGTACATTTGACCATATGTAGTCTTTTATTTTAGATTTTTACGATTTTTACGGACAAGATCGCCAAAATATGACTTTTTTTTACCCGAATCGCATCAATATCTGTTCAGATCCACCAGGGTAATCCACAAGTGATTTATCTACCAAATTTTGTGAAATTTGGTCAATTAGTTTTTGAATTAAAGTGGATGCATACATTGCACAGACAGACAAGTATACAGACATCATGTTAAAAATAGATTTTTCGTGTTCTAGGGTATTCGAAGCGTGCACATCCGTCGATAACTTAAGTTGCGATTTTTGACACTATTCCAATACTTTCCCTACACATAAAAGTGGAAAAGCGTCCATGTTGTAGAAACGCAGTATTTAGGGAAAACTTATTTATTCGAGCAGGTCTAGCTATAAATATTTTTACTCCCGTTAAAAAAAAATCTGATGTGGGCAACACATGACTTTCCTTATATAATGCAATGAATTTACTACTTTTATAGTTAAAAAAATGTTATTCTTGTAGTAGATACTTATACTTTTCCCAAGATATTGAATTTTCTTCAATTAGTCGCCATTTTCATTGATTTAGCGTCATTTTTATCTATTTGGCGAGAGTTTCGTTAATTTAGCAACATTTAAAAATTCGCCAAGTTGGCGACAATACGCCAAATTTGTCACCAAAATCTCGCCAAGCGTTATGGACGGAGAAATAAGATATTCTTATACCAGATAAATGACTATTGGCATTCAAATACAAAAGTATTACTCAAAGTGTCTTTTCTCATGAGGAACGAGCTAGATCCACAAGAATGATGTCACCCAATTTATCGCAGGGTATCACATATGAAAAGTGAACATGTTTCTCAACAGTTAATATATTTTTTTTAATTTATGGGATTTTTGATAAATTTATTTGAAAAATGTGCAATATCTCGTGAGCGAATCATGCTAGCGTTCTAAAGTTTATGTCAATCATTTTCTAAGGAAAAATTACATAAGAAATGTATATTTGCGTAACTTTATTAAAGGTTTTGATTTTTTGATGATTTTTTCAAAATTTCACTCGAAAATTTAGGGGGGTTCTGAACATTCGATTGCGTTTAAAAACAATAGGCTTCCAGTATTTACGGATTGTGATTTTTGTACCAAATTTCTATCGAATCGCTCCATTCGTTCGTGAGGTATCGTCTCCACAGACTCACTGACACACACACACACCCACACACACTCACACACACACACACACACACACACACACTCACACACACACACACACGCACACACACACACAGAGACATCACCTCAAAAATGCTCGATTCATGATCAGGGATGCTTGAAACGTGACTCCCGTCGAAAACTCGAATTCGAATTTTCGACCCCGTCACAATACTTTCCATATACATTATGTATATAAGGAAAGTAATAATTCTGTTCATTTGAATAGATGGATATCTTTCTCTTCTCGTACACTGTGAATTGGGTCTCACACTGACCTAAATATTAAATGCATAACTGCCCGATCGTTGCGGGACCAAACAATACCAAACTATTGCAGGACCTAAAATACATGAAATATAAAAATTTTCAAAAAATGTAAGCACTACACAATGTAGCTTACCAATCGACCCTGTTAAAAAAAAACCTGTGGTTTGATCCAGACTTAAAGCTTATAAAAGTACGGAAAATCACAGAATTGTCTGATACAAAAACAGAACTTACATCTTAAAACCAGTTATATGTTTCATCAAAACACTTCTACTACACCCCGAAAATGTCTTGGAGATGTGTGATCCAAGCCGTGAATTTAAACGTCTCTATGCTTCCCCGAGTTGGTAAAAGGCGAGATGCTCATAAGTATTTGTAATTTAAAATTCTAAAATTTGAAACTGCCGAGATTAAAATTTATGTGATCAGGTTGTATACACGATCTTAATCTTCTGAAATCTGGACGCAAGACTATTGTGATCCAGTGGTTTCTTCTCGCTGCGGCATATTTGGTAATGAGATGTCGGATTCGTTTGCTGAACGGAAATCATTCAGTCTCCGCAAGATAAAATGCCTTATTACTTTTCCTGTAATGCCTGGTAATGTATAGGAAAAGTATTGGAATCATGCCGAAAATCGCAACTCGAGTTTTCGACGGATCTACGCGTATTGGGATCTACCTCTAGAGCTACTCGTATCCACTCTAATTCCAAAACTAATGGACCAGTTTTCATAAAATTTGGTAGGTAAGTCACTTGTGTGTGACTCTGGTGCTGATTAGTTTTGGGTACGATTAGGAATAAAAGAACCTGCTTTGTTTTTAGAAAAGGCTCGCAAAAATTGTCTGCATCCACTCTAACTGAAAAACTACTTGACCAAATTTCACAAATTTTGATAGATAAGTCACTTGTGGGATACCCTGGTGCTGATTAGAATTTGATATGATTCAGAAAAGAAGAACTTGTCTTTTTTAACGAAATGACCCGCAGAAATTGCCAAAATCTAAAATAAAAGACAACGTATGCTCAAATGTATCAATTAAATGCTTGTTTTATACTTAATTTTTGACGATGAAAATAAGACCAACCCCATTACTCTAGGGCTATCTGCTCTCGAGCTATTTTAGTTTTTTTGCAAAAATAAGTCCAGTTACCAAATGAAAATGAAAGCTGAATTAAAAATGTCATTTCAATTAATTATGCGTGTTAATTAGGGCAATTAAACTCAATTTAATGAATTATAAAATAAAGAGAAAATGAGTTTGAGTCTGCAGGGAAAGTCATCTGCTGCTCACATCAGATATTTTCCTTTTGTTGTCTCTACTGTGGTATTTGTGCTGTGTGTTATCACAATGATTATTGTATGAAATACTACTGTTAGAAATAGGGGTGAAACATTTATTTGATCTGTATGTAGAACTAAAATTTAAAACTTTTATGAAATTTTTTATGTTATGGATGTGATAATATATTCATGTCATTCTATTTTTGTCAGGCTCCTTCGTGACTAAAGGAGACATTGGCATCGGCACCATCGTCGGATCTGCAGTGTTTAACATTTTGGGAGTGACAAGTGTTACTGGATTGCTACTTTGGAAACAAGTAAGCAAAGAATGGCACAAATATCATATACTTGAAAATGTACCCGACGTCTCTCGGGATTTAATATTCAAGCATCTGATTAAAATTACACCAGAACATACAGCAAATTCTCGAAAACCAAACAAGACTTTTACGATAGGCCCGCTTGCTTATAACTGAAAATAAATGACTTTCTGCGGGGGGCGTAAATAATGCATGTGGGATGCGTGCTATTCATATACACAGCCATCGTTAGTTCAAGTATAAAAATGGTCTTTGGAACTAAGCTCTAACGTAACTAGAAACTGGGATATGGTAATTGACAGTGGCGGTGATTGGAGGCAAGGAGAGAAGTCACTCTCCCCTTTTACAACGTCCTTTGTACTTCCACGCTTTAACACTTTTGTATTTTATTTTGTACAACCACTTTTGTACTACGTGTTCACTCTGAGTACGGGCACGTTGAATATGTAGGTCTGTAAGTCCTTCCGAGATGTTGGTGGTAGGGGAAGGAGGATACGGTCTTTGTGGATGCCGCCGCCACTGGATTCTGGTCTAAATTGGGTGGCACTGTTCTGACATAAGCAGATACCTTACACCTTCAGGTAGGTCGGACAGTCTGGGTCGAAGAATAAAAAGCACTTTTGTACTTCAATATCACAAATATGAACACTAATCAAACTATGTTTATATAATCAGAATTTATCCACCTGAATCTAAATAACCATACGCAAATAACACCGGGCACGGCCGTTTTGAACAAGTTCTCAACGTCTTTATAAATACGTCACCACTCTCCATAGCAATGGATTCGCTCTTAGATTCTGACGTCATATGCGTAGCAAATCATGAAGGGAAAGAAGTTCCAATAAATACGGAAATCGAAAACGTCAATTTTTGTAGCTTTGTTGAAAATTTTGTAAAAAATAAATAAATTAAAAAATAGAGTAATTAATATTTTTATATTAGAATGCAAAGATATAAATCTTTACTCTTGCCAAAGAATAGAATTGTACCAATCTTCCATTTTTGAATTCAACTGTAATAATCAGATAACCTAAAACATGTATATATCAATGTGTTTAAAAATAAATAAATAAATATGGAAAGAATAGTATTGAAGATTCAGTTTAAAGATCGTTAAAAAGAAAGATTTTCGATATTTCGGATGACGTCAGGATGAAATCTCTGTGATAATATTTTCGCTTGCTAAACAAACAGAAAAAACCAAAAAGTATGTAAAAGAAGCTTAAAATTACATTTCAACATAAATAACTAAAGAACTACTTCGAGGGAAAAGATAAAGAACCTCAGCGAGATCTGTCGTCTCAATAGTTAAGCTATCCATGCACTAAATTTCGTGGTTGTCTAAAACTTCGATTTTCTGACTTCACACACACACACACACACATCATATTTTATTGCATAAGGTAAAAATGCAAGTACGTCTAAAATTTTTATAAATTTTTGAATGATCAACGAAGACCTTTTCCAAATATTCAACGTTAATATATCAAAACTTTGGTTGATCCTTGGTCTATACACTCTTCATATATATTAATAAAATTCAATGTATTATTGTTTATCTGTGGGTGTGCCAGAGTGTTTCTAGATTTAGAAAAAAACTACTTGAAATTATCAAGACTTGAAATTTTGAACAAACACAAAAATGGTTTTAACTTAAATCACAACAAATTTTAAAATTGAAATACTATTTATTTTATTTTGTCACTTTAATTTTCATTTTTGACACTAATCCAACATAGCTGAAAAGTGTTTATGACTTTATTCATTCCGTCCGTCTGCCTGTCCGTTAGCACGATAACTTCTGTAAAACTGACTTTATCAAAATGAAATTTTAGTATGTTGTTGAGACGGTCTGTGGAACATATGGGAATGTAAATGAATAATATCACCCAATTAGTTTTGGATTGAACCCGGGTTGAAAAGCGAAATACATTGAACCCTATGGGACCTAATTTTTCAAACATTTTTTAAGCGAAGTTAAAATGCACAAATTGCTTCGAAACTTTTAGGAAATATTCAAATTATCCCATAAAATGTATAAAAAGATTTCAGCAAAATATGTTCGGTAATTTTTTAAATAAAAATTAAAATAATATTTACACCCATATTATATGAAGAGATCACCTAACCCATTACAAAATATGGTATCCATCTTTTTTTGCCATTGCAAAAATCTTGATTTTTAAAGTTCTTTTACATTTATATTTAGTGTGGCATCCGTCCTAAAACCGCTATATTTTTGCGTATTTTCTGTGCATCTATATTCTGTGCCAATGCAATTACAATATTTTTGAGTTTAATGATCATCAAACTTTGACTATTTCTACAACGAAGCCTAATTTTAATAGATGCAGAATGTAAACAAGTGATTGTAAGGTGAGTTGTATAAGAATTGCTAAATTTTTTCCACGCAAAATTATTTAATTTTAATATGAATGAAATATTCATTGCTTTTGCATAGAGAGCCAGACGATCTATATTTCGATGATTGAATAATGATTTGAATAAAGTTCATTTTTTTCGATGAAGTTTTAAGTTTTCAAATATAATAAATTATTGTAGTACCATGATAATTTAAAATATATTAGTCCTGAATGTGCCGCATTTTAGAGATGTTTAAACAAACTTGCAGTGCAGTCGGAAAGTGTTTCATAATCAATGCTTTATGCATGATTGGCCTTTCTTGTTTATTTTATATTTAAGACAAAAATATCAATATATGGCAGGCGTCCGATACATGAGTCCAATTGAAAAATTGGACTCATGTATCGGACGCCTGTCAATATTTTCATTACTATCATATTTATATTATGAAAAAGAAGAATAATTCGTTGCATATTATCTTTAAGAGACAGATTTGTAAAGGTCTCACTGTTCCAGCCGAGGATCAAACCGCGGATCTTCAAACTGGGGCAGTGAGACCTTCATAAATGACACTCGACCGAATTGATCCTATAGTATCGGTTAGATGTTAGATGTAATGAAGATGGTTGTCGAAAAAAGACCTAGTTACGCATTTTCAGTGGACTCTCTGGACTATAACGCCAGGTTCAACGTTACGAAAGAGCGAGAATACGAAGGTGGTCATTCATATCGGCAGTTGAGGACCAATCTGACTTCAGAGGGCTTTATAGCTCTAGTTTTTCACATAATGTGTCTGAACACAAAATTTGATAGTGGTAGAAGCATTCGTTCTTGAGTTATCGTGCCCACACACACACGCACACGATGTATCTCAAAATGGGTTCGGCGGGTGATAAAATGTGGTCATCTGTTAAAGTCTCGGAGAAATATTTTCTCTTTTTTTATGAATGAAGAAAAAAAAATTATCCCAATTTATAACTTTTTTGAAATTTTTAAATTTTTCATCTAGAAAATTGTTCCCAGTTTCTTGAATTTCATTACTGTATATTTTACCATAGAAAATTCCCTTCTATTTGTTATCTAAACCCTTGTGTTATTATCCTATAAATTCCTTCTCTGCCTTTATTGCCCGTAACAAAACGATCTTCAAAATGCCTAAAAATTCATCCCACCCTCTTCTATTGTTCTATTACAAATTCCGCACCGTAAAACTTCCCGACCTCGGCCCCGATCACATTGCTGCCAATGAATCAGAGCAGTGACGTCACAATAAGACGAGAAGACGAGCGTCTTTTTCCATAGAAATGTAGCTAGCAAATTCGATTGCACCCATACGTGGCAAGGAAAAACCAGAATAGAAAAAAAAATTGCTACTCTTCTTTACAAAACGCCGACCAAAAAAAAAACAACAAAAAAAACCCAGCATTTTCCCCCGTTGATGTGCGCTATATACGGCATGAAACGAGTTTCAGAATTTTGTATATTATTTTTGCATTGACCAAGCATTTAAGCAAGACCAAGCGAACATATTTTTGGTACTGGCTGCGAAATTCATTTAAATAAAATATTTTTTTATTTTTCTGCGTAAAATTTCTAAATAAAAAGAACATTTTAACGAATGTGTTCACTGAACGTAACGAACACCATAACTAACGTAATACACCTGTGGCGTGCGGTGAGAGATGGATGAAATACCATTCTGCAGGTAAAGTTGAATGTGCATTTCGGGGTAAAGTTGTTAGGTTTTCGTCTATTCGACAAAAACACGTTGCGATTACTATTTTACAAAAACATTGTCTCTGTGCATATTTTTAACACATTTATCCCATTCCGTCCATGAAGTGAAAAACAAATCAGCAGCTTGCTCTGTACAAACTTCTTATATCAGGTTTTAAATAGGTGGCCATGTCTGAAAGATAGTTAAATTGTACATATTTATTCCGTTGGTATTGGACATATATGTATGTATATTCCTAGAAAGCATTGATCAACTAGTTTTAAAAATGAATATCATACCTTAACATTTTCTAAAATTAAATTTTCTATTTTCTTATTAATAAATTCTTGGTGTGCCACACGTCCGGTCAGGACGCTTAAATCATTGCTAATATTCATCTTACTTAATCTCGACACTGGTCGTATCGCATTATACCACATAAAAATCAGTTATTCTAAATGAGAGGACAATGAGGACACTAAGTTAAATATTAAATAATAACAAATTTATTTACAATGATTAAAATAATAAAAAAAACCAATCAACATTCTAGCTTAAAATAAAATACACAATATCATCTCACCTAATTACTTTCCTTAAAACAGTATTAACTTTCACATCTAATTTCATTAAAACAATATTATCTCCCATTATACAATATTAACTCGCACAGTTATACATCATTATACACATAACTACATTTCCCTTCAGAAATGTAATTAAAATTATCTGCTTACATTTTAGTATTAACTCATTTGTTCAAAATGCTTTGTCTGATCCCTGAATGTCGAGAGAGAGATAATTCGATACCAAAAATGCACGTAAGTATCATGCATAGGCCTACCTAGGGTATTTCACAGAGGTTCCGACGACCGGGTGAGCACCCCGGGTTCTCGACATCACAGCAGTTCTTTGGGGACTCTTCACTCTCCTGAATTCGAAAAATCAAGTGCCGATACTTTTCAAAATTCTAACTTTCTCTCGAACAACCGAAAATTGTCACCTCATACATTTTGGCGCCCCTGCTTCTAATTGGATTCACAATGTAGCCCCCTCTATGCAATTGGTCAGCATAGGGTTACATCTATGTCTCATTGGATCGTGTCATCTTAGAAATGTGATGAGAAGCCCTGAAATTAATGTCTTAGCTGGCCCAGCTTCCCACGATCTCAAGGCGCACGTACACACACCTATGGACGGTCAAGAGATCAACTTTATTGTTAGCCCCACATTTCGACGCTCTCTGTAATTTTAGTTACGTTTCATACGTTCACGGAGCGAAAGAGGCGCTGATCTATTTCAGCTGCAGGTGGTCGGCTAGGGAGACTCGAATAAATTGCAGCAAACACACAGGGACCATCTCCATAAATGGTGATCTCCTTTTACTTTTTAAATGCTACATTTGTTGGTTTGACACAACAATGTAACAGTGGATAAATACAGCAATTTTTTTATCCGTGTTCTATTAACATTGATAATTGTCAATTTAGAGTTGCGCGAAATATAAGTTTATTGGCATTTCAAAATAGTTTTACATGTTGTCATTCAGAAAATCGCCAAAACAATTCAATATTAAAAACATTGTGCTGTAGATCTTATACATTTTTCCACTGTGAAAGAAGTACATTCATTGCATTACATAGGGAAAGTCATGTGTTGCCCACATCAGATTTTTTATGTTAAATCAACTGAATGGCAGTATTCTTTTAACGAGAACGTTTTGGCCGGATTTTAAGAAGTTTCTTGATATTTTGAATTTTTGAATAGCTAACGGTATTCGATGGAAAAGACGCTTTCAAGAGACACCAACAACGATTTCTAGAACTGTCAATTAACTGAAGGAAATGCTGGATACACATACATACATAGTCGTATACGTTTAAATAGTGTAGTTATGTATCTCTTCGTATGTATAAACCAAAACATCTACACTAAAATCTGCTAAACCGCAAGTCGCAGCTTAAATCTAGGTGCATCCCCGTAAACAGAATAAAAAACTGTAAATGCGAATAATGTTTGATCTAAATAAATCGATTAAGCCCATTTTGATGTCACTTTGAAACTTTTCGTCCCTGTGACGCTAATGAAAATTATTTTTAGGCGCCTTATAACTTGCGTAAAAATACCAAAATCGATATATGGTTAAAGAATTTTCGTATTTGAATTCCTCTTTCCAAAATTTTTTTTTCTACTTCCAATGGCTGAGCACATGAACAAAATACAAAAGTAACAAACAATGAGAAACAACGACAAGAGTTCAAAAGCAAACCGAAGGTTATCGCCCCAATAGTCCTCTAGCCTCCCAATATCTGGAAGCCTCAGTAGTAACATGGAGGACTCCACAGAGATGTAGATGGTGTTTGTCTATAGGTTCATCCCCATCACATAGCGGGCAGGCAGCCTCAGTAAAAATACTAATACGGTACAAATAGGCAGCAAGGCAGTCGTGCCCAGTTAGCAGGCAAAAAACAGCCACTTCTTCCCGTCTTGTTTTACCAGGCACATTCAGGAGACGTCCTCTCCCGTACTTGTTATTTAATTTGCTTTTCAATTCATGTTGGTACGCCGACTTCATAAATTGTGTTATACATATTGTCGTGAAAAAATAGGTTTCTCGTTTTGCACAATGTATCAGCACAGCACCTTTTTTGCCAAGAAAATATGCTTGCTCATTGTCCTACAAATCGCAATGGCTAGGGATCCACTGCAAAGCA
This sequence comes from Amaurobius ferox, assembly GCA_951213105.1. NCBI lineage: Eukaryota > Metazoa > Arthropoda > Arachnida > Araneae > Amaurobiidae > Amaurobius > Amaurobius ferox. The sequence goes on along the minus strand of OX578135.1, from coordinate 59,251,585 downwards.
ACATGTTTATGCTAAGACGTTAAGTATTTTAGCAGTTCTTGACATTGGAAAACCTCATTAGATAGCGGGGCCTCAATAAAACCGATGGAATGGATGGTAGCCCGTGAATTCAACAGCAGCACAATATTTTCAAATATACATAGCTGGCCAGTTAGCTAGCTGCAGTGGCGGCTCGCGTATAGGTGCTGTGGCACTGCGGGAGCGACAGTGCTCTCTTTTCCTCGCAGCCTCGCGTGCAGCTTCCTATGAGCGCATGCGCACAACAGTCAAACACTCCGCTTCACAGGACTGTTGTGCGCATGCGCACAACAGTCAAACATCACTCCGCTGGAACTGTGAAGCGTGGTGTTGAAACTGTGAAGCGTGGTGTTGGAACTGTGAAACGTGGTGTTTGACTGTTGTGCGCATGCGCTCATGGGAAGCTGCACGCGAGGCTGCGAGGGAAAAAGAGCACTGTCGCTCCCGTAGTGCCACAGTGCCAATACGAGAGCCGCCACTGGCTAGCTGTCTAAATTCAATGCGGATCGCCTCCATCTCACCGTCAAAGACTGTTCCAAATTCTCCCACTGGTGTATAGAAGGAAAATAATTTAGAGAAAACGCCAGCAGCAGCTCTAATGTTCGTATGTTTTTAAATTGTGATCCATCCGTATATACATGTAGACACTCATTTTCAGGATATTTAATCTCGATAGTCTCTAAAGCAATGCATCTTAGAACAGCTGGTGAAGTATCCTTTTTTGACATGTATTGCGTCATATTTAGGCTTATCCCAGAACCGATTAGTTCCTGGGGACTTCTGAGTTTCATTAGTAGTTGCACTTTATTGTGGAATCCAAAGACTCCTCTATTGACCAACACACACTGAACGAAACCAGCCTAAATCTTCAGATTCCTATCTTCGAGTTGATAATTCTTCCAAAAGGCAACTTCAAGCCTTATAAACTTTTCATATAGTATCGAAGCCTTCTCCTGGATGATGGTTTGAATAAGTCTATTTTGGGTCAAACACAACATTGCATCTATTGATGTGGATGTCACTGCTCCTGTGATAAGCCTTAAGCCTTGGTTCTGTAGGATTTCTAATTTTTAAGCAAGGAATTAGAGGCAGTGACTAGACTCTAATCACTAGAGGATAGTTGTAGAATATTAGAAGCCGCAAAACAAAGGTTTTGTAAGTAGTATTAAGAGTGGAGCGGGCATTTCCCCACAATTATAAACTTTCCAAAATTATAAGTCACCGTGTTGGGAAAATTCGATTTCACAAAATAATGTCCAAAAATACTTTTACGAAGCGACCGACGTTCGCTCACATGTGACGTCAATGAGCGAGTAATGAAGCATATAGAGTATATATTATATAATGGTGCGCGCTTCAATGAAACTCACTATAAAACGCATTGTCATAGATTCTAACATTTAAATTATTTTTATCTTACTTTTCATGAACAAAGGTTAGCTCGAATCGTTATGTAAAATCGATTAATCGTTTATGTACAATATTTATTTACCTAGTTAAGATGCAATTTTATTTAACTTATTATTGAAAGACGTTATTACGGATTATGTTTATCTATGTTTATCTATGATCTTGTGTTTATCTGTGATCTATGGTATTTTTACTACTACCTGAATATTCAGATCGAAATTGGGGGATCACCGCTTTCTGGAAACAAAAAATTTATTCTGTTGCAACAACTATAAGGGAAACATCCCATAAATAAATTGATTTATAAAATTACTTACAGGGCAAAATTTCATTGAGTTTCATTAGATATATATGAAGGAAAGAAACAAACGAGCTCCTTGGCATTTCGAATCATAAAGATCTGAAATATATGTCATATCGTTTCTCTTTACCAAAGAAATAAACATTTTTCACTTTCCTTTTTCTCGGCATTTCCGTTCCGGATCTTTCAAGTGTGCAATGAATTTATTCGCTGTCTCATTCGTAATATTTTTTTTTCTGAGAAGTGTATTTTCCTGTTCCGATGATATAAACTGTATTCTTCTTTCCTTACACTAAGAGTGAGAAAGAAATTACTATCGATTTCATACTGAAATTTTGATGGAATTTCATCTTCCCCCCCCCCCCCGGTAACTTGATTAAAAAAGAAAAAAAAGCATTTGACGAACAGTATGATACTTTGCAGGCAAGACAGCGCTTGAATTTTATTAATATTTTATCGAATTCTAAAAGCACTATATCGCTCGAATCTCTTAATATTTTATAACCACCTTCTAAGGCGTCTACATTTTTATTTTAAAAGCTAAGAAAACGATACTACATGAGTTTATCTCAAACCTAGAATACACCATTTTATCTTTACGTTACCTATAGATAAAGTCAAAATTGTGAATGTACTGTATACAGTATATAGTACTATATAAAATACATACAGTACACATATGTACCGTATATAATACATACAATGCACATATATACAATGTACTGTATACGGTACATACAGTACACATATACTATGTACTGTATATAGCACATATAGTACACATATACTATGTACTATATACAGTACATAGTATATGTGCTGGAAAAATTACTATATAACTAACTATAAATGGGTCTAAAATTGGAGATTTCGATGGATTTGTGTATATGCTTTGGATTCATTGGAACAGGAATAAACTATAATCAGCATGATTTCTGTATATGTGTGTGTGTGCCAACAACATATGTATCCTATTCTAGCTCATAAACTAACTGTTCGATATTTTACGAAATGTGACGACATCTTGGTGAAAATTACATTTTTGTACAAATCGAGAAAATCTATTTACGTTTGATCATTTTGCAAACTAGACCTCGAAAATCGAAAACAACCGAAATAAAAGAATAAATATGTAACTAAATATAACAAATGGGCTTTCCATTTATAATTCTTGATAAGAAAACGAACGAAACCATTTTCAGTATGCTATAATGAACCAAGTTTGTTTTGATTTTTGATGAATTAACATTATTAAAAATAGCTTCAAGTCTCCTAACAAAAAATTAATTATTAAAAAAATATATCAATTTCGATGTAATTAGAAGTAACTGTGTAATTATTCTAATATTTATAATTATTTTTATGTTAATTTTACCTGTTCCTGATTTTAATTTATGTCCTAACTAAATTTTAGTCCTCAATAAGAGCACTTTCGCGATTAACCAAGGTTATTTATGTCAGACATATTAGAGTTTTGGGTCTGCAATGTTGCGTTTGATCAAATGGAAGAATCTTATTAAGAAGTTTCATATTAGGTTTGTTTTTGTTATATAGTTCAATAGATTAAGATTAAAGGTATATTGCAAGTTAGTTGATTATAATCATGTTGATTTGTAACTTTGCTTTGGCTGGACAGTATTGGTATGTCATTACTATTTAGATTGCTGTTGATATTTAAATGTTGTATATAGTTTATGTGTCTTGAATATTACAGAGAAATTAGCTAGTAATAAATATATTTGAAATGATAAATTGTTGTGTTCCTTTTGTAGAATCGTGGTAATTGCTTGGATGGGTGTTTTTATTTAAGATCGAAGTTTTAGTTCAGATGGAAGTTTTTTTTTCAGGTTAAAGTTGCTTTTAGATTACGTTAATATTGTTTATTAATTGAAGTGAAATTAAATACCGGTGGAACAAAGAAAGTTTGGAACCTATTAAATATTTATTTCGTGTATTATCTTGTGCTACAAAACACGATTTAACTAACACAAATTACGACATAAAACAATTTCAATCTGTAGGAAAAGTCATATATTTATGCACATTAGCATTTCATTTTCTATTACACTTTTGTTCAACATTTTTGTCAGACTCAACTATCATATTCTTTCTAATCATAATATCACGAATGATTCAAAATTTTCCAAGCTCTCTTACTATTCTCACTTACACATGTTCAAAGGTCAAACCTGGTGAACAAAAATTTTCTTCTATGTAGATACAGATGCAGCTGTGACAAACTGGCAAATGCACTACTCCGATGCGTTCATGATTCAAATATCATATTCTTACGATCCATCCCCTTGACATATACATGCAGCTGGATGATTTATTGAGTAAAAGTGTCATCATGGAAGTCCTGTTGTCAAAGAAGAATGCTATAACATGGAATTCTGTAAAGTAATAGAACATAATAACTGAAAATTATCTGGAGTGATAAGTTCCCCTCGACCTTCTCCTGTATTCATATTTTATATCGCCTTAGGTTCATTTCTATTATAATCAGTATAAGTAATTGAAGTATATTTTATCTTTTTATTCAGCTTCGTTCGTAAATTATTAATTTGAAAATTTGAGTAAGTATTTAAAAATATATGTTATTTAAGTTGAAAATAAGCGGAATGCCGTTGAATTGGGTACAATTGGCTTATATATATATATATATATAATGTCGTTTAAATATGACGTAGTCTCACATATATACATATGTTATATTACAATATATATACTTGTTCCAGGAATTATCTTTGTTTCTTTTAGGAAATAATACTATAAAAATGTTTAATTTTAGAATAATTTGAGTTTTAGTCACGTCGATAAGATAAGAAGAATTTTTAATTCTAGATTTCATATAATGTATCCACACATGAAATTTCAAGGACTTATACATATTCATAGTTTTTAGGGAAATTTGATCAATAGGATTCCTATCCCAGATTTCTTTTCCTTTTCTTTCTGCGTTGTACGTTAATCAGAATCGCCTCGGAGATTGGAGCAAACCTATACGTAATTTAGGAACGCCAATTAAAATCTGCAACACCTGTTACATCATCCAGAACCACCCAAAGCAGTTATGGGTCCTGATTAGTGAAATATCTAATGGATCAAATGTGTGTATATGAATACTGAATTTAATGCCAACTGCTTGTTTGGACTAAATATATTAGTCTCCACACACACAAATGCGTGTGAGTGTGTCTTTTCAAAAGTGTTCGTAATGAATTTAAGAAGTCTTCAAACGTGTTTATGCGTAAAAATGTCGAATTCGAAAATTTTCAGAAAAACAATACTTACTTTATGCAATAGTATGAGAAAGCAAAAATTACACTATATATTTTATTTCAATGCATTTAAAATATTATAATTACAAATTCTACTAAAAAACCACTAATGACTTTGCGCAAGTTGTAAACTCAATATTCAAAAGAGTTCTACAGTCGTATTAATTACAGTCGTATTTCATAGAATTCTTAAGCACACTCCTAAACGTATATTATTTAAAACGTTAAACATGTTATTGAAATGGGTTTACTAAATATATTAAAATTATTCTCAAGAAGTTCTCATTGCTGCCTTCAGCATTTTTCTTCTCTACTATATGCAAAATAAGTGACATTTATTGAATGCATGTTATACCTGTCCGATACGGCATCTAATGAATAATGCATAATGTAGATGTAACTTAACGTAGTCCAAATCGTTACCAGTTTTTTTTTCTGTAATATTTTACTGTTGAGATTTCCGAAACTAGCTTTAGGACATTTTAAAGCAGCATAATAAAGTGCCGCTGGATTTTAGAAAACAACTTGCTCTGCGTTTCCTGAAAATTAGTTCTGCAAGTCAATGGGCCATATTTGTTGTTCAAGCTTCTTATGCGAACCAGGGTCACATATATAAATTGTGGACCCCCCCCCCCCTTATAAACATATATCACAGACTCCTTCCATCCTCCATATTTGATTTTACTTTCCATGTGAATCTTTCATGTTTTTCATTCTCTTAAAAAATGGGATTCGTTCCCCTTAGCTCTGATTCGAGTGGTATCCTTTCCCCCTCCCATGGGCGATCCTGTACAAGTCATATTCTTCGTTCAAAATTCTTCAGCGGTTTATACTCCGGCTTTCTGATGAGTCTACTCTTAGTACGAGGGGGGTTTGGGGGATTGGAGTATACATATATATTCGTGGTGATTATACATATAGATTCGTCGATCCACTCTAAACTGTAGGTACTGGTTAAATTGTTCTTTGTGTGCACGAATCAACCATAAATCAATAAATCCAACCCCAACCTTTTTCTGAGGCCATAGTTTTCTCTCAAAATTCATTTTGCTGACCTTTGCTGACCATAGAAAATAATCTGCTTGTAAAAAGTAAGTTTTTATCATCGTTAAATTTCAAAACACGTTTAGAATTATGTCCGTCTCTGGGGTGCGGATATGATATGCAAAGAACGATTTCATGTATTAAGATAAACTTTTTTATATAGAATATGCAAAACATAAATAAAATAAATAATGAATAAAATTAAAATGCAACTACTAGAAATGTGTTTGTATTTTTCATCAGTAGAATAAATGTTATTTAAAAATTTATTTGGTAATTCTATTCAGTATTTCCTTCCTATTTAATAGGTATCTCCGGTAGATTGGTACCCGATTTCCCGTGACTGCCTTGTTTACATATTCTCCGTAACAACGCTCATCTGCATCATTCAAGACAATGTGGTTACGAGGTAACGACAGCTAATCAATACTCTTAATGGCTGTTTTATGATTCAAAAGTCATAATCTTTATTCATTAATGCAAAATGAAGTTATATGTAACTTTCAGATAAAACGAGATCAGCGTATTGTAAAAATAAACAAGGTTAGAACATATAAAGATGGAATTAGACTATCAGATAACAGTTCAGTTTTTCAAGTTGAATCGATAGCACGTTTAAAAAGCATGGTAAAAATATTAGATCTCAAGTTTGATAATAAATACATAAAATTCTATCTAGACTGTTAATTTGTATTTAAATGGAAAGAAAATCACATTCTTATTTAAAAGCATTAAAAAAAAGCATTAAAATGAAAAAAAAATAAAGGGGTGGAGTAAAGATCTAGCTCATATTTTGATATTTTTTTAATTGAACCGATTCTTGTAATGAGATATATTCAAATTATGAATTTTCATTTCCAAAAACTCTTATATTATTTTCTTCAAAACATTCATTCCCTTGTTCATATTTTAAACAGATGTTTGCACCTACAGATGTGAGGACTTTAACCGCAGACGATAAATCTAGGTTACCGCAATTTTGGGGGATCTCGGAAATAAAAAATCTAGTAGGTGATTTCAGAATAAATCCAGAGCGGAAAATGGTCCGGATATTGTAAATAATAAAAAATAGTTTTTTTTTCTGTTTTGAATTTACGAATATTTTGGGTACATGCCAAGATCTTTACCTCCCATGTAAGTGACTTTAATTATTTTATACGTTGAGAATTCGTTTTTAAATTTTAGGAAACATACATACATATATACATACTTGCATACTAACATAGTCACATTCTAATAAAATGAGAAAGAGTAGTCACTCCAGCTAATACAGGAAAATATTTGTTGACACACATTTTCCGGCTTTAGCTGACAGTGAATTTACGCTCCGTCACATTTAGTTGCAAGAAGGAGGCTTTTTTTGTTTCCGAAACCTGTTGATGCCTTCCTATTTTTATTTTATGTTATTTCATTAACAAAATGTTTTTAGCAAAACTAAAAAAATTCATTAAAAGCAGCATACAACACAAAAATCTGATGTGAATCTTTCCCGAAAAATGCAATTACTTCACCTCTTTCCCAGTGAAATCCATGGCACAGTGGTTTTAATGTTGAATTGTACATTGGGCGCTTTTCCAGGATGACAACATGTAAAACTATTTCGAAGTAACCAATTAACTAATATTTCGCGCAACTCTAAATTGACAATTATCAATAGTGATAGCATTCACAATAAGCAATATGGTCCATATTTTCAAATATTTGAATAATTAATTCATCAATTTGGCGTAATTTCCGTTAATTTAGCATCATTTTTGCAATTTTAACTACTTTGACTATATTTTCGTCAATCTGGGAGGACATATCGCCAAGTTGGCGATATTTCACTACGTAAGTAGATATGTTCGCCAAATTCATCGCCAAGCGCTACACACAGACGAAAAGAAGATCTTTTCGTACATATAACTGACTATTGGCGAGTGATTGGGAGTAAAAATACAAAACTATAACACAAGTATCTTCTTTCGTGAATGGAACGAATTAAATCCTCAAGATTAATGTTAACAAATTTGTCTTGTATAAAAAGTGAACATATTTCCCAGTATTTAATGTTTTTTTAATTTTATGCAATATTTTTGATAAATCTATTAGAAAAACGTGCAATGTCTTGAGAACAATTCTTACTAGCCTTCTAAAGTGATTGTCATTCGTTTTCTAATGCAAAATTGCACAGAAATTCGTTTTCATAGAAACTATTCTGTGCCAACAATAGAAAATATAAGTAATAATGTGGCATTAGTAAATTTCACAAGCTATAGACTTACAAAAAAGTTAAGTTGGAAAAATTTCAGTAGAGGCGTTTGCCCCTACTTGGCCCGCTATGGACTGTCCTGTCCCTTCATATTCCTCATAAGTGGACTTCGCTGTATCTTATCCAATTATCTTAATTTGATTTAAATATTCTTTGTTTCAACTCTTCCCATTTTTGAGTATTATACTAGTTTCTTTTTATTTTTCAGCTTTGAGTCAGTGCTACTACTCATGATGTTTGGTGTGTACATAGTAGTTATGTATTTTAATTCAAGCATCAAAGAATGGGGAGAAGATACGGTGAGTATACAATGAGTATACGCATGAAGTATGCGAGCTGAGAAAGATTCCAAATTAAAACTTAATTTAACAGATATTTATGAAATTAGAATTATAAAGAATTGATTATAATATTTGAGAATCCTAATGCAAAAGATCATATAAGTTTTTATAATTTGAATATTAAAAAGGACAAATTAGAATACAGGAAAACAATGAAGTCAAAGTAATACATTTAAATCGCAGAAACGTATTTAATATACATGAGCATATTTAAATCACAATATATGCAATACAAGTGCACACGTTCTGTTTAACTGTTTAAAAGGTGTTGCTTACTTGTTATTTGTACAAAGCATAGTGTGCATACTCGGTTTAGAAATTGACGTTTGCCCTACTACAATCCTTTTTACTTTCCCTGAAATACATGGTAATGTATAGGGAAAGTATTGGAATCATGTCGAAAATCGCAACTCGAGTTTTCGACGGATCTACACGTTTCAAGACCTCTAGAATACGAAAAAACCATTTTTAGCGTGACTTCTGTGTGTGTGTCTGTGTGTCTGTCAGTGTGTCTGTCTGTGCAGATTTTGTATCGACTCTAACTAAAAAACTAATGGACCGAATTTCACAAAATTTGGTAGGTAAGTCACTTGTGAGCGAGTCTGGTGCTTATTAGTTTTGAGTACGATTCGGAATAAAAGAACCCGCTTTTTTTTTTGCGAAATGGCCCACAAAAGCTTGTATCCACTCTAACTGAAAAACTACTAGACCGAATTTCACAAAATTCGGTAGATGAGTCACTTGTGGATTACTCTGGTGCTGATTTGATTTTGGTATGATTCGAAAAAAAATAACCTGCCTTTTTTGCAAAATGGCCCGCAAAAATCGTCAAAATCTAAACTAAAGAACTAGGTATACTCAAATATATCCATTAAATGCTCGTTTAATACGTAATTTTTAACGACGAAAATAATAAGACCAATCCCATTACACTAGGACTAGCCGTTCTCGAGATATTTTAGTTTTGCGTATTTTCTCTACGTCACCTTTGAAAATAAGTCCGGTTACCGAATGAGAACGAAAATTGAATTAAAAGTGAAATAAATTTAATTAAAAGAAAGATAACGTTAATATAAGTCTGCAGGGAAACTCATGTGCTGCCCACATCAGATTTTTACTTTCCCTGCAATACATGGTAATGTATAGGGAAAGTATTGGAATCATGCCGAAAATTGCAACTGGAGTTTTCGACGGATCTACACGTTTCGAGACCTCTAGAATACGAAAAAACTATTTTTAGCGTGACGTCTGTGTGTGTGTCTGCGTGTCTGTCTGTCTGTCTGTGCAGATTTTGTATCCACTCTAACTAAAGAACTAATGGACCGAATTTCACAAAATTTGGTAGGTGAGTTACTTGTGAGCGAGTCTGGTGCTGATTAGTTTTGGGTACGATTCGGGATAAAAGAACCCGCCTTTTTTTGCAGAAGCTTGTATCTACTCTAACTGAAAAACTAATGGACCGAATTTCACAAAATTCGGTAGATGAGTCACTTGTGGGTTACCCTGGTGCTGATTAGATTTTGGTACGATTCGGAAAAAAATAACCTGCCTTCTTTTGCAAAATGGCCCTCAAATATCGAAGAAATCTAAAATAAAAAACTACGTATGCTTACATATATCCATTAAATGCTTGTTTAATACGTAATTTTAAACGAAGAAAAGAATAAGACCAACCCCATTACACTAAGACTATCCGTTCTCGAGATATTTTAGTTTTTCGTATTTTTTCTGCGCCACCTTTGAAAATAAGCACAGTTATCAAATGAGAACGATAATTAAATCAAAAGTGAATTAAATTTAATTAAAATAAAGAGAACGTGAATATAAGTCTGCAGGGAAAGTCATGTGCTGCCCACATCAGATTTTTAATTATTGAAATTGCAATTCTGCAAATTAGCGTACAATCTCACGTATGTATGCAAAATTTAATCTTCCTACCTATTGTAATTTTCGAGTAAAAGGGATAAAAAAGATTCAGACAAATGTTGATTTCGCATCGTTGGGAATCTTTGCTTCGCTGGTCCATAATAATGATCCATTGTGTAAATAATACAAATAACATAGTTTAAGTCCTGAAACGCCCGTTTAGAATATAAACAGTTCAAAAGTTCCGGATTGTACAAATGATGTTTTAAATCCCGAATCTATTGAGAGAAGCATCGGCGTATTCCATTTAACTTTTCTGCGGCAAAAATGAATCCATTTTAAAGTTCTTTAATCTTCTGAAAAAACATAAGACATATATGCTTTGTATCTTGATTCTTAGTTTTCACTAAACTATCAGTATAAACTGCAACAGTAGAATAAATTACAAAATCACTGAACGGTAACTTGTTAAAAAAGAATAAAATAATGCATGCAAATTCATATTTAGCTGTAACCAAAACAATTTAAACAGAATGTAACAGTCAAATTCGGAAAGATATAGAATTTAGTTAAACAATCCGCGATTCTAAAAAACTGTTTTAAAAAATCAGTTGAAATCAAGTCAGAAAGGAACAGGACAAAAATAATATTTCGACTGATCTAAGTCCGCTGACACGAATCCCTTATAAAAATCATAAATTATGAACGGATGACACCAAAAACATAATTTTTGCTTGGAGCAGTATGTAATATTCAATTTAGCTCTAGTTAAATTACGAAGATCGGATTTTCAGTAGATTTCTCTGTGTCAGAATTTTAAAATCGATTACGTCTTCAAAACACAAAAAGTATATATATATATATTTTTTTTTAATTCATGAAAATTCGGTTATTCGTATCGTAGAATGGAATCAATTGAAATTTTTTGAAAGGGAATTCTTAGATCTTTTAGATAATGTGAGGATGAAAACTCTGCGATAAAATTTTTAATCACTTAAGAACCGATTTAAAAAAAAAATCGCTCATAATTGAGCTTCAGCATTAAATAACTAAAATAGTTCAATTCACATACATTCAATAATATCAAGTGTGATCCTCGCAATGGCTCAAATAGAAAATTTACATTCTACCTTTTATTAGAAATCTCCTATTCCAGATTTATTAGAAAACTTCCATTCCAGATTTTTTAGAAAACTTCCATTCTAACTTTACAGCTGCAAAGCACTACATGACACGAAGCTACATTTTTTAATATATATATATATATATATATATATATATATATATATATATAAAAATTAAAATATCAAATACTGAAGTGCAGGAGTGCAAATCAGTAAACACAGTATCAAACCGCGGGCAATATATATATATATATATATAGTTTCCTCGTACTCGTTCGACCGCCGGGTTTTGGGTTCGAGTCCCACTTCAGGCATGGATGTTTGTGTTGTTGGGCGCAATGTGTTCCCACCCCCACTGATGCGCTGGGGCAACGTCATATGACGGCTAAGAGGTTCACGGTTCTGGCCGATGTATAGGCAAAGATGAAAGAGTCAATGCCTGGCCATTAGAGAGAATATATATATATATATATATATATATATATATATATATATTAAAATTGTAAATCCACTATCATAATACACTATCTTAAAATTTGTCTGCAAAATATAATGAAATGATATGAAATTAAACCAAAACGAGAAAATATAATACATATTACATGTGAGAAAGCTAAAGATAATCAGCAAAAGTCAATGGTGAGAAATCGAAAAAAAGGAATACAAAAACTATTTAGCATTAAAGCTTGCACGTGGAAGAGCTCTAGGCTTAAGAAAAGTTCATTTCGAAAATAATCTTTTTCAAGTCCTAATGTTTAATCGAAATGAACACAAAATGCTTGTTTCTGAAACACAAGATAGATTTTATCTACTCGTATAAACATGTGTTATTAGGACGAATATATATATACGTACTTCCTTTCACTTATGTTATACAGAACATTTTCTATTAATGATCTATCTCAGATATATATAATACAAGTAAAATAAAAATTCTTCAATTATATATATATATATATATATATATATATATATATATATATATATATATATATATATATATATATATATATATATATATATATTATACGTGTGTATATGTGTGTGTGACATTCTTTTATACCCTGTAGTTTATATTTTACAGTCCAGCTGTGTTATCGAAATTTATGGCACAGCAAACGCAAAAAAATATTTAACTTTAAGTGTAGTTTATTCAAATAAAAATGTTTGTATTATCTTGAAAACCTTAATTATCTTTTCTGTTTATTTAGATAGAAGATTTGCACAAATGGTGGAAAAAGAGCCGCCGAGTAAGAGCCAACTCTTTCAGAAACCAAAAACCCTTGTCACTGAAAGCAAGCAGGATCGGAGATCCTCGAATGATGTTGGCTTCTCAACTGACACTCGTACAAAATGAACCTACTCCAGAACTCTCTTCAACCGAAGATGATCCAAACGCAGATGACAGGAGTGAATCGTCCTCTGTAATGTTTTTAAGTCCTAAAAATCAAACTTCTTTCCCCTATTACCATATATATCATAGGATTCGGGATCCCTTTATTTATTTTTTGAGGGGAGAGAGGAATGTGTGAATAGAATATTATAATCAGTTTTATCCCACATTCATATCAACAGGTTTAGTCTAGAGGTCTGTACGGACTCAGAATAGATTTCGATTATATATGGTTTGAAGTAGTGCCTGAAAAAAATTGTAAATGAAATTCAATAGAATGTCCTATTCTTTTTTACAGATTTCAGCAATAAGAATAATGTTTTAAAAAACATACTTTTTAACTAAATTCAGAGCATAATGATGGTACAAGTTTATTGTTTAACATATTTGGATAATCTCCTTTTTTAGACGCGGCAGTTGTAAAGTAAAGTTATTGGTTATAGTTAAAATTTATGCAGAATTCGATATTCTTCCCGAAACTAATTTTGGGCTGTTCCACGAATTTAACCAATTTTGTGCTGTTCTACGTTATGCTGTTCTATGTTGTGCTGTTCCACAAAATCCAGATAATTATTCTGCACTTAAAGTAATATCTTTTGCAATCGTTCTAAAAATTGCTGAAAAAGCAAATGTTACCATTTTGTCACCATAAACGGAATTTTATTTTTTTAAAACTATTTATTTAAAATATGAATATTTCTCATTTTAAAATCAGAATTACGAAAAGTCGTATGCAATTTATCAACTGCTCTTTCCGTATTCAAAACAATAAATCACAATTAAAACCATGTCTGGTTTGTTGATAACATTCTAATTAATGTATGCTGTAATTGTGGTGATACAATATAAAGATAAACCGACTGCAATATTTAACTTTTTGAAAGTTACACATTTTAGTTTTTTTATCCTTATAGATTTTTGATTAGGAGTGCATTTCAAATAGGAGGGCAAATCCTTTCATCCTTTCATACTTTTTCTGAGCTTGGTAGCGCGGTAACTTAATGCTGCCACTTCGAAGCATCGCTTCAAACTTGATAGTTTATTACAGAATTCTGGTTGCACAAGACTGTTAGCGATTGCATTCATCTTGAAAGGAAACATTTATGCTGATTTACTCTGCTGGCATCTTTTCTCCAACTGATTTTGATTAAAGTTTTTGTCAGAGCAATTATCTTAAACAATTTTTACAGCATATCACACAGAAAAGGGGCCTTACTAATAAGATCAGTATTGACACGTGCCTCACCTCAAACACATAGACTCCACCAAGATATGGATGAAACGTTTTTCGAGAGAAAATGAATAAGTAGTATGTGAAGGATAACAGAGATTCAGAAACAATTAGGGATCAATTATACGAGGAAGCGGATCTAGTGAAGGCAATCAAAATCAATGTATAAGATATTCATAAGTGAAGTACACAACTTCACTTATGAATATCTAAGTTATTTACAAGGAAATTACGATAGATAAAATCTTATAACAATTTTTACACATTAGAGCACCGTGATAATTTATTTCTATATGATTTGTACACTCTTTGGGTACTCGAAGGATGTTGATAATCTATGTAGTTCCATCCACGTACTCTGGAGAATACCTGACGTTACACGGAGGAAGACTGAAATGATACATTCCATCAGCTCAGTGGGAATTGTCCCTTTTGTCTTGCAGACAATGTCATGGGAAATGTTGATCTAAATAACTGCGGACATTCAAAGACCAATGAGGGGAGCAAAATCGTGCTTTATAAAGATTTCTAGAATATTCCGAGTTGTAGAATTACAAAGAATTGTAGCATGTCCATGTACGTATTGCTTGTATAACAGTCACTTCAGAAAATAAAAAAGACCGGATGTAAAACATTTCATAGTTGCTATGCGTTATAACCAGCGATCCTCCACCAAACAAGAAGGGGACGCCTCAATTAAAGACTATGCATCATGGGAAAGAGAGCGTCCCGATATTATTTACTCCAGGGCGCCAAAAGTCTAATTATATCATTGATGTAACAATTACTGCAAGTTCTTATCTTTCTCCGTTTTTGCGGAAATACAACAAAAGGTTATAATAAATCAGTAATAAAGAAAATTACACGGTTAATGATCTTCCTCAGAGAAAATGAATAAAATAACTAAATCTCAAGTATCCTGCTATATAAAGCATTCTCTTTCATCATTCTCCTTAAAAAGTAAATTGAATTAACATCGAAATAAACAAGCCTGCAGCCGCTCTCATGAGCAAACAACACAAACAGCTCCAAGAAGACAAACAGTAAAAACAGTTCTAGAACCAAGCCTTTCCTACAATTATCACTAACCTACCATATTAAACTCGTTGAATCAAGCCTAAATGAGAAGAACCTCACTAAGCCTCGAAGGACATCGACGTCACATTTTGCTTCACACCGTCTCCAAATTTCAACCGAGTGTAAAAGACATTTCTTCACCCCTTTTCTTCCCTTATTCATCGGACCTGAAGAATCTGCTCACTTATCCTCCACAATGCTTTCACCCTCAACAAACAAAATGATCATTGGCTTCATCACCATTACACACCAAGCACTTGTATACAAAATGTAAATGATTATGAAGTGTCATATTTGTACTTTGTTCGTTTTACACTATGCTAAGTAGTAATTGGACTTCCTAGGAGAGCCACTTTTACAAGGGTTAGATGCCTCGCGCATCGAAGCCCCAACATGGATAAGAAACAACAAAGCAGAAATTGTTTTTTAATTGTTAATATAAGTGTAAATATTCCATTCTACAGCTATCGCTGTCTATCGTTGTTTCCGCGGCGCCTTTCACTGCCGGTGGCCCAGAATCCAGTATCAGTGATTTAAGTTTATATAGCCGCAAACCTATTGAGTCGGCTCCTGAGCTCGGCATAATAAATAAATAAATAAATAAAAATCATTTATGAACAACTTGAATTTAGGCGGACTGGTTTTTGCTGCGCGTTAATGAGAATAGAATAACTAAGATTATTTCTAAACGCACCAATGGATAAATTGCAAAAGGGGAAACCTTACAACATGATTGGCGAACACTTCTGTGAGATATTAAAATCACAGGTGGGATCAATTGGTGAACTGTATGGCTATGAATCAAGGAGAGTGAACTCCTATGGAAGATTTAAGGTCATAATGGGCTGCCGAACCAATGATGAAGAGGAGGAAGTAGATGAGCCAAAGGTTCAAAAACTCCATATAGTTCAAAGCTCTTATATTTTACTAATGGATATTTTAGTTCACTTATGTAATTCCGGGTTAGATTTTGATGTCTCGTTGCATGTTCCGAGAAACCACTCGAAGTTCAATGCCTAATGTTTGACGTTAGTTACTTGGTAAAAATTTACTCTTTACATATATTGAAATCCGGTTTATTTACTCATTAACACAATAAATATATTTTATTTCAGTCAGAGGATTCAGAGATAGATGAAGACTTATCCCCTTGGGCCGTTCCCCAAGATAGCAGCTTTCAGTTCACTCTGTGGTTAATAACGTGGCCAGCTTTAGTAATCCTGACATTAACAATTCCAACCTGCAAGAAGCCAAAACGAGGGAACTTCGTCTTCACTTTTGTTGCATCAGTAATTTGGATTGGTGTCATTTCATACTTGTGTTCGTGGATGGTCACAATCATCAGTAAGTTGTTACTGAATAGTATTTTCAAATATTCTTACTGAAAGTAAAAATAAATGATTTTGTTGTTGATTTAGATAAATCAATCATCTGATAAATTCACTAAGACTAAATAAAAGAATTGTGGCGTAATTATATATTATATATGGAAAGATTGTTTACAAAACTTTGCAAAATCGTATACAAAATATAAAATTAAAATTCAAAACTTTTTATATGAATTAAAGAATTATTTTCCATAGATTTATTTCAGAATCGTATTATTTCAGGTTATACTTTCGGACTTCCGGATTCAGTAGCGGGAATTACTATTCTTGCAGCTGGAATAAGTGTTCCAGAAATTATTGCTAGCGTTATAGTCGTCAAAAATGGTAAGTATAGTTGGAAGTCTAAAACAGTAATTATCTTGTGTGATGAGTATTCGAAATCAGGAATGATAAGCTCCATTCTATTTTTACATACATTCTTATTCCATATTATTCAAATTCACTTGTATCATGATACGTATCAGAATGAACTTTGGCTAAGTTTCCATTCATAATTATTTCTTTTTAACTCGCTTTAAATGTTAGTCACGACAACGAATCATAGTTAAGTCGACGAGTTAGATGTATTTAATATGATTGGTGTTAAAATACTATTTTAATAGTCATAGCGAAATCTGAACGATCATTTTCAAAAGTGATAGTTCACTAATAAAACAGCATTGACTCATATGGAATTATCAATTTTCCGGCAACTATCACTGTTTCTGCTATGCAAATACTGTACAAATACTCCTATAAAAGTAGATTTTCTGTTAGTTATGCATCGGCGATATGTAATATTAAACTTTGTTAAATCAGGGTAGTTGCCTTATCATGGAATAACTCAAATTTCCTTTTCATTCTTGCTTAACATACTCAGGGGGCCACTTTAAACATGCCTGAATAAGGTCCCTGAGTAAAACGGGTCCCTGAGCAAAAGCTCATTCGTGAGTCCCCTTCCACATAAATGTTCGTCATATATGTATAAATTTGAAAACACATTAACAATGTCGGGAGACCCCTAGTATTCGAGAAGACATGTGTCTCTGCCTTAAATCAGTTCCTAGATATAATTGCATACAACAAAACTCTATGAAGCGCAATCTTTATAATTTTCTTCTCTCTTTTAGGAATGGCAAATATGGCCATATGTAATCTAATAGGCAGCAATATTTTTGACATTCTATTTTGCTTGGGATTTCCATGGTTCATCAAAACCATGCTTTCTCCAACAGCAAGCTTGGTGATCAACAGCTCCGCTCTTACGTACACAACCGCTACACTACTGTCAACTGTAGTTTTACTTTTCATGACTTTCAGTGTTGCTGGTTGGAAATTGAACTGGAAAGTTGGATTAATGTGCCTTGTTCTTTATCTAGCATTTCTTGTTATCGCCTGCATGTTTGAGTTGAATATGTTTGGAGATATGAACCCACCAGCTTGTGGTGTCTGAAACTCATGATCTTATCAATGGATTTGATTAAGAAAAGCATTAAGGCGGCTGTGACTTTGAAGCATTTTTTTGCAATTTAGAATATTTTTCACTTTTTGTTATAATATTTTGTCTATGTATTTGTATACTTGTAACATAAGTCTGTATGTCTGTAGTTATTTTTCACTAATAAAATATAAAGAAAATGAAATTTAAGTATATATATTTTTTAATTTTACTACCCCAAAACAGATCAGTCAGTTTCGATATGAATAAGTATCTGGCTGAAAGCAGAGCGTTACGAAAAATGCACTTTGGACGCTTATATCTCCAAACCTAACAGATAAAAATGTAAACCATTTTTATTTGTTTGGTCGGAAATAGGGTTCTCTTTATAAATATAAAAAAAAATTAATATTTTCAACTTTTTTTTTTCGAAAACTCTAAAAAGTTTTTGTCCGAGCGAATTTTTGCTTTTCTTTGCACTCAAAATATCTTTTAAACTACAAAAGATAGATAGAAACAGTAAGCAACAAAAATGTTCAGAATGAAGTTCAGTTATTATGTTAATAATCTGTTTTTACAAAGTTATTATAGTTTTTGAGAAATCATCCATGAAGATTTATTATTTTATTACCCAGGCCGTTCAGCTCACCCAAAAAATGAAGAGCAGTTACAAGGGACGACAGAGAAAGAGTTCAAGAAAACCTTACAAGGATATTCAATTGAATTTTGGATCACATTCTTAGTTTTAGAGATACATTGGTTTTAATTTCGATATTTTAGTATTTTGATCTATTTTGTATAAGGTGGTTCTAATTTCAATTTTTTAATATTTTGAACAACTTTGAAAAGTGGCTCTAATTTCGGTATTTTAATATTTTGAAATGTTTAAAAAAATGTCTAAAGAAGACAAACCGCCCGCAAAGATAGATGTTATTCATTCAAAGCTATTTCGACTCCGCATCAGATTACAGCGACTACTGATTTTTTACGCATTTGGCATATAATCTATACTTTCACGTTCAATACTGTGTTCGTTCGCGGGATGTGTTCAAGTGTTCACATTCCACAATCTTTTACCGTCAATGAATACCAGCATGCTACTTTTTTTTTTCAGAGAGCACCAAATAAAACAATTAGTACAGTAAATGAAATTCATGTTTGATCGCAAGCGTACTATTTGCTGTTTAGATGCTGACCACAAAACATTATTTAAGCACCCCCTTTTTTTTTTGCCAGAAATGTAAATATGAGCGAACGGCAATGTTCTGTTTTCGATATTAATATTTGACCAGCATATTCTTATTTGTAAAGGGCATGAGCGATATTTATACATCTTAAATATAATATAGTCCAGTTCTTAAGGTGCTACCAGAATATAATAAATTGATAACATCTTCCACACAAAACTAAAAAAATATGAAATCCGCTTTAGAGAAATTGATATCCTCATAAAAATAAATAAATAAATAAAAATAAAGCCGAAATGGTTTTGCATGAATAAAATCTTTCTTTGTAGATGGTTTGTCTTCTTTAGATATTTTCAAAACAGTTCAAAATATTAAAATATTGAAATTGGAGCCACCGTTTCAAAATTGCTCAAAATACTAAAATATCATAATTAAAACCACAACTACTATATTTTGAAAACTAAGAACCCAATCCAAAATTCAATTATGTATCTATCCTTGTAGAACTTTCAATAGGCTACAAATTCTTTTATATAGTTAATAGCAAGCACTCGTTTTGGGATATAAACATTACAAACCGAATAAAAGGAAACTTTTCAATTTCGTGAATTTGGTAATTCCTCGAAATCTATAAGAGCTTTGTGAAAATAAACTTGATCAAGAAACTGGATTTTCTACTGAACATTTTTTTCACTAACTGTTTAGATTTATCTTTTATAATTTAGAAATTATTTCAAGTGAAGGAAAGTGAGGCAAAATTTCGTTCGGACAAAAACCTTTTAGTTTTTTCAAATTATTTAAAAATTCTTAAACTGTACCAAATTTCCGACAAAAGAAATAAAAGTTGTTTACAATTATAGTGTTTAGGTACGGAGATCAAAGCCTCCAAAGTGTTTACATTTTTCATAACGCTCCGATTTCAGCCAGAGATACACCAACCATACACATTATTCACATCAAAACATCTGAGATGTAAAAAAAAAAGGTGCGAGGGCAAAATTGTTTAGTTCTGCTTACGATCTCATATGAGAGAACGTAAGATGAACTAGACAGTTTTAACCTCGCCCCCCCCCCCTCTTTTTTTACATAATAGTTGTTTTTGGAAGATACAATTAACAAAATATATATTCCAGGTCAAGAGCTTTTGTTTCAGCGGATCACCGAACCATAGATCTCTGGTTTTCTTAAAAATGAAGTCAACAACTCTGTCAATTCGAATTTGCTTTACCTTAAATAGTTTTCCTTCTAATTTTACTTTATGGAACTACTCTGGAAACATGGCATTCAATTATACTTTAAATTAATCATAATTCTGAATCAGAAAATCAGTTATAGTTTATCGACAATACGTAATCAAACGACTACTTATAGTGCTACAAATATGTAAAATGGAGGCTCTTTTGAAAACCAAAAGGAAAAAACACCTTTACAGGCAGCCATTCCTATGACGTGAATGTAGAGATGCCATATCTGAACTATCAAAGCAGGGTTACCAGATTTGGCTATTTATTGCCGATTTGGCAACTTTTCAAGGCACGAGTACTTTCTCGAAATCTTGGAGATATCAGCTCCTTCAGGCAGTTTCTACGGAGAGTATATAAAAGGAGTCGTCGCTGTTGGAGAACAGTTGGCGTGATACGAGCTACATTGAATTGTGAAATACGTCAATGTTTTGAGAATAGTATCGGCTGTTTCGTTAAATTAGTGGAGCATTTAATTTCTGTTTTACAGTACCTGACAGTTGTTTAGTCATCTTATGAAATAATTATCGAGCTATTTGCTGTAATGTTCCTGTTTACGCTGTGCTTGTAAATATATATGTTAGTTATCCAGAAATTTGGACTCATTCTTGTATCCCGAGAGTATATCCACGATTCCAGAGGATACATCGCAGCAATAGCTACAAACAATTTATGATCATCTCTTCAAGGTAGACAAGCGAAAATAACTATCTAACTCCGATATCATCTCTGTTAAACTTAAAGATATTTGACATCGATAAATGTAAAGATTATCTGAACATACAAACCACGCAAACATTCCATGCAAATATACTATTATATACCATGCAAACACACTATTATACAGGGTGAGTCGGAATTGATTTTACAAAAGCAGAGGGGTGATAATACCCTACAAGACGAGCAATAATTACCATGGAACAGATTCGCATTGCACTCTGAGGGGCAGAAAAGAGGCACGTCGAACCGCTTCGACATGACGCAGTCAGCGCCTCGGATGTCATTGCGTACCTGCCTACGTAGTATCTCCTACGCCAGACACGAACGCAGTTACCATATGCAAATGTCCAGGGAGCAAAATCAGCATAAATGGCTCCTAGTATGTTCCGGCGATAGCCAACCAGACCTTTTGTCCGGCGCAACGTACCGTATCTTTATGGAACACGTGCTGCCTAGTTTATTGCAGGCCGTTCCACTCCACATCCAGAGCGACATGTGGTTTATGCACGATGGAGCCCCGGCACACTTTTCCATCACGGTCCGGAACTTCTTGTGCCACATATCCCGCACGCTGGATCGGACGTGGCGGACCTGTGGCGTGGCCTCCTCGCTCACCAGACCTCAACCCACTGGACTTTGTCTTCTGGGGCCACATGAAATCTTTAGTGTACGAGACGCCTGTGGACTCGGCGGAAGATCTCGTCGCGCATCGTTGTTGCCGCAGACCACATTAACACAACACCCGGAATCTTTGAGAGGGTGCGTCAGTCATTCCTTCTCCGGTGTGAACGGTGCAACGACACGCGTAGTCACCACTTTGAGCACTTGCTGTGAGTTTGTCGCTGCACAATAAATCTGTTTGTGCAACGTTTGGTATCGTTCATTCACTTTCCCAACACTGGTGTTCGTGCAGGTTCGTATTCTAATTTTACTCCTTTCTGCTTCTCTAAGTGCAATGCGACCCTATGTTCCATGGTAATTATTGCTCGTCTGGTGGAATACTATCACCCCTCTGCTTTTGTAAAAACAATTCCGACTCATCCTGTATACCATATAAATACACTATTACATACCATGCAAACATACCATTCGTTTCAGAAATTCTACCATTTATGTCAGTTTTGTCATGTTACACACTATGAACAAATTTTTGCTCGGACGCTGATGTAAAGAACTCGTGTCTCAGCCAGGAATCGAACCATCCATTTCCGACTGGCCAAATGACTACTATACTAAACTGATTATCTTTACTTCTATATCTGATGTAGGCCCACCCTTCTTGTAATTTTAGATCCAAATGAACTCTACATCCATGCAAAAAACTCAGCATTAAAAAAAATATTTTTGCTTTCCTGCATGTTTTATGTAATCTCTCACACTAATAGAGAATAGTCTTTTCCTTTTAATATTTAATCATACATCTTTATAGATTTCTTTTTTTATTACTGAATTAATTTGCATCAAAAATCTGAAACAATAGCATTATAGAACAGTTAAACTTTCATGAAAAAAAAATCGATGTCCAAGGGCGATATTTAGGTGAGCTGGGGTGTCGTTTTCCTCCTTCCTCCAAGGATTTCCACATTATTATGCTTCTTATGTAATTTTCCTTGCCTGATCATAATTCCCTCATTAGAATAATACTGCATCAAATCCCCTTCTAAAAATGCTTTTCTCCCCCGCTCCCCTAAAAACAAATTCTTGAAGTGACGCCCTGAGTTCAACACAAGAAACTTTCACTACAAATGAAGAAAATTTTGATATTCTCAAACAGCAAAAACATTAGAGGTATCTTATTACTCGACCTCGCTGAAAATCAATAGTCTTATTGCTGTTAACCATTAAAAGCATACCAATTTTCATGAAAATCCTTTAATTCTTTTGAGAAATAATTTTTTTAGACCGTAAACATGCAATATCTCGAGAACGACACATAGTAGCATCCTATAAATAACGCCATCCGTTTTTGCATAAAAAATCTCATATAAAATAACTATTTTCTTAATTATCTTTTTATAAAGTTTTTTTTGTTTAATTTCGACACAAATATATGAAAAATTGAGGGCCTTCCCATAGTTCGTTCACCCTCAAAAATCAATGGGCCTCTGATGTTCATAGATTGATATAATCGTACCAAATTTCATTTGCTTTACTTAAGTTGTTTTAAAGATATCACTCGTCTATGCACAACGATAACCATCATTGAAAAGGCGGCTGATTCTTATTCAGGGATGCTCAAAAGGTGTTGAAATTTTTAAGCCTATCATAACGCCTTCACTTCACATATACTATGTATTGTTGGGAAAATAAAAAGATACATTTTTCAATGTTTTCATAATTTTTCGAAAGTTAAAACATTGAGTGTTTGCGCACAAATGCTATTGAGTTTGTTCCAGTGATATTAAGTAGAGAAAAATTTCCATTTTCGAGGAAAATTATGAGACTAAATTATATTTGTATGATAACTGACCTCAAATCGTGCATTGACTAGATGGTTTCTATGACAATTCCATTTTGAATATCCGTATAGAATAATTTTATTATTGAAATATGAAAGAACATGATTTCTAATGATAGGAATCAGTTAATTTGGACTCAAATCATCGATTTAATACTGCAAAATATTAGTTTTGTATTAATAATAGTGTTAAATAGGTGAACTATACAGTTTGATGAACGTTTACAGTTTTCCTATATATCTTTAGTACAAAGTTAAGTTTGCCGCAAGTATAATATTAACACTTTACTGAGCGAAATTTTTATAAAAAAGGAAAAATTGTATATCTACATGAGGAGAGAAATTATTTCAGAATTATTTACCATCACTGCGTTTTTTCCCATTGTTAAGTGAGTTAAAATTCACTACTTGAATGTACAAACTCCTTAAATATTTTGAGTAAACACAGATTATGTCAAATGCAGATCGATTACATAACGATATTTTATTCTATAACTTCAATAACATATTGAATATGATGATACGCACCTTACAAGATAGATATAGTTTTTTTGACAAAACAAAGTATCTTTAAAAAGTAGTCACTGCTTTATGAAGTGTTCAGACTGCCAGAAAAGTGTTCGGATACTTTGGAAAATTTCGATGACCAAACTGTCAAATTAAATATTGAACTTTGACTGAAGGTAAAGCAAATGTTGCAAACTGTTTATAGCATTAAATTCAACTCTGAATATAGTTTTCTAACATTTTCTTTCACAGGCAAGTAATTTGTCTCGAATTTTTTCGAGTCGATAAAACTTTTCATGGAAAAATTTTCCTGTTCCAAAGAATGCCACCTCTTTTCTAATTTAGACAGAGCTCTATACGTTTGGTTATTATTCAGCTTATTCTTCAGAGAATCATGTTGTTTTCGAAGATCATCTATTATCAACTCCAAAGTTCGCTTCTGTTTCTGCAGTTTCTCTTTTTCTGTAATAAGTTCATTTTCTTTTAACAACATATCTCTTTCTACATTTTCGATATCTGAGTACGTTGTTATCTCATTTTCTGTTTCTTCAATTGTATCCTTCACGTTTGTTAACTCTTGTTTAGAAGTCTTTACACGACTATCCACTTCATTTAAATCCATTGACAATTTTAAAATCTTCAATCTCAGTGTTTCTACATTTTCAGTGGTTTTCTCGGTATTTTCATTTTGACTGTTTTCTGAAACAGCCAATCGTGGGTTAAAATAGATCAACTTGTTGCTTATTTCTTCAAGCAAATTAGGTATGTCACTTTCAAATTGCTTGCGCTCTGATAATGCAATAAGTTGCCGATTACTATATGATGATAGAAAATCATCTATAACTTTCTCTCTTTTTTTAAGTTTTGCGTATTTTTCAGCTCTTTCGCTAAACGGATAGAGAACTTCATTTTCCTTCTCTTTTAGTTCTTCCTTTGTGAGTTTGATTTTATCTTCTAAATTCCGAGTTTGCTGAATAACATTCCGCATTAAATCGTTGCATTCAACAGCGTACTTTTCAAAGTATTCTTTCTCTTCAGAGAGAGAAGTAAATGTCCTCTCAGAAAATAGAGCATTCTTTTTATCTTCAAGTGCTTCCAGCTTTCTCAAAAGTTGCGATGCTTCTGATTGCTTCATTTTACTCAAATGGTTTTCTAAACTATCTTTAACGTTATTTAGCTTTTCAATTTCCTTTTGATAATCAAACCATGCACACTGGAGTTCATCATCTTGACGCTTTAGCTTTATGTATTTTTCATAAACTTGTCGATTAACCGTAGATGTTAAAATCTCTGAGACGTACTTCTCTTGGTTCAAATCTGTTTGCAATTCTTTTATTATCATTTCGCGTTGTTTCGTCAACTGAAACAGTTTTTCTACTTCGGCATTTTCTTCGGTATTTTGTACCTTCAATTTTTCGAATTGTTCCACAGCTTCATCTAGTAGTATATCACTATGAAACATATCATCCACAAGATTATAGTTAGCTAACAAGTTTTGGAGGTTTTCTAATTCCATAGCCTTCGATTCAGCCTTTTTCTTATATGGCAGATAAGAGGAAGAATCCATATTTAACAAACCAATTTCTTTTTGCAGCTTTTTCATCTCATCACTAATTTCTTTTCCTTTTAAACGAATCACTCCTTTGTAGTATGATTTGTCTCTCACTTTTCTGAGTGACCCACTATTTCGCTGCTTCGGAGTGATTAATCCTTGATCAGATACCAGTCGATCGGTTTCATTAATGCTAATAAAAGTCGAAAAATTGGGAACAGCTTTCTTTTCACTTAACGATACCGACCTTGAAGTAGCTATTGAAGCTTTACTAGAACTTCCAGATAAACGTCTTTCAAATAACGATTGCCCAATTGAGGACTTACTGCGGCATGCAAAATCTTCTGAGGAAATATTTCTTGTATTCATAATGTGTCAAAAGAAAAATATTATCTGAAAAGAATAATTGTCAAACAACAAACATTGTAGGTTCACAGAATAATTAACATTTCTTAAATAAAATATATTTAAACTGATGCCACTTTACACACAGTTAAAATGAAAATGAAAACGAAAGCTGAAATATTCTAATTTTTTGAAGTATTTTTGTTTTCCCTACGCGAGTTTTCGTTGAGCAAAAAAAAGGCCCTAATCTATCGTTAAGTAAAATTTTCGTTATTGTTTGCTGACGAGACTTTGATAGATTGATCGAATTCATTCTGCTGACGAGATTTTGTAGAATTCATTACCTACTAAATTATATTCTTGATATGTCGGAGGAAAAATATTATCTGAAAAGAATAATTGTCAAACAACAAACATTGTAAATTCACAGAATAACTAACGTTTCTTAAATAAAATATGTTTAAACTGATGCCACTTTACACTCAGTTAAAATAAAAATAAAAACTTTTATCTAAAATATTCTAATTTTTTACAGTATTCTTGTTTTCGTTGAGCAAAAAATAAGGCCCTAGTCTATCGTTAAGTAAAATTTTCGTTATCGTTCCCTGACAATTCTTTGATATGTTGATAGAATTCATTCTGCTGACGAGATTTAATAGAATTCATTATCTATTAAACTAACGTGCTTTTTAATTTAACTTAGATCTGGTGCTTGTTTGTTTGTCAGTATGATTAAACTCTTTGAGGTCCTAACTAATCAAATGTCATTAATCATAGTAACAAGAAATGTGGTATCTCTTTTTCCTTTGTGGTACATTTAAATTCTTTTGATTTTCAACCCTCTCGGGCCACGCTTCCAGGGCCTGCCATAGAATGTACACGTTTTTCAAATCTTTATCACCTTAACGAATTAAATTCCATTAAGCATAGTAACATGAAATTCGGTATGTCACTGTCTTTTGTGGTTTATTTTAAGAAGAAAGAGCCTTACACACATTCTGCTTGCTCCCTTATAATCAGATAGAAGTGAAATTTCTGATCTGTATGACTCCCTCATTTTTCTGCTTTTCCAGTAGGATAGCATTATGTTCGGCAGAATACCTCCGTTCACAAAAAGGTTTATAGATACACCAAGGTTTATAGATACTAGTATCTATAAACCTTGTTTTCACACTAAAAATTCGGGTCTCAATCGAACTAGTGAAACCAGAAAGGCGGATGGATATTGGAGGAACAGGAATCCATTTACTCTTCGAGAATTGATAACGTTATATAACTCGAAGGATCCTAAGATAATCTCAGTTTGTACTGTTCGGGGCACGACAGCCCAGTGGTTAGCACGTGGGAATTGCACTCGGACGGCCCGGGTTCGATTCCCGCCACTGCCAAAACTCCGACCTTGTTCACGCGGAGTACGATCACGTTAAACATGTGGATCCGTAAGTCCTTCCGAGAAGTTGGTGGTAGGAGAAGGAGAGTACGGTCCCTGTGGATGCCTCCCCCACTGGGTTCCGGTCTAAATTGGATGGCACTTCCCGGCCTTCCAAACAGATACCTTATACCTCTCTGGTAGGTGGGACGGTCTGGGTTGAAGAAGAAGAATTTGTATTGCTCAGCTCTTAGTTTTCTACTGCATTTAACCTGCATTGTTTAGTTATGAGGTATTTAAGCCTTCCTAATAATTCCCTCGCTTTTTTTTTTACATATAACATAAAATTATTCAGGGACAACTTTATGTAGAATATTTATCCTCTTCGTTTTACAGTAATTTTCGTACTCGGTCACTTTTTGCACTTTTTCACTGAACTTGATTTGGTTCAAACATACATCCAACGAAAAGACTGGAAATGTAAAGACGTAGGGGAAACACAGAGCTCTGGGGAGGGGGGATCTACATAATCATTGTCCATTATGCACCTTTTATATCATTTACATTTCGAGGAACGAAGACATCCCATACAGCACTGTTTCGTTTTAACAACGTTACTAGAACGTCCCACAGTTACACGTTCGTCACAGTGTGACATTCTAGTTCAAGTAACGTTGCTCTAGTAACGCTGGTAACGTCACATCTTAGTAACGTCACGTTCGACGAAATTCATCGCATTTCGTTGTGTGAAGGTAATGGACAAATATTCCCTGTTATCGTGAATGCTTATTGACGAAATACGTCGTCGCCGCAGTATTTAATACTGATCTTACAGTGTTGAATAATGGTTTCATGTAATCTTTTCAGCGTCATAAAATGTTACAGGTAAGTTACTGGGATATTTTTGTTATATGGAAATGTCGGATTTTTAACGACACACCGTGACGAACATAAACCTCAGTTCTCAGTAATGCTTGATAATGCTGCAATGTTGAGTGATGATTTCGTATAATACTTTTTGGAAGTTACAAATTGCTATACTAAGTTTTTCTACGGTTCCTCAAAAGTAGAAATGTTTGCCTTTTTGACGACACACTACGGCGAGCTGTGACGTCTCAGCAGTGTTTAATTATGTTGCTGATGCAATAGTGAGTGATAGTTTCAAATTATGTTGTGACAACGTAACAAAATGTCTCAGGTACGTTACTAGGATGTTTTTATAATATAGTAGATGCTCTCTTCTTTTCGACTCCATAACGTGACGCGAACTGAGACATATATCTTGGCAACATTCTATAAATAAATTGCTGCAAGCGGCAACATATTGAGTGATAATTTCATGTTATGATGTTACAACATTACAAAATTTCACAAATAAATATGGGTTTGCAGCGATGAATAAATTTTCGATTATTTTAATACATTGTGATGAACTGAAACATGAGAGCCAGAGTTTATATTGGCTTCGCGGCGTTGATGCACAAAGGTCCCATTTAGCGTTACAATGCCATTCAATCTCCCTCTAGATATGGACAATCGCAGCAATGTAAATTTAACTAAAAATCATATTAAAATAAACTTCATATCCATAATCATCACAATAAAAGAAAAACAGTTCCGCACCCACTAATGGTAAAAAGTCTAGAGCAGATATACAAACGATTATAGTTTGGCACAACTGCGCATGAATGCATGTCATATTAGGGAGCTGGAATCGCTATAACTGTGTCGTATTAAATAGGTTTCAACAACTGACTGAATTTAAGAGTAAACGCGAGTGGTCAGCTCTTCGAATTCCCAGCCATCTAGACCGTTCTGACTTGACTGTGAGGATGAGTAGTGAAGAACACGCATAATACGATGGACAAGTTCTGGGTGACCCAGATAGACCACAGGGAGATAAGAGGGGAGATCGAATCATTTAATCGTGAGACCAGTGTGAACAGCTGCAACTGCGCTTTATCCACTATCCAGGGACATGTACAAGCTTTGTAAGAGATCCAGCAAATTTCCATTCACGACGTCCGTTTTTTCTGCTGTTAACATCCCAATATTGTCGGCTTCATTTGTAGTGGTGTCGTAATAGAAAAACATGGACTGCTACGGACTGGCAGGCAACGTATCCCGTTTCTATTTAGGAAAGGATATGACCATCGTGTTAGAATATGGAGGACTAATGGTGAGCTCTTCACTCCCAACTGTTGAGCGGCACACTTCACCCACTGCTGGCGTGTTGATCTGGGGATCCATCTCGTATGATAGTCGGTCTAGTGATATGACGTACTTTGACAGCAAAGCGGTAAGTTCAGGAAATCCTGCTCCGTGTTTATGCGGAATATTAGCACTATAAATCTCCAGGTCTGAAAGTCCATCCGAGGAGTGGTTGGGTAGAGGAAGCATGGTTCGATTCCTATAGCTAGCACTCCATTGGATTCCAGTCTAAATTAGGTGACACTTTAACTGCCGTTCAAACAGTTACCTTACATTTTCAAATAAATCGAACTCGGTCAGGCTGGGACCATTTGTTTGCAGATAACCATTTATTACCCTCGATCCGTCCGATTTCTCGGACAAATGAGGCCCCGCTGTTGACAAAAGCAAAAAACCAGGAGACATGCAGACACCAAATCCTGTAATATGCACACATCCAAATGTCGCCGCCGTAGAACAGCAAAAACCAACAACAGCCTAAACAAAACGCAATTAAATTTCAATGAATTTCACAGAGACTCGTCGTCTGACTGATTCCTAACCTGGTCAAAAACCTTTATTGAAAACAATACAAAAGGAAACAGCTATACTTTAGTTGTTAACATAAAATAATATAATACAATTCATCATCACATAACATCCTGCAATTATACAAACTTTTCGTATATTAAACAAACAATGATATCCAAATTTTGGTTATCAACCAAAACAATAATCAAACTTATAAATACTTCAACATAGTTTACAAAATCAATTAAAAGCTTATATACAACTTAATCGACCAAAACATAGTACATCCAATACAATTTATATTTTATAAACATCCATCAAATCATTCACAATCATACATATACATTTTCTGACTTAATCAAATCTTTCAAAACCATATTTCTATAATTAACAGGAAAATATTTCATTCTTAATTGATCATATTTTTTAGATTTATATGCATAATGTTGCACATTTCCAATTTCTTTATCTATTATAGACAGATTTGATTTATTAAACTTCGCCAATTGATGCGATAGGAAAACCCCATGTCCAGTTATCACCTGATTTTAATAGAAGTTATAGATGCATCTTCTTATATCCACTAAAGGGAGTAATTGATACGTCTGTCTACCCTATGTAGATGATTTCCATCTTTTTCGACAAACATGAGGCTTCTCTTTCTTGAGTTCAGTCTTTACTTGGATCCTTGTTGATTCCGCTCCTACTCCAACTTGATCTTTAGAAGTCCCACCTTCAGCAAGTTCATCAGCTTGTTCGTTACCTATGTACCCAACATGGTAGTGACGTACCCAGGATTTCTTCAAAGGGGAGGTTCATCCTTGAGATAGTTTTTCCCCAGTAACGTCATTATATATATCTATATATATATATATATATATATGTGTGTGTTTGTGTGTGCAATTCTTTTATAATAAATTGTTTATTCGAATTATACTCGTAAATCCGTTCGGACATTTCCCATTGGGCATTGGCAATCCATGTTGGTCTGACGCCAGTACAGTATATACAAATGGTAAATTTATTTTTTATTTATATAAAAACTCTTTTGGTGTTAAGAATATACTACATGCACGTATTTGCAATAAGAAGCCCAAGGCATAGGTATTAGAAAATAACATAAAATAAACTCACCCACCGGGTGATCAAAGGAGAAAACTAACATATATTCATATCTGTAAATTATATGTATAACATCAGAATAATATAAAAGTTATTTTTTAGTTCCAATAGATTATGAAAAAATTAATTCTCAATACTTATGAGTCAATGCATGGATTTGTCACTGCGCACTTCACAGGTTATAAGGCAATGTCCAGTCGACGAGGATTCTTTACAAGTTCATTTAATACGTTTTCTGCAGTTGGGGTATGATTCCTGTGAATGTTCCGAAGAGCTAGACCATTCATTCTTGTACTTCCAATGGAATTGCGTAGGTACGTCTTAAGACGGCGAAGGGTTGAGAATGATCTTTCGCTTGTGCAAGTAGAAACTGGAAGGACGGCTAATATTTCCAGAAGTCTAAATATATTAGGCATAATATTTTGGTTACATATAACCAGACCTATAGCAATTTTCGGGGGGCTAACTTTATCGTGTGCCCCTGCTCTCATAATTCTTTTACACCACAGTGTTAGCTCAGAATTTTCCTGGCAACCGTCCAAGTCATTAGCATAAAACTGAGTGAGCCCTGCGAATGCTTCAAGCTGTGAAGGTTGCAAAACTGAAGGAACAGTTGGTAGAATGCACTGGAATCCTTTTAAAATTTCTCGGTGTGTTAGGAAGCGTAAATCCAGCTGTGACTAGAAAGAATCGAGAAAGGGAATGAAATGCTGACACGGAAATATGTTTCTGGTGTCACTGCTGATACGTTGACGCGATTCGTTTGTCTTCCAGCCACACGAGGAATTATAATGGATAATCCTAACTTCTCTAAGGTTTCCGAGGCAGAAATAAATATTTTAAAGAATTCGCCATAGGCATTTTCACGCAGAGATTTTATTTCTCTACTAATGTCTTCCGCCAGGTTCTCTGCTTCCCTAAGTCAATCGTCGACTTCTGCAGAAACCTACACAAATGCACAGTTAAGGAGAATACCTTGTGAATACAAAAGAGCGAAATCACAAACTGGCAATTTGTTACCGTGCACAGCAGAGAATTGGCTTGTGCTGACGAATCCTTATCTATCCAGTCTGATATTTTTTGGAGTGTTTCAACAACTGGATCATAAAGCTCTATTACTGCTGTTACAGAGTCATACCTTTCCAGAGCACAGAGATGTTTTAATTTTTCTCGTCGTGAAGTAGATGTTTCCATATCATTTATTGCGGTCGTGAGTACATGTTGTCTTTTTGGAGTATTCAGGAATTCATACAAGGTTGCTATAGTCCCCATGCAATTTCTTATTGCTGTGACCTCACACGCTTTTGATACTGCCAAGTTGAGACTGTGGGCTGAGCAGTGTACATAAAGGGCGGATGGAATCACTTCCCTCACATGGGCTTGCACACCATTTAGTCTTCCGCTCATTAAGGCTGCTCCATCGTAGCCTTGGCCACGCAACTTCTTGATCTCCACATTTAATAATTGCAGGTTGTTTATTATTGTCGTTGCAATTCCTTTACCCGTTACATCATGGATAGGAATAAATTGCAAAAAAATTCTTTCACGGCGAATTTTTCCCTGTCAATATAACGAACTCATAGCGATAATTGTTCTACACCTGCTATGTCAGTTGTTTCGTCGGCAAGGATGGCAAAGAAAGTTGAATCATTTATTTCACAAACAAGCTTGCAAAGTATCAAATTATTACAGGCTTCAATTACTTCATTTTGGATTCGGGGGATGATATACTGTGCATTTCCACTGCTGCATTCCAACATTTGTTTCAGAATGGGGTCATACTTACTTCGGAAACGAAGCAGTACTCGTAAGTTTCCGTCATTCTCATCTGGTTTTTCGGTCGCTGCAATTCTCCCTGAATCCCTGTTCCCTCTCAACGCAAGTCCTCGCTCTCCACAAACCAAAACTATTTCAATGATTGGTATAATATTTTTTCTGTTTTCTAATTTTTTCTCACTGCCGCAGTGTCTAATTGCTCTTCCACAAACTTTTTCTTTCCACACGTGATGTCACTCAAAGTTCCAGCAATCTCTATTGATTGCTTATGATATTGACACTTTTCATGCTCGGAAAATCGCTCGACGGCATCTTTCCAGTTATCAAATTTAACTTTACTGACCTAAAGGCTGCTTACTAGATCCGGCACCATCATTAGGGGCAAAATTTGCAAAAGGCTCCCCCCAGAAAGTCTGAATAAGCAAGCCATTTCTACCGATAAAGCCATTTACACTGGAATCGCGAATTTCTTCTTCCTTTTGTTGAAAAAGCAAATCCTGGATTGGGTTCCCAGACGTTGTTGAGTATGTCCAGTTTTTTATCATTCGATATATCTTTCGCTACAAACAATCCAATATCATATGGGTGTGCTTTAGTAAAGCTTTGAGAGGCATTCAGGATTGTTTCACATTCGTCGGGTTTAGATGTCACACATGGCTTTGCACCGTTATTCGATCCCGATATAAGTGTTGAACTAGGGGCGACTTCACTAACAGAACCGGAGAAATTGTCAATAAAAGCGCCACATTCGTGCTGAGTGGAAGAAGAAGCACTTGGGATGGATGGCGTTATGTCTATCTTTGCACTACTCATGCGAGAGTCATTTACACGTGGCTTTTTACCAAAGAAATGTAAAATTGAAGTAAGTGATCGTTTAGACATACCAAGCAGTATACAGTAACTTCAGATTATAATTTAAAAATAGAATTCAAATATCAACGCCACTGATTTAACGAACACAATTTTTTATTAACTGACGAAAATTCGAAGCTTGAATAAAAAGCACCAGCTTGCGGGGTCAGAGTCAGAACTGAATAACAAAAGAACAAAATGAAACAATTAAAGTTCCTTTTTTCTTATAGCTGGGTTTGATGCTTACTACCTCAGACGATACTGGTTTTGAGGAGAGTACAATCCGCTTTGTACTGAAGAATTTCGTGGAATTTACAGAAATTTTGTGACAAAAACTGCACGTGACATATATCTCAGAGCGGTTGGTGTACAGCGTTGTTTCGTCATTTATGAAGCGCCTGGCAGGTTGTGCCGTATCTTCGATGTGTACGTTGAGTATCTTGAAGCTTTGACATCAGTTGGCTGGATTGCAGGTGTGCAGTAGAGTCCATAGGGACCACTCACAGTGGGCGGAGCAACGGGATCTGTTTTTTCTGTTGGTTTTACCTGTGTCGCTGTTCAGCATTACATTGTCCCTTTGCTATGAAGTTATAATCACTAATTACCATCGTCATTACGATCACACACATAAAGTTACATTCGATTCCAACTCTTCCATCTTAGAGTTGAAGACCCAGATCATCCGACTCATCCTTGGATATAGAGCAACTTTTTGGACAGCTGACTCCTTCTTGGTGTGTAACTTTTTGTTAATGGATGTATTTTAACAAAAAATAAATTTTGTTAATATTTCCTTACATATTACTGTTATTCTTAGATGTTTTTAAAAACTGTTAAATTTCTGGCCCAGAGGCCTATGCGTAAGTCATTAAGCCCTTGCTGTGATGTTACTAGAATGTTAAGCAAAGAGATAGAACATTATATCATTTGAAACAGGATATTACTAAAATGTATGTTAAGTTGAGATGTCAAGTATTATAGTGTTCTCGCTAAATAGGGGTAGTTTAGGAAGGACCTTACTTAAAATATATTCATGGCATTTTGTTTGATTCCAAAAGAAAACGACATTTACAGGCAACCATTTTTATTATTTCAAGATTCGGTCGCGTGATCCTGGTAACAACTTTGTCAAAATATTACCAACTTGGCGACTTTTGGTGAGCTTCGGGAACATTTTGAATTTTGTTTAAAAAGTTCACGAGTTACCTGGTATTTTCTAGAATTTTTCACAGAGAGTATATAAGATGATTATCGTTCAGTTGGAAGGAGTTGGAGTAATACGATACGAAGTCTCGTTTTCGTGTAAATACTGCATCTTGCTTACTCTCAAAGACAGAGCATTGTGGCATGGAATACTGTGACTGGTGAGTTCTCGAAAGTATCTTGTTTTATTGCGAAGTTTACTATTACACTGAGACTCTCTGATAAGCTGGCTCAGGATTCCGAAGTTCGCTGAAAATAGTGAGAACAAGATTTATTTTTATTTAGTTAAAACAGTATGGCTATAGCTATACTTGAAAGGATAACGGGATTCCCTAAACTGATCACTGAATAAAGGCGATCAAAAAAAGTGCATCGCCTCTTTCTTATCCTTCTACACCCGAAACGTCCAATGCAATCAGTGGCGTTGTCAAGGGAGGGGGTGGTTGTTATCCTAATCCCCCAAGAAACCCCTTGAAGTTCGTAGAAATGATATTTAGGAAAAGGAGAAAGAAATATTTGGTCCCCCCAATTGTTTTCTTGCGACATCACTGACATAGTGACGTCGTCAAAGGGTTTTCGAGTGTCATATCCCCATCCCCAGAAGAATTCGGAACCCATTCAAGTTCGAAGAAATGCTATTCGGAAAAATAAGAAACTCAATATATTTGGTCGCCCCCCCCCCCATTTCTCCTCTAGCGACGATACTAGGCGGAGGACTTGGTTTTGGCATTTCTTTTTTTAATTTTCATCTTTTCAGTAATGATTAGGTAGGTTTGCGGTGGGGGGGGGGGGAGGGGGCAATGTGCAAACATGTGCTTAACGAATACATTTTTCCACTGGAGCAACTAGCATTGGTAAACCACAAGTGTCTTTCTAGAGCTCATCAGTTTTGGATAGCTATTACTGTAATAACAGAAGAA
This sequence comes from Amaurobius ferox, assembly GCA_951213105.1. Taxonomy (NCBI): domain Eukaryota; kingdom Metazoa; phylum Arthropoda; class Arachnida; order Araneae; family Amaurobiidae; genus Amaurobius; species Amaurobius ferox. The sequence continues at coordinate 59,215,470 of OX578135.1, read as the reverse complement.
ACTTTTTATGTGCCACAATATTACAAACCTTTGTCGTGACTTGACTCACCCTGAAGTTACAATGCAGCTAGCATCAAATACGCGTAGTATGAGTGACTTTTAATTATAGTGGGTATCCAATAAATTAGTCACAAAAGAATCCACATAGATTATACTGCATTTTATAAGAACGTTATCAAACTGTTGAGCTCATATATTGCTTACCGGAATAGGGGGATAAAAATCATATTTTATCCACTCCAAGTGCATCATCTAAAATGTTTGTCACCATATTCAGATGTGCACCAGTAGGAAGCATTTTCACTCCGAAAGGACAGTATCATCATTTGATTTCTTACTAAAAATTACTCTGCAGAAATTTGAAATGAAAGACAAAGTTTTCGCATTACTATTTTTTTAATGATTGGATAATTCATGGAGGAATCAATATCATGCTTTTAATGATTTCATATTTTACCAATCAATTTTTCAGTTACACGCTATGAAAGAGGTCAAAAGCCAGTAACCCTTCTTTGTGGAATCTCGGGTTACCCCCCCCCCCCCCTTAACCTATCCCTGATCTTGTTGTGCAATAATCATCTAGAAGATTTTCGATCCCTAAAACAATATTTTGTTAAATATTTTCTCTCAATTTTTCAAGCAACCTGAAAAGCGGCCATTGCTTGTTGAGATGTAATTCCTCAAGTATTATCATTATTATTATTTTCTTTTTGTAACAAATGTAGATCTTCATAAACATGTAGATTTTTGTTAGAAATATTTATTTTCGTGTTTTATATAATAGTTTTCATGTATAATTCTAAAATTTGGTACTGTGATAAACTGGATCAAAAATGCTCTACATCAGCCGAACTGTGTGAAATTCACCTGTCAAATAGAGCGAAACCGAAGATAGCGTCCTCTAGATTTCTCTTTAAACCGAGTTCCTCGCTCGTCGAAATGGAGGTAGTTGTTAGTGCTCCTGGTGTTTATCTGCAATGAATAATAATGATGGAAGACGAGTTAAAGTGCCCTTTGTGCAAACATTTCTTTAGTAATCCCGTGCTTTTACCTTGTTATCATTCTTTGTGTTTAAATTGTGCTCTTCACGTGCAACAACCCGCGCAGCAAGTCAATCAACCACCTCAAGAGGATGCCAATCATCTCAACGATATCTCCGCCGACTGCCCGGACATTGACAAGCTGAGCTTGGTCAGTGAAACGGACAGTGGTGTTGTTTGTAATAGTAGACCTAATAGCTATGTTGGTACTCCTAATCAAGGTATTTTATTTCCACCGTTACACAGTAGTGCGCTATCTTTAAGTTGTGCTGTTTGTCAAAAGACTGTGTATTTCGACGAGAATGGTGTACACAATCTGCCTAAAAATCGCGCTTTGCAAAACATTGTTGACAAATATGGTGAAATTAGGAACTTAGCTGTTCAGTGTCAATTATGTGAAGATGACCCTCAAGAGGCGGCTGTTATGTGCTTGCAGTGTGAAGTGTTTTATTGTACTTTGTGCCGGGATAACTGCCATCCTGCTCGGGGACCATTAGCCAAACATACTTTAGTCAATCCTCACGAGGGTAAAGCTGCCCTCAGAGCCAAAAACAAAAATAAAGAACCCAAATGTGTGGACCATGGTGAAGAAGCACTTAGCATGTATTGCATGCTATGCAAAATTCCTGTATGTGTTTTGTGTTTACAAGAAGGACGGCATTTAAGTCACGATGTGCAAGCTTTGGGGTCCATGTGCAAAGCACAAAAGGTATATAAAATATTTTATATGCCCAATATTATTTGTGATGAAAATTCAATTTAAAAACAATTGTGAATGTGTGTTATGTTGTAAGAAAGTACCCATATTGGATTTCTACTTATATTTCATTTTATAAAATTCTATCATTTCTTAGTATATATTGGAATATCTGATTTTTCAACATAATTATGTTGAATCATGGTGTGACTTCATGATTATAGGAAGTTTTGTATGCATCTTTAACAATAATCTTTTAACAATTTGACAGTGAGTAATGTATATAACATATTTGAAAATATAATTAGGTTTTAAATTATTTACTTTAAAGTATATTCGCTTATGTAAATGTGCTATATGGTTGTGAGAAAAAGCTCAAACTTTTTTTCGCAATTCAGATCAAAGGTTTCAAGCTAGATATATTGTGAACTGGTAAATTTCTAACCTTGCCTAGATAGTATTACCTAAACTAGCATGTGTATTCCTGTGGATATACAAAAAGTTCAAAGGTTACATGAAGGCATGAAAATGTGTTAAGTTCAACTAGGTTTCTAATAAAAAAAAAATAACAATTCTTAAAAAACGTACAAAAAAGATAAATGATCAAAACATATTTTCACTGAACATGAGTTTTAAATCCTCTGGTACTTGTTGACACAGAGAAAATGTAATATTTTTCTTAAGTTAATACAATAATCCTTTTATTTTTTCTCTGAAGTAATGCCTATTTGTAGGCTATGAATACTTGCATCTTAGGTTAAAAATTGAACAAAAACTTTCTAGTGAAATTCAACTAAAGCTAGTGCAAAAATTTAACAAAACTGCATTAAATTAATATTAACTATATTTATTAAATAACTTATTTTTTTAACTCTGTAGTATGAATATAAAGCATATGTTATGCTAATTTTTGTTCATTCATTATGGATTCATTTTAACCAACAAATAATTTCTATGACAATTATTTTTTAACACATATTTTCATGACAACAAAATATCAGTATTCCGATTAACAAAATTCTATTATGGTAAATTTCTTCTTGCACTTTAAGATCATTTAAAAGTATGCAAGTTTGTAATATTTAGTTTTACAATGCTCTAAAACCAAAGTTTGTAGTAATTCGAAGAGATTATTTATTCATCAATATAATATAGTAAATCCCAACTGGTGTTTTCTGAAAATGCTAGTTATATAGAAAAATTTCTGGAATGGTGAATTCATATCGCTTTAATATTAAAAATAAGTTTTGATCATCACATGACCGTGTTCCCTCTTGTACCACATTGTCAATATAGCAATAGCTTTATTGATAGGATTTTAATAATGTGTTTTGTATGCACAGCAGTCACATGAACTTGGAATTATTGTGGGAAAGCGAACATTTTAGATTGTTGTAATTATGAAGATACTAATTATTAGATCATGCTTGGTATTTTAAAACCTGCCATACTTGTAGGTGTGTTTAAGGCTACAAGCATATTCATACATATAGCCAATGCAACATTGATTGGTCAAAATTGACAAATATTACATATCTGTTGAAAATAAAATGTGTTTACTAGTCTTGAAATTTTGATATGCACAGATTAAAAAAATAGTCTGTTACTTTTAGATTGATGTGAAACATCGTTCCTTTTGCATATTTTAAATGGAAAAATGCTACATGTGATAATTATAAAGGTTTTCTAGGTTTTTATATTTTTAATCAAAAATTTAGTGTTTTACACTTTCTTACCAGAGCTGTTTTATATTGCTCTTAAAGGAAAAAGAAACCAGAAGGAACATTACATATTGCATTCTGTACTGAGTTCACCAGATACTTTTATTCATTTCTTATCAACAACCCAACTGAATGATGACAAGCTTCTCTGTGATTCTGGAAAAATCACATAATTCATGATATTCTTAGCTAATTTCAAAAGTTTCCAAACAAACACGTCATCGTCCTTGTGAATTCGACGCCACATGAATTCTCATAGATATGAATCTAGATGTTTTCGAGTAGTTCCGAGGTGTTTCTTATTTCGCTATTTAGCCAAACCCCAGAGTCTTTCAATATTTTGCTTATGCACACCAGTTGTGAGATCAACAAAGTGATAGCCATGATTTACTTTAAAATGTTCAAATCCCGCACTTTCTAGTTCATCAGTTTTGTACACTTTCCAAGAATCTGAAAAAATTGTAGATCCATCTTCCATGTTTTCTTTAATATCTTTCAAAAGAGTTGCTGCTGATCCATTCGGAACTTTTACAACAAAACACTCATTTGTTTCTCGGCACAAAGCCCTAAAAATCCATTGCTGTGGACGTACTTGATCGACTTGATTTTTTCACTTCGTAAAAAGACTTTCATCAATTTTTACAATTTTGTTCGGCCCTCCTATTTTTTTAAAATCTCGCTGTTGTAGGCTATACATACACACTTCCCTCATGTAATTATTCCAATCTAAAACTGTCTTGTCAGCTAAATCCATCTGCTGCTTTCTCCAATTAATTGATGTCAATTCTCTAGTCCAGTTGCAAAGAAAATGTAGTGCAGTTACAAATGAAAGTCTGGAACCCTCAAACCACGTACCTTTTCTAATGGCTACACTTTTCTGAGTCTTTCACATTGCATCACTACTGTTTGTCTGTTTTCACATAAAGACCCATATCGTGGCCATTAATGCACATTTTTTTAGATACCAGAATTCCGTATTGTTGAAAATAGGCCACTGCATACTCTTCTATAGTAGGCAAGTCTCAAATTTTAATCATTTTGCCAGCAGAGAAAAAAAACAGCACGCTTTAATATGCGCATTTACCAAAGCAAAAATGGATGGCTTCCGCTTTAGTGACCAAAGTTTGCACAGTGTGTTGTAATGTCATAGTTTTCGATTATTGGTGTGAAATCTACCTTTTGGCGACAGTTTCGATTTCGACTGAAATGGTCGATGGGATAATACGTAAGTACCAATTTTCTTTATTCTCAACTCAAAATTTGTCTGCAGAGGTTACAAATCGATCTACGACATACATCGCACATCACCCTACTTTCTGTTATGGGGAAATCAGGTAATTAATTTTAAAATTTTGAGAATTACTGCATATTGCATCTTTTAATGCTAATGTGCAAAAAAAAACTTGAAACTCATCTATCTGGATATTTTTATTTACAAAAATATACAATAGTTGATTTGAAATTGATAATTTAAGTTCAGAAAGTTTTAAAAACTCTTTCCAAGAAGAGAAACAAATGCAAATGAAGTTCATATACTTCAATATATTTCTTTGGCTGTTAATTTTAGGTAATATTGTTCTAGTTATTTTCCAAACGGAGAATTACAGTTTAAAATGTTAGTTTCTATTTAAACATACGTTTAAGATATGCATTGCAATCGAAATAACATTTTTTGTAACATTACACTATTTTGAATAAGTTAACAAATTATCAAAAATATTGGATACTACACTGCCTTATAAAAATTAAGCAGATAATAGTATAAGTGGAGGGATTATATTCCATGCTTAATTTTTGAATGACTATGTAAATGGGGGAATCTATTCTTTGATTTTCTGAATGTGTGCATTTACCATGAATGGATAGTGACCATGTCAACATGTTCAGTTTCGGGACATCACTTTGCTTAACTTTCTTTCAACTCAGACTGTCTGACCTACCTGAAGGCCCAGGCCACTCGACTGGCCCTAAGGCTTGCAGCAGTTTTTTGAGTGGCCGGTGTCTGACCTACCTGAAGGTATAAGGTGTCTGTTTGGACAGCTGAGACAGTATCATCCAATTTAGATCAGAACTGAGTGGGTGTGACATTCACAGAGACCATATCTTCTTTTTTCTGCCACCAACCTCTCAAAAGGACTTTCGAATCCACAGATTTAACATGCCCTTACTCTACATAAGCATGGGGATAGTTGTGCCGAGAATTGAACTCGGATCCTCAGAGTGCAAGCCTCATTCTTTATCCACTGGATTATCCCGCCCCACTGTGCCTAACTGCATTTATGTTTAGATACTTATTTTAAAGAATTGTATATGTTCCAAACGAACGGGTATCCACATAATTCAACACTTAACTGATAGAAGTGGCCACTAATAAAATAAAGCACTACAGGCCAATAACCAAATTAACTAGTGAGTTTTTACCTGTAATCTCAGAGAGCTAGTCTTCTTTCTGGCACAGAATTTAGATCCAAAACACAACTCATCCCCCCCCCCCCCAGAGGGGCCATTAAACATGGACCAAAATTTTTCTCTGTGAATATCCCTGGTTAAAATATTACACCATTATTATATTCTGCAAACACTATTTGAAAAAATACCTCTGAATCCTCAATTAACAGTTTTCTCATAATGTTTGAAAATAATTTTATCTACACAAAATTTCTCCGAAAAATAACAAGCACAACTGTTTGGAAAATTTTGCATACAGTAGTATAAAATGTTATCAGGTCATGCCTCGGTGGCTCGCTTAGGTCTAATAATGAAGATAACTGTATAAAATTATCGTAAATAATAAAAAATATAGGCATTGTTATAATTTATTATTTATTTAGTCATCTGATAATTTCTAATTTCAGAAAAATATACGTTGATTAACACAGTTTCATTTAAAGGGAGAAAAAAAGTTTTTTTTAAATATCACAAAAAGCCAAGTAAATGACCAAGCTCATACAGTAAATGTCCAACACAGACCCAATGAATGACTATATATTTTAAAACAAATATTTGTGTAAGATTAGAGTAAAGTTAAGTTCAAACATTTTATTTGTTTACTGGAATTGTACTGGACTTCTAGACCAGAATAATTGCCTTTAGCTTATCTTTGCATTTTTCTTTTTCTATCTTAAGTGGATTTTTCATTTCATGAAATATTTCCCAACTTTTTTAATGTTGCTGCATAAGATTTTCTTTTTAGTACTCTTTTTCTTTTATTGACACAATCTTGTAGCTAGTAAAGATGTGTATCCATTATGTTTTCTGGTGTTGGACTTTTTGATGTGGATGAGCTTGCTCTTAGTGTCTTTAAACCTGTCGGAGAGCTTTCAAAATACAGAGACTTACTTTGTGATGGTATAGTCTCTTTAATAAATGAACTTGTAATGACAACTTCTTATGCTACTAATAGTATAGGCATATCAGACAAATGCTGTATAATGATATGTAAATTGTTGCTTAAGAGCTTTTCCATGTCTGCCAACACCTAGCTGTGGTAGGTTAACTAATATTGTCATATTAGATGAGGTTTTTGTATCTTTAACAAATCATGATGTTACCATTTTCTTATGCGACTTGTAGTCATAGTCAATGTCATAAGCAATTATTGCTAATCTGAGATTTCTAAATTCTCATTCATAGTTAATGTTTGTGGCAATGTTCACCTCTAGTATGCCTCATGTGCGACTGATAATAGCGAGCAGTTTACTTTTGGTTGGTTGAGGTTGTGCTGGCTCTTTTTCTGACATGACTTGATTCTTGGTATATTGTGTAGCTTTCTATTTATCCCTATAATTTGACCATATACTGCATAGTACAGCCTCTGTTGAAACTGGGACATCTGTCATTTTATCCCTTCTGATAGCTGTAAATGTCCACAAAAGATTAGCTGGAATATAACTTTCAAGGATGTTCTTTTGGAGCTTAATTGGTGTAATATTTACATATAGCGATGAGAAATGCACTTTGAAAAATCAACAGCATCTACATTGAACTGCAACAGATGCAAATCTCAAATTATATGTATGCACCAGAATGTCACAATATTGTGTAGTATACTCTAAATGTTGCAACGGTATAAAATTATTGTGGCCTTGCTAATAGGTACCAATCAGCTAACCATTTGTTCCTTTCATTTGTGAAATTTTATATTTGATACAGCTGCTGCTGTACAGTCCAGTTGCAGTTCCATAGCCAGAGGGGCTGAACCCTTCCAAGAAGTATACTCAGCCCCCCACCCTCCAACCCTATTAAAAATATTCAATTTTTATTAGGCACAGTAATAATATTAAATTTCACTTAGCATGTTATCCAAATAGTACAGTTTTGTTTTATATAGTACAGAATTAAGATTCTTTTATTTTTAATTTAACAGAATTTGTAGTTACACTGAGGATCCTTCATTTATTTGTATATTTAATTTTAAAATATTCAAAAGTTTAAACATTAAATTAAGATTAGTATTTAAGGTACTTTTGTATTAATTAAGGGTTCACACAGGGTCAAAATCAATTGCTGAGTAGTTATAAAGTTAATATTATGCATTATTATTAACAACTTGTCTACAGTCAATGCTTATAGTAAAATCAATTGTAGATAATTGTTATACATTATTGATGTATAGTAGCTATATGTGGCTTTTTACAATCAACTATTATCTTACAAATATAGCTATACAATAACTATTTGTTAATTTATATGTATTGAAATATATAATAACTAATTAGAGTTTACAGATGCTAATAATTATAGGTTTTGTAGTACATAATCTTTGACCCAATAACACATTTATATAGCTCGCCCCAATATTAAAAAATATCATATTTAGTTATAATTGATTAAAATATTATTTTAATAGAGTAATTTATTAAAAGACTAAAATTGAATATTCTAGTGCATTCCCTTCCATGGGAGGAGCTAGGGGGTGCTAAGCACCCTCAAAGGTATCAATACACCACCAGTGATTTTTCACATTTAAATTGGTGTTACATGCATTTGAAATGAAAGGAACTTCAGCATCCCCAAACAAAAAATCCAAGCTCTGCCTATGTTCTCCTCCTCACCCCTTCCATAAAAAATGCTTCTAGGGAATCCCTCCTTCAATCCCTGTTAAATTTTAGACCCCTACGAGTTTTACTCCAGCCCCTTTTGGATTTCATTTCTCGCTATCTCCCAGGTTCAGTGAGAAACTAGTTGTAGTACAGTAAATGACCTCCTCTGTCAGTCACTGAATAGGAGCATGTTTTGCCCTGCAAATAGATTTACTTTCAACAATTTTAAGGAATTCCCAATGAATGACAACAAAGGGCAAAATTGGGATATTCTTTTCTTTTTCCACACTGGCAAAACATATTTCACAGTTTCAGTAATTTGACCATCTCCTAGAACACATTCTAAAAATGATGGCTACCTAAAATTGAAAATTCCTCATTTTTATAAACCTAGATTGTTTGTAGTTATTAAAACTTATGCTATATCCAGAAATAAAACTTCATTTGGAGTTTTTGTAGAACAGTGAAAATTTCTTTCCTTAGCATTTGTCAGCAAATATCGCAGTCCAGGACATGAGCAAGAAGCAATTTTTTTCTATATGTTTTTCCAATTGGGTAACTACTTGTTTGGGGCACTAAAAATGAAAACAAGTCATTCACTGATACCTTTCCATTTATTTGTATGCTCACCCTACTTTTTATTTTTATTTAACATTGTCAGAATCCATCTCAAATTTTATCTTAACTTATATTCTATTTTTCTTTTTAAATACATATCTGAAGAGGCAGAATAAATAGCTAAAATTTGAGATATTCTGAATTGCTTATGTTCTGGAATTTTCCCTAAAATAGATATTCAGTTAATTACAAAGCTTAGAGTATGGTCTATCACCCATGAAGTTGGTAGGTTGCACAATCTAGATTGCTTCTAAACAGGTCCCTGGGCATTCTTATTAGATTCTCTATCGTATATACATTGGATATTTGCTAGTTTCTTTTTAATAATCTAATTAATACTATGTTTTTTATACATAATTTATGAAAACCTTTTTGTTTGCATGCTTTACTTGCACTGGCAGTGATATTGCATTATTATTTATCTTATAAAAACTTATTTATTCATGTTCTTATATTTTTAGACTGAACTTTCACAAAATTTACAAATTTTATCCGAAAAAGCTAAAGGAACTACAGAATTTATACAGCGATTAAAATCAATGTCAGATAAAGTGTCAGTAAGTAGTTTTCAATTATATATCTCTTGCTTATTAAAATATTTTTCCATTATTTAAAACGGAAAAGAGAAAATTTAATGCAAAAAAATTCTTTACCTTATAAGAGATTTGAATATTAGTTTGAAGAAGGATACCAGTTTTTAATTTTGAGTGTTTTTTTATTTATAATGTGTGTTCTATATTTTTGGAAAATTGTTGACTAATGGTAGTTCTGTATTTATGTTAAATCAATGAAATGTTAAATTGTTAAATGATACTTTTCAAAAATGACCATCATAAAATTTTTACATTTTGAATCTGATTTATCAACTAAGCTTCGTTGTTGCTCTGCTCTTTTTATCTTTACTAAAAGTTCTTAATTTTTATAATTTCAAATGGGTATGCATTTTGCATTAGTTTGACCCATCAAAACTTTTTTTTTTTACTTTATCTTATAATATTGAATTATATTTAAGTGTTTTGGTACATTTTAAAAATATTTTGTACAACAGTAAAACTGATCTTGACATTGATGAAGTAATATTACCTTTATTGCACTATATATGTTCTATAATAATTTTCTTATTTTACTCTTATATTTCAAATTTTAAAATAGTATAACTTCTCCCTGTAGGAGAACTGTGTTCAATTAGAAAACAATATTGAAAGTGAGTGTGAACTGCTCATTGAATTAATTAATGTTCGAAAGCAGCAACTTGTTGACTTTGTTAGGAAAGAAAGAGACTTCAAAATAAAATCTTTAAAAGAACAAGTTACGCTTTGTACAGGAAAGTTGCAACAAACCACTGGACTCTTACAGTTTTGTATTGAAGCATTGAAGGAGACTGATCCATCAACTTTTCTCCAGGTATAATACATTTAATATTATGATAGCTAAAATTAATTTATCTTGTTATTTTTTAACCCAGCAATTCTTGGAATGATAGGTCTCTTGTAAAAAAGTTAGTTGAATTCTAAGTTGATGTTTAAAGTCAAATACAGGGTAAATAATAAAACACTTTTATTATTTATATATTTCTTATTGGTAGGATATTATATATTATTCTGTGAGCTATTTTATGCAAAATGTTTAACATTTTGCATGTGTTAGGGCTTTATCTTTTTACCATAAATTCAAATTGATGATCTGTAATTCCACTTAAGACACATATTGATAGGTAACTTATAATGCAGATTATTGTTCTGTTGGTAACATATAATATAGTTCAAAATTTTTATCATAAATCTTGTATTGAGACAAACAAATTGCTTTTATTCAAAATGTTAAAGTGTATAGTAGAATTGTCATTTATCAGCGAAATGTGCAGTTAAGTTAAAAATGTACTTTGTTAATTTTTAACTTATTTCATTACTTTCAGTTTCCATGACTTTTAATTTGATTTGTTACTTTTCCTCCTAAAAAGTAATAACAATTGAGGTACATGAAAACATTATTTGTGTTTTTCCTACCATTTTCTTTCGGATCTAAGACTCTTAAATATATTTAGGAGACTTATTTCTGCCACATTTGAAAGCAAACATGTGTTCTTCTATTTTATTTAGCTTGTAAAATGTACAAATATTATCCTATAAAACTTCAGTTTAAAATCTGAATTGCAAAAGTAAGATTTTAATTTAATTTAGTTAATTTTTAAAATAATTTTATTTTAATTGGTTACTTTTTCTGTACTATAATCTTTTAACTTCCTTAGTTACTTTTCTGGGGAGTAACTTTTAATTTAATGTGGGGAGTAACTTTTGGTTAATATTTATAGTAACTTTCCCTATGTTGTTAAATTTTGATAGCATTATCTATGTTAGAATGAACTGAAAAATCTCTTCCTATATTCATGCTGAGAAATTGCTCTGGCAAATAGGCATAGGATAATGTAAGTATTACAAGGTTGGTAAGTATTACAATGAAGACAGTGTGTATATAATTTGATATGCATTAGATAGTAATGCATTAAGCTTCACATACATTAGACAGCAATAGATAATCATTAGATTCACAGTAGATTCCCCAGTGGTGGTTCTACTGTCAAGCTAATGAGTTCTGGGCCCCAGTCATATAGGGGAATTCCTAGAAAACTAGTTTTTCATATATTTTATGTAAATAATTTCTGCATTATATAGATGTTTGCAGTTTCTTGCACTTTTAATTCCATTTTCATTGTCATTTGGTAACTGGACTTATTTTCAAAGGTGACAAAGCAAAAATACTAAAATATCTCGAAAATGACTAGTCCTAGTGTAATGGGGTTGGTCTTATTCTTTTCTTTGTTAAACATTATGCATAAAACAAGCATTTAATTCATATATTTAAGTGTACATAATCTTTTATTTTAGATTTTGATGATTTTTACGGACACTTTTGAAAAAAAGGGCAGGTTATTTTTTTCCGAATTATACCAAAATCTATTCAGCACCAGAGTAACCCACAAGTGACTTATCTACCAAATTTTGTAAAGATTGATCTATTAGTTTTTCAGCTAGAGTGGATACAGGCAATTTTTGCGAGCCATTTTGCAAAAAAAAGACTGGTTCTTTTATCCCGAATTGTACCCAAAACTAATCAGCACCAGGGTTATACACAAGTGACTTATATACTAAATTTTATGAAATTTCCATTAGTTTTTGAGTTAGAGTGGATATATATACATTGCACAGATAGACACACCCACACACAGACGTCATGCTAAAAATAGTTTTTTCATACTCTAGAGGTCCGAAACGTGTAGATCCGTCGAAAACTCGAGTTGTGATTTTCGGCATGATTCCAATACTTCCCTATACATTACCATGTATTGCAGGGAAGGTAAAAATCTGATGAGGGCAGCACATAACTTTTCCTGCAGACTCAAATTCATTTTTTCTTTATTTCTTTAATAATTCATTAAATTGAGTTTAATGGCACAAAATAACACTAAATTTGCATTTTTAATTAAATTTCTGTTTTTATTTGGTAATTGGACATTTTTTCAAAGGCAGCATAACAAAAATGTTGAAGACCACTGGCACGAGGGTTTGCAGCAACTGTTTGAGCATAACAAAAATGTGAAAATCTTAAATATCTCAAGAATGGTTGTCCTAGAGTAATAGAGTTGTTCTTATTCTTTTCCTCATCAAAAATTATGTATAAAACAAGCATTTAATTGATACATTTGAACATACGTAGTCCTTTTTTTTTTTTTAGATTTTGGTGAGTTTTACGGGCCATTTCGTAAAAGAAGGTAGGTTGTTCTTTTCCGAATCGTACCAAAATTTAATCAATCAGCACCAGAGTATTCCATAAGTAACTTATCTACCAAATTTTGTGAAATTTGGTCAATTAGTATTTTAGCTAGAGCGTATAAATGAAATTTTTACGGACCATTTTGCAAAAAAATGGCAGGTTTTGTTTTTATGAATCGTACCAAAAACTAATCAGCACCAGGGTCACATCCAAGTGATTTATCTACCAAATTTTATGAAATTCGATCCATTAGTTTTTGAGTTTGAGTGGATACATACATTGCACAGACAGACACACACACACACACACACACAGACGTCATACTAAAAATAGTATTTTTGTATTCTTGAGGTCCCAAAACATGTAGATTCATTAAAAACTCGTTACGATTTTTTGCATGATTTCAGTACTTCCTATACATTACCATGTATCACAGGGAAAGTAAAAATGATTAGTTCTCAGTCCATTTAAATCATAAGCACTAATAGGCCTTTGCATTTAAAATAAAATTTCCCTTTATTTAATAATAAGCAAACCACTCATCATAACATGAACTATGATGTTCCATTCCATTGCACATAATTAGTAATGTGTCAATGGGGTCTTTAAGTTTCAGCATAAGACCTACAAAATAGTTAATTCACACTTCATTATATTGCCATTTATATTATGTATTTGAATAAAATATGCTCTTATCTTTCCATATACTGATCTATCAGATATCACTATAGATCTGATATAGATATTACTGATATCTATACCAGATAAACTTGGTAGAAATTTAGGTTAATTTAAATATTTAATTCTCTTTTCTTCAAATTTTATTATTCATTCTTTGTAAAGTAAATGCAAATTCCGAAAGAATGCAATTGAATAATGCATTGATAGTATTGCATTGTTAATAATGTAATGGAAAAGTAATTGCCCACTAAAAATGTAATTTCACCAGAGAAGAAATAACTAGCCAATACGTTTGTTGTTTTTATTAAATATTACATTTGTTTTTATTGCCTTAATTTTAATATCTTAAGCATTTAAGTGCTTTAAAACATTTAAACATTAATATAAATCTGCTAGCTTTTATACAATCAGACAAATTTATGGATGACATCTGGATTTGTATAATTCTCAATTATGGCTTAAATTCAATGTCTTACCATTTTTTTCAGGGTGATATTTAGTAATGCAATAATTGAATAATGTATTGATTGTATTGCATGATAGTATTGCAATTAAAAAGTAAATGCCCACAGAAAAGTAATTTCACCACAGAAGAAAAAACTGATCAATACATTTGTTTTTATTGAAGTTCACCTTAATCTGGATGTATTTAAATACTTGAATGTTCTAAAAAATTTAAACATTAATTTATACCTACTATTTTTAATTAATCAGACAAATTTATGGATAATTATTAAATCTGGATTTATATAATACTCAGTTATGGTTTAAATTCAATGTCTTATAATTTTGTAAAGGCGATATTTATTTAATATTAATATAAAGAATTCTAATACATGGATTATTATATGCTCTTTATGATGTCTTTTAGGTTGGGACATCCCTAATTCACAGAGTTTCAAATCTGGACATTACATGGAGCCAAGAAATGCCATGTGCTCCTTGGGTAACTGATGATTTTGATCTCACTGTAGATCACCAAACAGTAATAAGTTCTGTAGAAAATATGACCTTTCTCCAAATGAAACGTGAGATTTTCGTATTTTTTATGTAGTCTTTATATTTTTAATGTGTATTTTAAGTTATTAAAGCTAAAATAATTTTTCATTAGCTAACAGATATAATTATTTATTTCTTTAATTTGCCCATTGAAAATCAATGAGAAGTACACACATAAAAAAACGATGAGATGTATAAGAGCAATTTACAATTTTTTCTTATTTTATTCATGCAATAATTAAAAAAATTATTGAGTTCAATATACAAAGGATATCCAGAAAGTACATTCCGATGGGCTATTATTAAGAAAAAAAAAATAATATATTGTCAAATCATTTGTATTGCTATTTAATGTATTCACCTTACACTACTTTTCGACATTGTTTCTGTTATTGTTGAGGCACTTGTTATAAGTAGGGCATCAGGTGTTGTATCCCTTCCTTGTAGAAGGATGCTGCCACTGAAGCAAACCACACATTAATGGCTTGTTTGACTGAACTGCTGGCCAGCGATGAAGGATTTGAGATGCTTGAACACAAGAAAATCACTTAGTGCTAAGTCTAGGCTGTAGGGGGGATAATCAAATTATTCCCAGCCAAAGGTCATGAGGAGATGCTGCATTGCAGCTGCAGTGTGAGGGCAGGCATTGTCATTAATTAGCAGAACACCCTGGTAATTCGATGATGAATTTCAGCCAGTTCGATGTTCCTTGCATTCAAGGAATGAATCACAGACTGCATTTTACATGCGACGGGCATCTTGATTTTTTAAAACATTATAAATGCACACCACGATGTGTACGTGTGCGAATATCTGAAAATGGCATCAGTGCCTTGTCAAAGATTCAACTAACTCGGCACTATTGCAACTGCAGCACTGCAGTGGCAGTATTTTGAAATGGAACTTACTTTCTGGATATCCCTCATATATCCATTAATAAAGAGAATATCAAAATATTTTAACTTTGCAAACACTGAGCATATTTAATTTATAATTTTATTCCAGTTTTTACCATAAGTTAGTTCTCTTTTTTCCATTGTTTTTTATTTTTGTAACAATCCTAATTTGTTCACCAGTTACATCCTTTTTACAAGAGCAACAGTGCATATAAAGAACGTAGAATGTATTGATTTTAATTTTTTCAGTAAAAGAAAGTATTATTACCATATTGCACTTTTCAGCAAAATTTAATTCTAGATGTTCACAAGTTGCTAATTACGAGAAGCCACATTTTAGCATTCTATCCATTTGTTTGTGCAACATTGATATACAGTGGAGCTGTATTTATACATTTCTCATTTATATGTCTTTTCATTTATATCATTTAGCTTAAGTCCTGATTCATTCCTATATATTAATGGTAAAATATTTAGTTTATTTCTCCACTGTACCACAATTTTCTCCTTAACTACTCACCCAATTGAAACCAACTTTATTACAAAATTAAAATGTTCCATGAATATGAAAATGTCATTTTTTTTAGGTTGCCTATATTATGTACAGTTTGCATATGCACAATTATTGTAATATTTTGCATCAGTATTTTACATATTTAACATCATAGCTACACACTGTGCACTCCGCTGCCAAACTTATTCCTCTGTAACATTGCAGTAAAAGATAAACTTCAGTTTTCTGAAATATATTAATTTAAGGAAGATATTAATAAGATAGTTTATGACTTATTCTGCATTTATTTATTAACTATGCTCTAAATAAATACCTTTAATATGACCTGAATAAGTGTGCAGGACACATGCAAATGGGGGATATGCTGCTAGACTGAACTTTCTTAAAATACACATTCGATGCTAAAAAATAAATGAAAATATTTGAAATCTCAAAAAAAAAAAGTTTCTTTACCAAGATAAGTAAAATTAAAGAATTGAATGCTGTTTCAACAAATTTTCACCTAATCTTTGTTATTTTCAAGCGCGATATTTATTTTTAAGTATGGTATGTTTAAAAAATGAAAACTATATCTCTAAATTTCAAGAAGTTGGACTTTTGACTTTTAAAACCTGCTACCCATCTGTGAACTCCACCAGCTGCAGATATGTGATTGAAGTTCAGAAATTATCTGCTCTATACACATGATTTTAAAATGGCAAAATTTTGGCTGAATTTTAACTTTAAATGTTCAACTTTAATTCAATTTTTTATAAAACCTCACCAACACATATATATATATATATTGTTTAGGTAGGTCAACTACCCCTGTACCAAATTTTACGGTTAATACAAGCTTTGATTTTCTGCTACAGACTACATAGACAGACAGATTTCTTCAATATTAAGTTCAATGTAAGAGAAGATTCTATCCCCAAATTATTTTAGAATGATCACTCTTAACATTGGAACAATTATTCAATAGTTTAAATATAACCTTTACTGCAGAAATGCAGCAATCAGCATAGTATATCCAAACATCAATATATTGGCTTCACAAGGTTATGAAGATTAAAATATCTCTTTGAAAGGGTTTCAAAGCTTAGTGAGTAAAATTGATGGAAAGAAACTTTTTACTTCAATAAATACATCTAGAGCACTTTTTTTATTAGTATTTTTTATTTACAGTTTAATAAAATAAATATTAAATATAAGTTAAAAACTTTAAATGTATGTATTCTGTAATATTTTATGTGCTGCATGTTACATAACAATGTTAATGTATTGTTGAACTTTAATGTAAATTGTCATGAGGATAAAAAAATGTACATATTAAAAGTAGTTTATGTAATCAGAGCAAAAATAAAAAGTATTTTATTTCATATAGAATTTGGAAAAGAAAGCAAAACCAGTTTATAGTAAAAGCAATTAAGTCTATTCACATTAATGAGGTTCACATATATGAGGTTGAATTAGTAATATTTTGTAATGTAATTGATGTAATTTTACTTCTTAAATGTAATTTTATATTTTGTCCAATTGTTGTAATGCTGCATGTAAACTCGGATAAAGTAATAAATTAATCATACAAATTTTTGTTTCATCCAAATTTTTCTTCCTTTTATCAAATGTCTCTCCCTATTATCGAATAGTCAAAACAGCTGTATTCATTCCTTAAACATTTTAGTAATTTCTATTAAATTGCAGCTCCTGGTCCACCTATTATCATTCCTGAAGAATGTACATCAGAAAACAACAGCATAACTATAGCATGGCAGCCTCATCCTTCAAGTTTTGTTGAAGGCTATATTTTGGAATTAGATGATGGAAACAACGGAGAATTCAGGGTAATTTAAGTTTATTACAGAGTTTTTAATTATGATTATATAATCTTTCCTTTACTATTATCTACATTTTATGATATGGCTCATATTATTATCATCTTTCACTTATCCCCACTGAAATCATGCAAAAACTATTTTAAAATTTCCAGGATTATATTTTCTTTGTATTAATAATTCTAATGTAACTATTCTTAAAACCAGAATTTGTTGTGTGTGAATACTGACTATTGCCCTTTTTTATCTTATTTTTCTGCAATTGGAACTTTGCTTTCGAATTGTATTTTTCCTTTCGTTAATTTATATTTAATGTAATATCTTTAAACAAAGGCTATTTGCAGTATATTTTCTTCCTGGTGTGCCCTCTTAAAGACTGGATGCTTATCTTATTATTTCTGTGATTTATTGGCTGCAATAAATGCTATTTTCAGGGCCTTTATTTTTAGATATAAAAATTTAAGCAGATGTAAGTGCCTAATGAAAGCATAAATAGTTGATAAGAGAAAATATATGGAAGTTTTGATATGTGCATTTAATATATCCATTTATATGGATAAATAATTGACAAGAGAAAATAAATAAATGCTTTGATTTTTGCATTTAGTATATCCATTTATAACTATTACAGTTTGCTTTCATCATCAGTTGGAAAGACTGTTTACAATAATATCACCAAATAAATATTATACTATTCTGTCATATTTATGTAGTAGTTACAATTTATACCCATTTGGTACAAAATTCGTACTAGGTTGAAAATGAAATATGGTCGCAGAGAAAATCTAATTTTATTTCATAAAAATTTTAGAAATTTATTGTATGTTTCAGATCTACTAAGAAAGTAGTAATTTTCTTTTACATTTCAAACTAGATTTTTCTATAATTGTAACCTCTTTTCAACATTGCTGTTATTCAATAGCAAATGTCTTACTTTATTTTATTCATTTGACAAGTTAGCATTTTTTTTTTTTTTTACAATAATGCACTTCTACTTTATGTTATCTTTTGTTATTTCTTGCTAAGTTGATAATATCAAATTCGTTATTAGAGAATTAATGTTTTAAATTTTGCTGAAAAATATAACAAACATCTTTAACATGTGTGACTTCACAGTAGTATGTTTTATGTGGAAAGTCTTTTATTTTCATTTTTATTTTATAATATATGCACTGATTTATTGTCTATTTTGTTACACAAAGTCATGAAAATTACTCAGTTTGGGTCAAGAAAAGTAAAAAAAAAATCTTACAATTATAAATTGTTTACTCTGCTCACAAAAGTATATGAGGATATCAATTAACACTCTAACAAGAAAGATCAATCATGCATAAGCATTGATTATGAAACACTTTCCAACTGAAATGTAATTTCATTTAAAAATTTCTAAAATGTGATTCATTCAGTGGTAATATCTTTTACATTATCACAGTACTACAGTAATTTATTATACTTAAATATTTAAAACTGTATCGAAATATAAATCATCTGATTCTTTATGCAAAATCAATAAATATTTCATTCATATAACTTGTATTCCAGACTCCAGAGCTAAATAATTTTGTGTGAAAAAAATTCAGCAATTCTTATGTAATTCATCTTACAATCGCTTGAGATATTTGCATTCTGCATAAGTTAAAATTAGGCTTCCTTGAAGAAATAATAAAAGTTTAGGGATCATTTAAAATCACAACTATTGTAATTGCATAGGCACGGAATTTAGATACACAGATAATATATATGTGTATGTGTATGTACTCAAAGTATTGGAATCGTGCCGAAGATCGGAACTCGAATTTTCAAAGGATCTACACGTTTTGGGACTTCTAGAACACGAAAAAACTAGTTTTAGGAAGACGTCTGTGTGTGTAAGGGTGTATCTGTGTGGATATTACATCCACTCTAATTGAAAAACTAATGGACCGAATTTCATACAATTTGGTAGGTATGTTTTTTGTGGGAAATCCTGATGTTCATTAGATTATAGTACGATTCGTAATAAAAGAATCTGCCTTCTTTGCGAAATGGCCGCAGAAATTGCCTTTATCCACTCTAGCTAAAAACTAATGAACCAAATTTAACAAAATTTGGTGTATAATATTTCAATAACCTACAATTGATTTATATACCAAATTTAACAAAATTTTGTATATAAATCATTTGTAGGTTATTCTACTACGATTCGGGAAAAAGGAACGGGCTATTTTTGCGAAATGGCCAGCAAAAATCGTTATATATAAAAATAAAAGACTACGTGTGCTCAATTATATCAATTAAATTCCTATTTTATATGTGATTTTTGACAACAAAAAGAATAAGACTAACCCCATTACTCTAGGACTAGCCGTTCTTGAGATATTCTAGTTTTTTCGCGTTTTCGCTACGCCACTTTTGACAATAAGTCCAGCTATCAAATGAGAACCAAATTTAAGTTTAACGTGTAAATTCAATGTCATTTAAAATACTTATGTTGTGCAGATAAACTCAAATTATCATTGAATAAATAAAGAGAACGAATATGAGTCTGCAGAGAAAGACATGTGCTGTCCACATCAGAATTTTTAACAATATTACAACAATGATTTATAGACGTGAACGGGGATTATTTTCAGGCCATTTTGAAAAAAATGTATGATCTATATTTAAAGATCCATCAAATTTTTGTCGAATAAAATGTTCAACAAATTTAAGCTGTGTACCAAATTTTAACTCTCTAGGACGTAGGAAAGTGCATTTAAAATGCCATCAATTAAATTTATCATAAAGAGTTATATAAAATTTAAAAAAAATGAAAAATTGTTATCTACCAAATTATTTTAAAATATGAAGCCACTCCCATATGCAAAACGTTTAAACAAATAGAGAGATATTTATTATATAATATCTCTCTCTTTTCTTTCTGGAAGATATCCCAAAGTCAGAATTTAATTGAATTTGTTTTTTTCCCTATATTAAATAATTTTTTTAATTAAAAAACTACTTAACATATTTTACTGAATTTTTTTTTATATATTCTATGGGATAATGTGAATATTTCCAAAAAATTTCGAAGCAATTCGTGAATTTTAAATTTACTTAAAAAATGTTTGAAAAATTAGGTCCCATAGGGTTCAATGTATTTCATTTTTTCAACCCGGGTTCAATAAAAAACTAATTGGGTGATATTGTTTATTTATATTCCCATAGGTCCTACAGACCGTCTGAACAACATACTAAAATTTCATTTTGATAAACTCATTTTTACGGCAGTTATCGTGCTAACGGACAGACAGACAGACAGACAGACAGACAGAATGAACAAAGTCATAAACACTTTTCAACTTTGTTGTAAAGTGTTAAAAATTACAATCTATCTAGTATAATAAAATTATATCTATAAAGCATAGTATAATGGAAATTAAATTCTAAACTTAATAATATTTTATTTTCATATATTAGGTTTACTGGCTAATTAACTTAGCTGCTTGATTGGTTCAAAAATGCAAAAACCAAGCACAAACAGCTAAATTTCATTTAAAATCAATAAACTAAATCAGTCTGCCAATTAATTGACTTACCAAAATTGACTGCGTTTCATTAAATCTATGCATGTTTCATACTCATTTTTAACACTTTACAACAAAGTTGAAAAGTATTTATAACTTTGTTCATTCTGTCTGTCTGTCTGTCCGTTAGCACGATAACTGCCATAAAAATGACTTAATCAAAGTGAAATTTTAATATGTTGTTCAGACGGTCTGTAGGATCTATGGGAATATAAATGAATAATATCACCCAATTAGTTTTGGATTGAACCCGAGTTAAAAAAAGGAAATACATTGAACCCTATGGGACCTAATTCTTCAAACATTTTTTAAGCGGATTTAAAATTCACAAATTGCTTCGAAAATTTTAGGTAATATTCAAATTATTCCATAAAATATATAAAAAAAATTTGAGCAAAATATATTCAGTAGTTTTCTAAATAAAAATTAAAATAATAATTACACCTCTTATATGAAGCGATCACGTGACCATGATATAAAAAGGTCACATGACTCACTTCAAAATGAAATATGGCATCCATCTTGTCTCAAAATCGTGATTTTTAAAGTTCTTTTTAATTCATATTGAGTGTTGGATCCGTCCTAAAACTGCTTTATTTTTGCTTAAATTCTGTGCATCTACATACTAAAACAATGCAATTACAATATATTTGAGTTTAAATGATCATCCAAATTTTATTTTTTCTACAATGAAGCCTATTTTTCACTTATGTAAAATGTAAACAGCAAAATATGTAGAATGAGTTGTATAAGAATTGCTGTATTTCTTTAACCCAAAATTATTTAGCTCATGGAGTCTGCATAGTTGATATGAATGAAATATTCATTGATTTTACAGAGAGAAGGACGATTTTTTTTTATGAAGTTTTAAGCATAGAGTTTAATTACTTGTAGCTCCATGGTCTTAAGTTTTTAAATAAAATAAATTATTTTAGTACTGTGATAAATGACATGAATGGGAAAATGTTTATGAATGAAATGCTGCTTTTATAGAGAGAGCCAGGCGTGTTATTTTTTCTATGATGTCATTTGAATGAATCTCAGTTGTTTTCGAATATAATAAATTATTGTAGTATTATGATAATTTTAAAAATATTACCGAGGAATATATCACATTTTATAGATGTTTAAACCAGGCAATTTATATTTCAGTGCCGTCATTTGAATAAAGTTAATTTTTTTCGATGAAAGTTTTCAAATATAATAAATTAATGTAGTATTGTGATAAGTTTTAAAATATTTCCTAGGAATGTATTGCATTTTAGAGATGTTTAAATAAAATTGCATTGAAGTTGGAAAGTGTTTCATAATCAATGCTTTAAGCATGATTGATCTTTCTTGTTTAATTCACATCAGGTATATAAAAGATTCATTACATGAACATTGACAAGGATATTTATAGTCAATATCTCCTTTATCACTTGAAGTTTAGGGAGTGTTACATTCATGTAGGATTACGATAGGAATATGATCTATATCTTTTTGATACAATAAGAATATATATATATTCACAGGTGAAGTGATTTCTTGAAAAAATTTGTGATATTATCCCTATTTTAAAATATCAGTTTGTATATATTCAATTTTTTTAGAAAAACTGAACATTTAAAGAATAAAGTACCTTTTCTAAATGCAGCTTATGAAAGGAAGAAGCAAATCCCAGAATATTGCTATCAACATTATGCAGAATTCTAAAGAAAAATAATGGGATTTTTAATTAAATCACATTTAATACTTGTTTGTGTCTTTTATGTATGTACTATACATTTATTTTTAAATGTAAATAAAACTATTTAATGTTAGAGGATTATTTTCTTGCCAATTATTTGAATCAGCAATTTTATTGGCTCAAAACTACATGCTTCAATATAAATTCATATCCAGGTGTTGCCCACTGTACTTGTGTCTAACTGTGATGATATTTGTGTAAAAGTCGAATTTAACTTCCATGATTGGAAGAATTAAATTCATTTTGCATCTTATGTTTAGTATCAATTAAATGTGAATTTTGGGAAAAATGTTTATTTTATATTAACTGATTTTTGTGTTTTTATAGGAGGTATATTGTGGGAAAGAAACAATATGCACTGTGGACGGCCTACATTTCAATAGTTTTTATAATGCTAGAGTCAAAGCTTACAATAGCACCGGTGAAGGGCAATATAGTGAACCCATTTCATTACAAACTGCTGAAGGTAAACCTGCTTTACTCGATCTTTTATATTTAATCAATTATTACAAAAAGAACATTATTTGATTATTGCAATTTTTTAAATTTACTGTTTTCTAAAATATTGTAAATTTTTAATTTTAAAATTTTGGTTTTTAATACATATATTTTGTTTAAATTTAATGGAGGGATTAGCAGCAGAAAATTACTAAATACCATTTAAAGTACAACTTTATTAAGACACTTCAAAGGGGTTGAATATCTAACGGCAATACAAAAAAGAAAAAATAATTAATGTATAGGCAGCTTATTCCTCTACCTACACACTGTAATATATTCTTCTGATAAATTTAGAAAATGATTTATTTTTACATATTCGAAGCATTTACCTGAAAATTGATATTTGGCCCTTTTGAAACTGTTGATCAAACCAAATTATTTATATATTGTCATGTGCAAAATTTCATTGATATTTAATTAGTAATGCAAAGTAAGTAAAATAAAAATAAAATCTTGGTTTCAAAGCATGGAATTAACACAGGACTTGGCAAATTTAATGAGTTAATTATATGAGAAGGATATTAAAAAAATTCTTGTGCACAATATTGCATTTGCTGAGCAAACACATTTCACCTAAATTTTATAATTTTGTGTATGTGTGTGATTAACAAAAGTGCAATATTTCAAATACTATTCATGCATTCTAAAATGAATGCATTCATTTTCTAATGAAAGGTTATATACACTGGCTTCCAAAAGTTAAGCATGGATGGTAAAATCAACAAAAATGGAAAAGTTAAGCTTTGATGAAAAAAATACTTACTTTTCGTAAGTTATATGATGTCACATTTGGGCCATTAACAAAATGATGTTTAAAGGCAAACAAACCAAACAAAATTCACATTAATATGATATCTGACCAACCCGGACCTTCACACAAACTTTACACAATGATTTTCCTTGCTTTCAATGAGGTGATCAACCATTGCAGATGCGAGCAATGTCCATTCCTCCAATAGGGCAGTTTCCAACTCTCTGAGACTGGTTGGAGGAGGTAAACCTGTAGAAACAGCACACCCAAGGGCATCCCAAAGGTTTTCAATAGGATTAAGGTTGGAGGAATACCCCGGCCACTCCATATGAATGCCTTCATTTTCCAGGTATTCATTAACAATGTTAGCTCGATGGGGACGGGCATTATCTTCTATAAGGAGGAAATCAGGACCATCTGCTGCAGCTTAGAGTCTCATAATGGGGTCTAGGACTTCATCCTGATACTGTGCAGCCGTCACAAATTGTAAAAAATAATTTTGTAGGTAATAAATACTCTATTTTTAATCACCTTTTTTTGAAACCCCTTTTAACCCTTTCGTGACGGTTGGCACGCCTGCGTGCCAGCTGCGAGCTTGCATTCAAGGACATTCGGCACTCACTGGTGCCGGAGAGAACTTTACCCTAAACGCCGAGTGGCACGTATTGGTGTTTCTACGTGGAACGTTTTCATTTGAATTTATTTGTCTACTAGATGGCGTTAAATGCCCGTGGAAGCAACTTAAATGTATTTTATAGATGTTTGACCTTGGCACAAAGAGAATCCAATGAATTATTTCTCCATTCGGAGCGGGGAAACATGGTTCTGTAAAGTAAATAAACAGAGCACTTCTCGCAGCATCAACAATTTTATAATTGAGTTCCGGGTTTCCTTTTGATTTTAGCTTTTAATGATTTCGTTGGTGAATTACAGGAATATAAGAGAGTATTTTTTTTTGGGGGGGATGGGGGGAGTTAAAGGAATGTGCGACAGTGAAATGATTAGGCTATTTCGGATAAAAATATGGGAGGTTTGAGACTTTTTCTTTCTGTGGAAGAATATACGCGTATGGTAAACGAACCAGACAGTAATGAAAGCAAAGCAGATAGGGAAAATTTGTGGAACAGTGGTATTTCTGATGATGAATCTGAAAATGCAATTGATTCTTCAGATTCTGAGCGTACTATTATTACAACGCAGCCAGCTTCAGTTGCTGTTTTTTTTAATGATGTTTGGACATGTGATTTGAAAGATCTGAATTCTTTGGAGTTTTTTAACATACCTGGAATAAATCACAATATCATGCCGCCTAATTTAGATAAGGAACTTGATTTTTTTAGCATATTTTTGATGATGAACTAGTAGAATTTTTCGTAAAAGCAACTAATGAGTTTGCAAAGAAAAAATGGGAGAAAAATCTCCTCTCTCCTTCCACATCGAAGACTCCACCTAAATGTATTAATGTACGAGGCATGTTTTTTATGTAAGTACCGTTTTGCGATTCCGCCGCCGCAGCGCTACAGTCGGCGTTCCGCGCATACGCGCTGGTTACCTACATCTCTTGTCTACGCACTGACGCCATTACAGTCTGATTCTTCATTGTATACGTTGTTTACTGAGTGTTTAAGTTGCCTCCGACAATCGTGAGTCCCGCCGATTGTGAAGTACGGGCTGTTATATGATTTCTTAGTGCTAAAGGTGTAAAACCGATCGATATTCATCGTGAGATCTGTGAAGTTTACGGACAAAACATTATGAGTGATGGAATGGTAAGGAAATGGGTGAGAGCATTTAAAGATGGCCGCACAAATGTGCATGATGAAGAACGGAGTGGGCGTCCTTCGGTCTTTAATGAAGATTTGGTGCAGAAAGTGGAAGAAAAGGTGAGAGAAAACAGACGCTTTACAATTTCATCAATGTGCGACTGGTTTCCTCAATATTCTCGTAGTGTTTTGTATCGCATTGTGACCGAGAACTTGAATTACCGGAAATTGTGTTCACGTTGGGTTCCAAAAATGTTGACGGATTTGCACAAAACCCAACGTTTAGGCAGTGCATTGACTTTCCTTGAGCGGTACCACAATGAAGGTGAAGATTTTTTAGACCAAATTGTTACTGGTGACGAAACATGGGTGGCCTACGTCACACCAGAATCAAAACAACAATCCATGGAATGGCGACATTCATCATCACCCAAAAGAGTGAAGTTTAAGCAAACAATTTCTGCCCGGAAAATCATGTGCACAGTTTTTTGGGACAAAAAAGGAGTATTGCTAGTGGAGTTTCTGCCTCGTAATGAGACAATCAATGCAGCGTCTTATTGTGAGACATTGAACAATCTGCGTCGTGCAATCCAGAACAAAAGACGTGGCAAGTTGAGTAAGGGTATCGTTTTGCTGCATGACAATGCCCGTCCACATGTGGCTAATCGGACCAAAGATCTCATCAAATCTTTTAAATGGGAAACTCTAGATCATCCTCCATACAGCCCTGATCTGGCGCCCAGCGACTACCATTTGTTCCAGCACTTGAAGAAACACCTGGGTGGTCAGCGTCTTCAAGACGATAACGAAGTCAAAACAGTTGTGATACAGTGGTTAACAAGTCAGGCGGCAGAATTTTATGAGGAGGGTATTCAAAAACTGGTGCCACGTTATGACAAGTGCCTCAATATTCACGGAAATTATGTAGAAAAGTAGATTAAGGTACAGGCTTTCATGTAGAAATAAAATTATTGCGATATCTTTGCACGTCTTTTTTTAATTCCAAAACGGTACTTACTTAAAAAACATGCCTCGTATTTAACACCTGTGTGTGTGTATTTACACCTGTGACAGGAACTGAAATGTATTTTCACCTGTGACAGGAAACGAATTTAGTGTGTTTCTCACATTAGTTATTTTGACGAGCATTGTCAGAAAACCAAATCTTAATTGGATTCTTAGAAAAATACATTTTATCAGTACTCCTTTTTTTAATTCAGTTATGAGTCGCGATCGATTTATAGGAATATTGCGTTATCTTCATTTTACTCTTGATAGTAATGCCCAAAGACTAGATAAATTGAAACCCGTGTTAGATGCATTAGTTTCAAAATTTAAATCTATATACACTCCTAGAAGAAATGTGTTCATTGATGAATCTTTGTTCTCATGGAAAGGAAGGTTGGGATTTCGTCAATATATCCCCTCGAAAAGGTCCAGATATGGAATAAAAATATATAAATTGTCAGAATCGGAATCAGGCTATAAATGGAATTTCCTTGTGTATACTGGAAAGGACACGGAATTATAAAGTTCTGATGGTGGGTATGGAGAACGCGTTGTGAAAACATTTCTAAATGAACTTTCAGGAAAAGGATATACTTTGTATCTGGATATATTTTTTACCTCTCCTGTACTTGCAAAGTATTTGTTGTCTAGGAATACGCATATATGTGGTACAGTTTTAAAAAATCGGAAGGACATGCCAAAGAATAATCCATCTGTACCAAAAACATATATACACTAAAATTTTTAATATTTTGATAAAAGAAAATTTGTATGAAAAATATACATCAAATAGAAAATAAGTATTTCCTTTCTTCCTGAAAAAAGTAGAATGCTGTGTTGAACGGGTGATTTTTTAGTGAATTTTTTTCGAGAGTTAGGCTTAGCACAAAAAATTAGCCGTCTTTTGGGAAAAGTTCGGAAACAAAGCGCTCCGTCTTTTGGGCCACGGCGGTTTCGGAATGCCGCCGTCCCGAAAGGGTTAAATAATAGTAAATCAGTCAAATTCAAAAGATTTAATAGGGGCAATGGAAATTCCTTACTAAATGATCATAAAGCTGAGATAATTTGTTTACATAATAAATTTAATAGCACTTTTCAATGGAAATCAATAAAATCCTGGGTTTTTGCGGTAACGAAAAAACATTTAAATAAAGTTTATGCAATTTTCTTAAATTGAATCTTGCTAATAAATATTTTAATCATATTTTCTATGATTTGCTCATCATTACAAGATCAAAGTATTTAAAT
Organism: Amaurobius ferox; assembly: GCA_951213105.1. Classification (NCBI taxonomy): domain Eukaryota; kingdom Metazoa; phylum Arthropoda; class Arachnida; order Araneae; family Amaurobiidae; genus Amaurobius; species Amaurobius ferox. Next base: position 59,187,129 of record OX578135.1, on the reverse strand, counting down.
TTAAAATTTAATAAATATCATCTTAATAATATGTCAAGTAATTCATATTGTGTAATCTCTTTCAAGCATTCCATTTATAATTCTATAAATTTTAGTCATCTATTTAACAAGTTCAAGCATTTTATGCCTATTGGAGATTTGAGTGTATCAAAGACTTTTAAATACAACAAGCCTATTGGTAGATCTATATTTAATTATAATGAAATTTCACAATCTCTCTCTATAGATCATAATTCTAAGTCAATTTTAGATAATGAATGTAATTGTAAAGTAAACAATTATGCTAAATTTCTAAATCCAGACCTGGGGCATATAGTTACAGGACTTAGGTATAGTTAAAGACAATTATTTAAGAACCATTGTCTTTTGGCACTAAATTCAGGTTACCCTCTTGTAATAATTCTTTTAAAGTTTTAAAATCAATAAATCTTGATCTTGATAAATATAATTATAAATTAGCTTCTAAATATGCTATGCCTTTAGTGGCACTTTATGTAATATGTGGAAATTTACTTTATTAGAATCTATTAACAATGCTATTAGTAGTATTATATTGTTTATATCCATATATCATATTGATAATATTAAACACTCCATTAATGATTTACAAAGATGTTTTGTTATTACCTATGATAAAGCCTCTAATAATTATGCTATTATCTAAAAAAAAATTATATACAATTTCTGTTAGATTATTTAAAAAATAAGTCTTTTTAAACTTTATTTACATTCCATTAATAGTATCAAATTGAAAATTATTAACATGTATAGTGATTTAAATATTAAATATAAATTTCTTAAATTTCTATATATAGTGCTTATTCCAAAATTTCATAAAAATCCTATTAAATTTAGAACAGTAACTAGTGACTTTAAAGATGTGCAGCTCTGTGTAATATCCCATCAGCCTCGTTCTCATGCACATTTTAAAGCCGGTATTATGGCTGCATTTTGCCCGTGTCACCGTTCCCATGTCCAAGCTGGCAAAATACCGGCTTAAAAGAGGGTTGAAAGGAGGTAGAATTTTGTTCCTTCTTATTTGAGGGAATGAAGGGGGTAGATTGGGGTTTCATCCACAATTCCATGCACGTAGCTGCAATTTCTAGAAAAACATGGCAGATACTGAGATTCCTCATGAACCTTGTGTACAAATTCTATCTGAAGATTGTGAAATTGTGATAACTTTACAGCATTTTATATAGATTATTTTGCATTCATTACATGGACTTATTTATGAATTAAGCTGATTGATCCTTATTATACCTCAAAATTTAATGTACGGCGAATCCTACTGAAAAGATTGATGCGGGTATGTACATTTTGTTTATTTGAGTTAACTGTTATCTCATGAATTAGAAATATTTGTTCCTCGATATCAGGATAATTTTTATAGAAATTTTTGTTTCTTAATTACAAAACGTATACAATTGAGTGTCAGTTAAAAGTGATGTGAGCCAGCTGATTTTCCTTTGAAGCAGCAACTTTAAAATATAATGTTCTGCTTTTTGGGCAAATTTTCTGGATTTATGCAAGTAGTTTTTAATAAAAGATAAAAAGATTTTCTTAGATTTATATAATATACATTCTCATTATATAAACTATCTTAATACTCATTTATTTTATATTATTAAAAAGGAGTATAATGTGTTTGTATTTAAATGAATATATGTTGTTAATGAGGAATTTGCACACGTGGGGAAAATGCTCAATTTTATATTTTCCTGGTAATTTTGAGCTTACTATTTTCAAATATGTCACATTAAATGCCAAAATGATTTTGAATAAATTAAAAATTAAAGTTTAAATAAGCGAAAAATGACGCGATGTCATGTGATCTTGAAACGCTACGTGATTGGCTCTGACGTCACTGTGCATGAAGTATCAGTGTTTACGTTTTAAAAACAATGCTAGATCAATTCGCTTCTTCGCATTCATAGTTTAGAAATAATTTTTTGAGCCGTAAATTTTAAAATCTTTTATAATTTTACCGTATATTTTAATTGTATAACCCATGCATTTCATTTTTGTTTAAGATGTCGATTTTTCCGGGATTTGTCAAAGGACAATCCGATAATCTTCCTAAAATTGACGCTATATGTATGTTTTTGTTTTTGGGAACGAATCCCAATTTTATTGAAGCAGAAATGCGACGAGTTAAAACTAAGAGGTATGTATGATCTTCATTAATATTGACAAATAAATCTAAAACTAATTCAAATGCATGAATAATTCTTTTACATATAAAATTTTAATTTTGATTGCACGTGGAAATAGCCGCACACTACAATGTCCTATTCTGCTTTTAAGCTGATAATTGATTTTTTATAGTAGTTTATATTGTAGTTTGAAAATATGTAAAAACAAATAAAGCGTGCTTGAAATACTCAAGAAATTTAAATACAATACAAACTACAAAAAACCAACACGGGGGGGGGACACGTGTTCTGTATATGGGGACAAAAGTTGATAGAACCATTACTGTATAAATACTGCATAAGTTGATGATATAATGCATTTATATTGACAAATAATAGAGATATATATTGACAAAAAGTAGTATATATATATCAGTAGTATATATATATATCAGATAAATATTGATAAGTACACAAGGAATGACAGCCATTTATTATTATAAATTACTATATAATGTTAGCATTTATATTTATACAATAGATATTAATAGATTTGTCTTACACCAAAAAGAAATAATTATAAATTAATGTGCCATTCTTTATTTCAATAAATTGTTTGGCTTATTAACAGGTGGCGCCAAAAACGCTGTCGTCATTTTAAGATATTTATTACTGCCACCTCCCCCCCCCTCTGGCACATTCTAGCGCCATCCCTGTTTAATAATTTGTGAGATATTTTTAAGGTTTGATTCTATGTTTTTAAAACTTATTATTTTGAGATACAAGCTGGAGTATGTTTTATTGTTCAATCCCTAACTTGACCACAAAATTCTTTAATTTTAAATTACTATTTACACAGGATTATTTATAGTTTATTATTGATCCAAGCAAGATCGTATCGGGGGGGGGGGGGGGGGGGGGTTAAACCCACATTTCATATCTTGATGGATCTTTACCTTTTTAATGTTAACTTTTTCATTTTGGGGGGGTTTGAACCCCCGAAAAAAACCCTTGGTTACGGCCATAAATCTAAGTAAATAATATTTAAACAGAAGCAAATGTTTACTTACCGAAAAATGATCTTTACAACACCAAAGAGATGTTTTATTCGATAATTTTGGATTTTTCTGCTCGTCCCTTTTTATTGCTTTAGTTTAGTCCATGCTATTCATTTAATTGGATCTTTTGGAACATTAAAAAACAGCTTATCAACTGAATTAACTGTTGTATTTGTGCAGCAAAGTACTAAACAGTACTTGTAAGTCGGTTTTAGAATCTCACATTATAAAAATATGATAAATAAAATATTTTGTCGGAGAATCAAGTGAGCACATCTCGGAATCCACAGTAAACAGTGTATTGCACTCTTTGTTTACATGCATAGTGACGTCACAAGAGCGGCCATTACAGAAACAGCGTTTTCGCGCCGGATTGCTAAGTGCGAGTTTAAACATTTTTATATTAACTATCTAAGTTCAAAAATTAAAAAAAATATATACTATCATTTATGATTTTTTCTCTATTACACGATAAAAATAAGAAAAAAAAACGTGAAAATTCCTCATTATTGAAAATAAATTTTTTATGCATTATATTTCAAGTTTGATGATTTTAGTTTTGTATTCTAAGCTTTTTACATATCAAAACAAAATGCCCCATAACTTGGGATGAGATGATGTGATTGTAATGTCAATATTATGATTAGTAAAGAATTGTGTTTTATGATTATGTATATTAATAACAAAGTAAAATGCTTAAGGCATGTAAAATTAACTTTACATACATTTTGAAATAAACTAAACTGTGGAGACCCAGACCACACGGCCGACCTAGAGGTGTACAGCAGCAAGATGTGAGGCTGGAAAATAAACTGTGTAAAATTAGCTTACAGAATGCTAATATCTCCCCCCTCCAAAAAAGAAAGAAAACTCCATGATTGCTAGTATCGGAAATATAAATTATTTCTATATATTTTAAATACTGTGTATGAAGTCGATTTTTTTTTATTAATTTTATTTTTTGGATTACTTAGTGGACCACCTATTTTACATATCAATGAAGCATGTCAATCATAAGTATTTTTTATACTGCTATATTAAAAACATTATTTTTAACTGTGGTATTAATGGTATCTGAGATTTTTGTATCTGGGCCATGCAATAGTGTTTTTAATAAAAAATGAGTTATACCGATTTTATAATAGTTAAAATGTATTCGGTATAAATATGCATTTTTTTTCTCTATGCCAACATTCTATATTCATTTGTCTTGAATAAAGTTTTTTAAATGTTGTTACACTTTTTCCACTAATTTAAGTTTATACATCATAATTTAACTTAAAAACGAAGGTTAAATGAGAAAACTTTCTTTTTTGACTTTTTAAGAATGAATTCTTTAAACAATTTTTTGGAATAAAACTTTTATATATATATATTAAAATAAGCATATATTTACAGTTTTAAAAATACGTTAAATTTAATTTTGGCATATTTTTAATTTAATGTTTAGTTTATCAAAACCCAAGTTTAATTTATATATAAAGATATTTCAAAAGCAATAATAAAATAGTTATTTTGTTTCTCATTTCTGTACATTTGTCATATTAAATAGATAAAATAATAACATGAAATAATGAATTAAAAAAATAATACGCTTTTTAAAAAAGCAGTTAAAAAAAAAGATATATTGTTTACCAAAAATGAATGTCAAAAGTATTTAAGAAAAATTGGTCCTAGCCCTTTAAGCAGGAGTAATGGGGGTTGCACATGTGAATCTGTCTAGAATGGTTCTCGGAAAATACCCCTTTCTTCACCCCAATGTTTAATACTGGCTTGCATGTGAATGGGGCTATTAAAATGTGAACGGGACTATTATTATTTATTCCAGCCCACACCATGACGCTGCCACCTCTGAATGTATGATGTTCGATGATGTTCTTGGCCTGATTGCATGTACCTCATTGTGTTTAGACCCTTACACACTTATTATCTGATTCCAAAGCAAATCTGGACTCGTTCGTGAACAGGACATTGCACCAATCTGAGACAGTCCAATTGGCATTTTGACGACACTACTTGCCCCTTTGGCTTGGACGGTTAGTGGAACACAAAAACGTTTTACTCGGGCGTACAGTCCCTTCACGTTGGAGCCTTTGGCGCACAGTACTGGCAAGTATTGTATTACCAAGTACCGATGCAACCATGGATGTAACAGTTGTGGAGGTTGCTCGTCAATTCTGCTTGACTACTATAGCAATATACCTATCATCAGAAGGGGTGGTAACCCTTGGACAACCAGGCACAGGTCTCCAGACAACTGTTTGGCTCGTTTGGAATTGTTTTCATAATCGTGAAATTACCAAATGATCAGCACCAAATAAATAATGACATCTTTGATTGACCGTCCTGCTTCAATGCGTCCAACAGCATGCTAGCGCTCACTATGTGTCATTCATCTTCTTTCAGCCATAGAAACACGAATATCATCAAAAGTAATCCTACAAAAATTATAAACACTTTGTATCAGCATTTAAATGCACCTCCTCAAACCCTTCAGAATGCTGGCATTTTTAACAACTACCTAATAAGCATATATTCGGACAGTCAATCGTGATTGGCTGTACCATACAATATTTGCATACTGCCATCTACATCCGCAGTGATTTTCAGCCATTCAAATATGCTTTCGAAAAATGAAAATTTGCATTGTGTGAACGTTTGAAAGTCAGTGTATATAAAGTTTATTTAAGTCATTTGATTGTGCTATTTTTTATAATTTTTTTAAGCAACATTTGAAAAGGGCTTTCTGAATGTTCAATCTTAATTATAACCATTAAGGTTCCAGTATTGGAATTCCAATGTTTGCCAAATTTCATTCAAATTATTTCAATTGTACAAAAGATGCTATGCCAACAGACTTTCATATACACAAAAACATTACCTCAAAAATGTTCACAAAGATCTCAAAACATGTAAATATATCAAAAACTCGAATTCAAATTTCTGACCATGGTTACAATACTTCCTCTATACATTATACTATATAGGGGAAGTAATAAATCCCTGATATTCTTTTCTTCGTGGGTTTTATAACTGTGTTTCTTCACAGGAATTTGAAGATTATTTAAAAATAATTTTTGGCAGTGATAAATTCCAAAGCTCTGCTGTGGTCAAGTAAATATCATTTGTCAGTGTAGGCCTCTATAGCAACCCATGCACAATCACTCTGAGACCAAATTTCTAATATTGAAGGTTGTAGCTGGCCTACTTTGACACAAGCTTTAGGAACCTTTTATGTTTCTATCAAACTACAGACTACTGGGAGTATGCTGAGTTAGTATTCAAATTTATATTACAGACTGTGAGTGCTGACTTGTGCTCTCGTAAGGAAAATAGTATTGTTTTTAAAATACCAGTGTTCTGACACAGTTCTGACACATGAAATATGTATATACATGTATGTATCTCCAATATAGAAAAATCTTCATAGGACATAATGAAGGGGATTATGGTACATATTCAGAATGTTCTTAAATATTAATCTATTGACCGCCTTCGGTAACCATCTCGGTGTCTTTTTGAAAAAGTTCTCAATTTGCATATGTAGGTACATCAGGGCCTGATCTGTGGTACCTGTGCAATTTTTTTTTTCTTTTTCATGTAGTTGATCTTCACTTGAATTTTCTCCATTCTGCCACCATTAGTAGCCACACACAGACATTCTTTTTTATTAAAGATGCCTAATTTTCATATCGTCAAAAATTAGCTATAATTATCCAAATTATCTGTTTATGCAAAAATGTATATAGATTTTGTTCGGTGTTTTCAAAAAATCAAATATGTAATACATTTTGAGTGATCAATATATTGATAAGAATTTTAAGCAATAGAAATCTGGTTTACAATTAAACCTGTGAATGTGCATGCTAAAATAGTTATATATAATGAAAATCGAAAATGCATATCATTTTGACAGCATCGTCAGCTATTCATCTTGCTTAAATCTGCTTTTAGAATTAACCTCAAAAATCTATTTTCAATAATTTCTTATTTCAATTCATTTCATTTGTACTGATTTTTTATCGTTTATACTCTTTTTCTCATTGGCTCTTAGACAGTCCTATGCATTGCTTTAATCTCAATTATATATTTTTACAGATATGTGGCTTTTTTCCTCTGTGCCCTTAAGAAATGTATAAACTAGAGGTCTACTCATGAGTATTACAATGCTGGCATGAGTGTAAAAAAAATGTATCACTTGCCATACTAATGCTTATGTTTGGTGCTTTTGGAAAATTTTATCATATGCCAGTGTTCGCTGATTTTCAAAAGTTGCGGACCCCTCGTATAAATAGTGCTTTACTGTATTTTGTAAAAGTAAGGAAAAATCATTAAATTAGTGTTTAATTACACTGTTCCATAATTTTCAGATTTTTTTATGCTCATTTTTTTTTTTAATTTGTTTTAAATTTTATATCTTTGGTTTCTGGGCCCACTCTTTGTTCAATGTAGGCAGTTTGCTATTTCCAAACTTTTTCATTTTACTAATATTTTTTAATTTTGATGAGCATGTTGAAATTTTTCTTGTACTGCAATTTTTAGCAAATTTCAACAAGCTCTGTATTTATCTTATATTTGTTTCTTCATTAAATATTTAGAATATATTTTTATGAAATTCAATTTCAATTGAAATTGAATTATAAATTATTTATAATAAATATTAATAATTACTTTTTATTTATATAGTCGCCTGGTTTACATTCGATCCTATGACTGGTCATCCTGAAATAGTTTTAAGCAATGAAAATCTGACAGTCAGTTGTGATAGTTATGAACATAGGGTTGTTCTTGGAAACATTGGATTCTCAAGAGGCATCCATTACTGGGAAGTGACAATAGCTAAATATGATAACAATGCAGATCCTGCTTTTGGAATTGCTCGCTTTGATGTTGTGAAAGATCTTATGCTTGGTAAGTATAATACCATTTTATTTGTTACAATTCTGTCATTCATTTATTAGTTTTATGAGCAATGTTTATATGATGTGAATATTGCTAGAATTCTAAAAAATGTAACATAATACTTGGATGTATTGAATGTTTTTTACAATGAATTTGTTTTTTTCCTCAAGACTTAGTTTCTCAGTTGCTAATTTCAGTTTCATACTTGGCTTAACTTTCTTATTTCCAGTATAAAAATCATTGTTATATATATATATATATATATAAATATATAAATTATAAATTCATACATGAAAATAAATAAAGACAATAATTACTCTTATTGAGCATGAGAGCAAAGTAATTTAGCTTTTTATATTTGAGTTGGACTCAATTTGCTTTTTAGCAAATTGAGTCTGTTAAATGATAACTACTTTAACCACTGAACAACTGAAATTTTGATATGTAATGTAGATTGTTTTATAAGCCAAGTTCATCACTGATTATAGTCTGATAAAAATTGCACATGCTGTGTTTCGTCACTGTTTTATATTGTCTAAGGTTAACTTCTAAAACTCAGTTGAATTATTTGAAATTTGGATATTCAGTGCCGATTAATGTTATAGAAGCTGAATCTTTAGCTGTGCATGGTTGGATAAAAATTATTCATGCTTTGTGCTCCCAACACTGCTGTGTACATTAACCAAATAATAGTTGGTCTAAAAACCACAGTTTTTATTAAATTTAGAATTAAAGATTACTTTATTTGCATTTAGAGCCCATGAGTAAAGCAAAGACAGGTCTGGTTTATTAGTCAATCTTTGAAATAGTCTCCAAAAGTGAAGATTTTTTTTTTAATTTCTAAAAATAATTTATGGCTGGAGTTGTTAGTTTTCTCACAAGACACTATCAACTCAACAAACATTTTCATTTGCTCAAGATTGATGATCCAGTGTGCAGAAGCTACTTCGTAGTTGAAGCGAACTGTTTCACACATGTTCTGTGACTGCTTCTGTGTTTCCTCTAGCCTCATTAGCTCTGCAAGCCCCTGTTAGATATATTATGAACTTTATTTTTATTATTGGTCTATTGAGGGAGTATGGTTGGAGATAGATCATTGCTCGCAATGTGCAAGATTCAGCACAGTTGCAAGTAATATGTGATAGATTACAGGAGAAGGGTCCAGATGTTAGAAATTTTCAAAATTGATTTAAAGACCTTGTTAAGTACAGCTTTCCAGGCTGATTCTAAGAAAAAGAACTGCATGTCTCTACAGTAATTGCTGTTTATCTTACTAATATTGCATTATTAATCAAGCAAAAACATTAAAACAGAGAAAAACAATGGGAAAGTTTTTGGGTTAATAGCAGGGTTGGTTAAAATCCTATGCCGATGCAGTGGTCGAGTGGTCAAGGCGAGCGTTTCCACAGCAATCGCTCGACCGCCACATTGTGGGTTCGAGTCTCACGTAAGGCATGGATGTCTGTGTTGTGGGTGCAGTGTGTTCTGCCCCCCTCTGGCGCATCTGGGGCAACATCCTAGGACTGCTAAATGGTTCACGTTTTGGCCGCTGACAAAAGGCGAATGATGAAAATCAAGTGCCTGGCCATTTGATAAAAAAAAAATGGTTAAAATCCTATTGGTTTAAACCACAGTTTTAACCATATGTTTAAGGTTTTTTTTTTTTTTAACCTCTTTTTTTTTCCAAACCTGGTTGATAGAAAAAAATTAATTTCTCAGAATTTGGCAACACAACCATGCAGAGCATAATGAAAACGTTTCCCGTATTTGAGAAGCACGTGGCTACCTACATCTACAGAAAACTAAAAAAGGTACAGTTGTTGATACAGGCTATATATCATGTTATCTCTGAAGTAAAATTACCAACTGGGCCCCTTTCTTATAAACCATCATGTATGATTTACCTTGCAATGTCATTCCTCTTGTCATTATGAGCATTTTTTATCTTTGTCTCACCCCACCTCCTTCAATTTAATATTTTGAAAGATAAGGTTAGAATATCCATGAGCTTAAAAGGAAATGGTAACTATAAATAAAACAAATTATGTATTATGTAGCTGCTCAAATGTTGTACATGAGTTTGTATATTATATTTATACTCTATTGATTTTTAATCAATTGTTCACTTTCTTTAGGTAAAGATGATAAGGGCTGGAGCATGTATATTGATCACCAGCGTTCATGGTTTCTGCATGCTGAACATCATGAAAACAGAACTGAAGGTGGTATTGAAATTGGCTCGGTTATTGGCATCCTCCTAGATTTAGAGCAGCACCAGCTGAGTTTTTTTGTAAATGATGAGCGTCAAGGACCTATAGCATTCACTGATCTCCATGGTGTCTTTTTTCCAGCATTTAGTCTCAATCGTAATGTGCAGATTACTGTTCAGACTGCATTAGAACCTCCGGTGAATGCAGATCTAGATATTAGTTCTCATAAGGATAATTTATCGCAAATATCATTATTGACAACTCTTTCACCTTCACATAAAAAATAAAATACAGAACAAATTTAGTGTAATTTTACATAATGCAATTAATTTAATTTCCTTTAAATATGGGTTACTTTCAGAAAAAGGTCATATATTCTGAAAGAAATTTTTGAAGTCAAACAGAAATATATTGTTGCATTTAGCATTTTATTATATTGTATTATTTTTTGCTCCCTTTATATTATTAGGGTGCTAAAGAAAGGTTATACATGATAACATTTTTGGCTGTCCACATAACATTTCATGACTTTTCCTATTTACTATAATAAATGGTCTAATACATGAACTCAAAAAAATACTCATGTATTGTATATCCTGCTGCAAAATGATATTGAAATTAATTGCATTAAATTAAATTCAGTAACTGTCAGTGTCTCCAAGTAGAACTTTTTAATTTTTTCCCATCTTGAGGGCAGCTTATGGGTACAGAGGGATTTCAATTAATTTCTTTTATCTGAGAAATGCATTGCACCAAACATAAGAAAATTTATAAACAAAAAATTGTTCATCTGTTTATCCCATCATCACTCTTGGATTATAGTTTCTCAGTTTTAAAGGAGTTTTGTGCTTTGATCATGCCATTGCTTGGCCCTTGCTAATGAGTGATAAAATCATGAAAACCATGGTATAAGAGTAGTAGGGATGACTAGCACTTTCTTGCTTATGTGCAACATCCTGTTATAGGGTAAAAGTTGCTTCATTGTTATGAGCAAATTTATCTATGGAGTAAATTTTTTCCAAGTTTCATAAAATGAGAAATTTAATTAATTCTATTGGGGAATGTTGATATATGTATAATAAAATGAGTTCAAAGTTTGACTTAAAACTATTTTGGAAACTAGTACGACAATATTTTGAAAATAATCCATATTGCAAGTAATTATTTTACCATTTTAAAAGTGAGATATAATGAAACATGTTAAAATATTTGCTAATAACACAATTTATAGAGATTTGCTTTGTGAAATTGTATTAATACAAAAGAGATTCTATAGATTTTATATATACTGATATTTACTTCATATATAAATCTATAGAATCTGATATATTTATCTGAAAAGATGTATACTGATATTTATCAGGAAAGTATTTTAATTAGTATTTGAAAAAACTAATGATCTATTGTATTTAATTTATATTTTTGCATTTATATGTATATGCTTACAATTTAAAAAGTTCATGATATAGATCTAAAAAAATGATCCTAAACTTAAAAGGAAAAGACTAACTGAACAGAGACAGAAACTACAGTTAGTTCACTGTTATTTCCTATGTTCATTATTTATGATTTCATTAAAATCCAGTTTTATTCATATAGAAATATACATTTTTTTTCTAGTTTATTTTATACGATAACAAGCTTATTTTTGGTTTGGCAATCTTTTTAAATAGATTCTTTCTTAAACTGTTGTTTTATATATTACTTTTTGAAATGTTTTATTTTGTTATTAGATATTTTGAATTTTATTGATTCATCCACTTTGTTTCCAGCAGGCTACTTAGTAGCTTAAAAATTTTAAACATAACCATAAAACTCATAGTCGATTGACATAACTCAAAGAATCAAAATAGGTTATTTTGTATTCATCATAAGTCTTAAGCAGATTGACACATACTGCTGTTTCAAAGGTTGGTGCGTCGTCTCAATTCCAAATAATTAATTTAATATATATCTTTCTAATGTTTTGTTTTCAAATTCTTGAACTGATTAGAAGTTTATATAATATAATGTGAATAAAAAAGTAATTTTTGGTTTTCATTCTTATAAAATTTACATCCCTTTAAATATAGAACTTTTTACATTTTTTTTTCAGTTCATCTTATATGTGAAAATACTTTATTTTTTTCTTCCTAACATTTATTATTCATTATAAACACCTTTTTCAGCTTTATACTCTATTTTGAATATACAGTAGAACTCCCTTATAACGAGCCCATATTTAGAAATATTCCATATTTAACAAAGAAATTCCAAATCTTTGTTAAATATTAAATAATAATTCATATAATGCTAATTAAAATCTCATTTGATTTTTTATAATAAGAAAATGTTTATAGTTTTCTAGATTTAAAGAGCATGTAAAATAGTAAAACTGAATGAAAGATTGAAATAGAAGATAAAAATCTGGGAAAATTGAAAAAGAAAATTAACTTAGCTTATGAATGGGTGTAGAAGTATGTAAAAAAGGATAGGTTGAAGTCAGAGTTCACCAAAATGCACAATTATGAATCTGGTATGTTCAAAAATAATTGTTTATGCCTTGAAATTTTGTCAGTGATTAAAAATTTGCATAATATTTTTAGCAATAAACTGCAATCTTCTTTTTTCTGAGTTTTCTGTTTTTTTATATTGTAATTTATTTATTTTAACCCTGCCATATGCTATTCCATTGTTAAAAGTTTGCTACAACAAAATCTGCATTGGTACATTAATAAACTTCTTTTAAGTTGCAATATGCTGCCATTCAGTTGTATTGCCCTAGTGTTAAACACTTATATGATAAATTTTTGTTACTAAATAATGCTTATGCAATCTTATTGTTTGTCAATGAAATTAACTTTTACTATTTTACAAGCACTATAAATATATTTCATTGATAAATATAGTAATAAAATTAGTTTTATAAAATATATCTGTATTTGCAAATAAAAGCTTCTGTTAGAAGAATACCATAAAACAAAACAGGAAGATACCAACCAGTTTAAAGTGCAAAATTCTTCGGAATAAGAGAAACAGAGTGGTACACCATAGAAACAGGAAAGCATCAGTAAACATATGCTAATAAGTATTATCGTTTTTAAAAAATATATATAGGAAAGTGATTTATACTATTACCCATAATTTTTTTTAAATACTCCCTTTGGAAAATTACTCCTTATATTTTAAGGAGTAAAAATATCCCTAAAAATTCTTTGTAGAGATCTTTAGTTAGAGGTTGTACCATGACATTCTAACAATTGGACACCTTGTAGAAAGAAACAACGTGTTAGAAATGAACTGCCACCATATTTCATTGGAATAGAATCAGTGGAAATCTCCTACAGCTCGTTTTGTTAACAGATGATACTGATGGTCAAGAGTTTAATGTACAAAGTGCTATTTGAAAGGAAATAAACACAAAACTCAAACAAAATCCTCTTAGACATTTCAGAAGTTTATATTATTCTGTTTTTGAGAAACTAAATTATTCTGCTGTAGAATTAATTTCAAATTTTATGGAAGTATGTCTGTCTGCTATCTTAATATTAATTAGCAAAATTATGATGTAATTATAGCTGTGCAATATATTTTTTTTCAATTAAGAAAGACTGATATCTAGTTTAATTGTAAGGTATATTGCATTCATATAAGTAGCTATTGTTACATAGTACTACATAAGCTTTAAATAATATATATATATATATATATATATATATAGTTTTACTAAAGAATCGATTTCATGAGCATATTTGTATGTTTTGAGCTGCTCGTTATGATAGAGTCCTACTGTAGTATGATTTGAGAGAACTCATAAAATTTTTTCTATTGCAGAAGTATGTATAAATGTCTAAAGTTTTAATCATACTATTATAGCATCTAAAATATTATGCTGAAATGTCTGCCTTATTTGTATCTAAGTTTTTTTAATAATATTTAGAAATATTGTCAAATTTCATTTTACTTGGATTAATCTCTGTATTTGCAGATAATGCTTAAAAGTTATAGCACTTTTCTTCATTTATTTTACTCTGCCTTTAATATTTAACAAATTTTGTACCACTAAGTGTTCAGGTACTTTTATAGTCAAAATATACATATCAAATTGACTAGGTTTTTTTCTCTTCTATTTGTGGATTGTTTTATTACAATCTTTGGGATCTATGTGAACATTTCTATTTATTACCGTTATCATGCCAACTAAATAATATGTGTTAAGGTTATATTAAAGTGCAGCGAAAGAAATGAAGTATCTTGCCTTAAAAATGGTGCATTGATGTTGAATTTCCTGAAAACGTTAACAATTTATATTTTATAAATAATACAATGGTCTGATACTTTTGCTGTGCTTATCAATATATTGTTATTCAACATGTATATGCTAAGTGGGAATTGTGTATTTAAAGCTTTCACATTCTATGTGTAGGCCTAATTTTGTGAAGTTAATATTTAAATAAAGTTTATATATATGCTTTGTGTAAAAGTCTAAACCCAGGTAGCTTCATGGTCAGCAGATCAAGAAATGAGAAGTTCAGTTCATGATCTGGATTATTTTTTAATACAACCCAAATAAGATGAAAACTATAAATAGTTGATTATGAAAAAATATGGTAATTTAAAAAAGCAAAGTGGATATAGCAGTAAGTACTCTTAAGCTTAAAAATTGGAGGAGACATTGGAAATAAATATATCATGGGAGAAAAGGTGGAAATTTAGACATGTACTTACATTCTTATTTTCAAAATTTATAGCAGCTGTAACTTATTTTTACTTGGAATGGTGGTTAGGCTAGCTTCAGTACATCGTATCTGACTAGTTGCTGCCAAAATTATTCGAGAAAGGATGCCCGTGTACTGTTTTATTAAAACAGAAGCCGTCTCATAATAAATGTTCTTGTTGCATGGACATATATTATAAATTGTAGCAAAGATATTTTAACTCCAATCAAAACTGAGAGTTACCAGAATTTTCAAAATTTAAAGCAGCTGTAACTTATTTTTACATGGAATGGTGGTCAGGCTAATTTGAATGTTATAAATCTGACTGCTAGCTGCCAAAAGAATTCTAGGAAGATTATTACTGTACTGTTTCATTTGAGCAGAAGAGCTTATAATAAATTTCCTTGTTACTATACAGATTATAAATTGTAGTGAGGATCAATCGCTTAGCTCTATTCAAAACTAGATAGCCAAATTTTCAAAATTTATAACAGCTGCAACTCTTTTATTTGGAATGGTAGTCAGGCTAGCTTCAATGCAATGTATCTCATTGGTAACTGCCAAATTTTAGAAAGAACACTAATGTACTGTTTCATTTGAACAGAAGTCAAAACATAATAAATTTTCTTGGGCAAGTATTCTAAATTATAACAAGGATCCTTTAACTCTTTAAAAGTGCAAGATCTCCCGGAAACTTCAAAATTTATTGCAGCTGTAACATTTAACTTGAAATGATATCAGGTCGGCTTCAATGCTAGATTGGTAAATAAGTTTAGAAAAATTAAAAATTGTAAGAGTACAGGCCATCATTGAAAATTCCACTTTCTAATAAAACGTCTTATATTTATGCAACAGTTGACTTATTGCTTATTCCCAGAGACCGAAATATTTGAAGAATGTGTCAGTTATAATTATTAATACTGAATCACATATTTCGATTTTGAAAATATTTCAATATTGATATAAATGCCAATAATTCACTTATACAAGAATGTTGTGATATTAATTACTTTTGTTTATTATTACTCATCATCATATAATTATACTATGTATTTTTGTTTCCTATTTTGTTACTTGACAGCTCATATTAGTTATTGGGGTATGTGATTTTTTTTTTAAGCTTTAATACTTGAATATATGACAGGTGATTGTAATTTATTGATTTTTTATGCTTACGTCCATTGTTATAGGTCATGTGTTATTTGTACCATCCTGAAAAGGTTCACTTATATTTAATTTTGTCCTTATCTTTTTTTTTATAACTTCTACACTTATGTATTGAATATTGAAACTATTTGCTAATGAATAACTTTTTCAGTATCTGTAAAAAGGCATTTTCTAAATTTTATCTAGTGTAGTATTAACATATGATGTTACATTTAAATGCATGATACTAATAAAGTATTTATGTACTAATTCAGCACTGAACTAGATATGTATGACCATATTCAAATTTTCATATTGATTTAATTTTATAAGATTCGGCATATACTTCTAGATTTCAAAACTTAGTTGTCTATACATTCAGCAATAAAGATATATATCAATAATTATAGCTTAGAGATTTTCTACATTTATAAATTTTACATTGCCCATGTATAGTTCACTGCATTAACTCAAACATTTTAAGTTCACAGCATAGATTAAGTTATTCCTAGTTGTGATCATTTTAGAAGTAAAACTGTTATCTTATTGTACTAATTCTGTACTATCTAAATCTTTGCATTAGGCACATGTGTTATTAAATTATCTTGAAGTGTGAAAATTACCAAATTTGTAGCGCCTAATTTCGATCCTTAATCTTGCTTGACATGCATACTATCAAACATTTTATTTATTAATTAAATTGTTAATACCATGTTTATTGATTCTAAGATACACATTTTTATACAGTTGCGTATCTAATATTGGGGTGCATCATAGAATCATGGTATTAACAATCATTGTAGGTGAAAGTTATGGTAGGTAAAATTGTCAATCAAAAGAGATCTCATGAGGCAGCACATGTAAAGTGGGTATACCAGTAATGTAAAATTATATACATGCACATTTAAAGTATCATAAATTCTATAAAATTAAGGTAATGGTTTTCAGTTTAAATGTTCTTGAAATACCTGAGATTAATTGCCTGGATTATATCCTTATCAATGAAAGTGAAAATCATGTCTTACAATCGATGGCATCTCATATTTGATGAAATATGGTATATTAAAATCTAAAACAATATGTAATCAGTTTTAGTTTACCTTTCAATACATATAGCATAAGTATTTAAAGTAAATTATTGAGCAATAATGTACCTTTAAATTTCCAGAGAAAAATATTCCTATATTAGAATTAAATAGCATATACTTTCACAAAATTTCTTTACAAGTCTAAATAAAGTTATTATAGATATCAACCCATAAAAAATTTTAATTGGGTTCATAATGCTGTGTATTTAGAAGGGAAAAAAAATCAATAATGTATGTATATTGTAGAATTTGCATATCAATTTAATCTGTCAATTAAGTAATGCCAATTTATTTAGTATATTATGACAGTGCCAGTTATTACCTTTTTTACTTGCTACCATTGTCAGTACATTAGATGAAAGGAATGAATGTATATTCAAGTCTTTCAGTCAAATCAAAGAGATTAACATCTATTCTGTGGACCAAAACTCATGAGATGATGATAAAACCTTGCAAGATACTGATATGTGAATATTAGAACTTTAAAAATCCCATATTAAAGAATTGTGTTAAATATTCAGGTCTATAGGTTATTTCTAATTTTGTAATATTGAAAACTATTTTAATATCAAAATTATATGCGATACAAATTATATTAGTTCTATATTTTCCATCCCTGTGTATGGTATTTGTTTTGTTTCTAAGAATTTATTTTGATTTTTTTAATCAGTATTCGTCTTTCATTTGTTATTTTAATTTTAGACTAATTTGATTTATAGAAATTTTACTTTGTTCTTTTGTATATAGTAGATTGCTTTTTTATTCTTTTCATTGTAATGTGTCTATTGTGTAAATCAAGTGAAACTGATTTCTTTTGCTAAATGTCAATAAATCCATGACCCAAATTAAATTAAATATTTTTTCTTTATACACAAAATTGCATTTAAAAATTACCAAAACAATCTTTTATAGCAGTAATCTTAAACATATTTTGCTTATAACACAGTATTTTGTGCAGAAAGAAATCACAGCACACAATTTGTCTACTTCAATAATAAACTACAGCTTACTAAACATTTAAGTGGGTAACAGTAAATGTTTACTCATCTTAATCTTTATATTAAGTGAAGAATTGAATCCTGAACAGCTGAGATCATAGGGAGTAAACAGGATCTCTGTATGCAGCATAAAGAATATTCGAAGGAACATAAAGGATCTCTGTATGCAGCAGGGCCCACACTAAGAATTTTAAACTATTAGTCTTAGTCAAATTTAAGAATCATTATTCTACTTTCTAAAATGGGAGCCAGAACATTATAGATTTTTAATGTTAGGCATTTTTAAATTCAAGTTCTAGAAAAGCTTTATGATAGTTGGCCAATATTTGAAGGGGGGGGGGGGGGGATCCTAATATTTAACTATCGCTAACTGAATTTTTAAATTGATTGTTGACCAAATATTTTTACAACAGTAGCCAAATTATGGTTGGCCAAATATCTTAATGAAAACAGGTTTTTTGTTGTCAGTGTTCGAATGTATTGGCATTCAGTTCAAAAAATGTATTTACATAAGTTACATTAAACTCTGGTTCTAGTGTATTTAAAAAAAATATAGCGAAATGTCAAAAGTATAACACCCGCACCATTAGAAAAATAACCACTTTGGTTTTGCTGTTAACTAGCACCACCTAGCGGTCATTTTCCAGCTGGGGTGACCTATTTTCAAGAATGAAAGAAGGGCATTTTAGATAAAGGTAGCTATGATTTAGGGATTTGCCCAATTAACTTAGAAGTGAATAAACTTCATTCATCAAACAATGTATAATGAAATTGATTCTAATAAATTGTATCTATTCCCTGGGCTTAACAATGTTCAGTCACAGCAAAGTATTATTCAGCAACACAAAATATTAAATTTGATAAATTTAATTCACATGTCAATGAAATTTTGCAATGAATCTATATATAGTTACTGTTGTATATATATGTCTGCAAAAAGTATTAAGACTCTTCATAAATCTTTCTATAAATACACTAGAAAGCTGACGAGTCCAGTTTAAGTAGTATAAAACTCATAGAGAAATAATGTTAAATTTTTCAGTAAGTGAAAATTCAGCCTCTTTGCAGGCTGCAATAACAATTTTAAAAATGTTATATACTAGAGCGTATAAAGATTCTACGGGTGTCCATAGCACATAAAGTCTAATTTGACTAAGTCTTTCAATTTAAAATGTATTGTAACACAACAATTGTCCATGTATACTCAAGGCTCCCATTGTACCCAGCACCTATGAATTTTAAGTGCAGAGCACTAACTATTCAGCAATGAAAGGCTTTATTAATTTAAATACTGCAACTTTGTATAATTTCAATCAACACTTGGGCGATGCCTAAGTAGCTGGCTAAAGCAAATGTAATGGTTCAGAAGCCTTAAGTGATTAAGAAATTAGACCTTTCTTTTTATTAAAGGTTAATACTTGGAACATTGTAGTTATATGTAATCAGTTAACATATTTAATAAGTTTGTTTCTGTTTATTACTTTATAGTTAATATTAACTCAACAAGCATTCATAAAAACTATGCAAGTTATTTATAAAGAAGTGTCTTTATTGGTTGGGTTTTATGTACATGTACAAAAGTAGGCAAATTTTAAATAATTGGTTTTAATGTTCGACAGGAGGTAATAATCATGGGCCACCCTATGAATATACATACCATAATTTCTGGTCAAAAAGCTGCAGCAGGGCCATTTCATGTAAACATCAATCTACCAATTGATTTTCAAATTGTGTTAATATTATCAATTTTAGGATTTCTTAGAGCAAAAATAACAAATTGCTAAAACTTTTAAAAGTACACATGGAAACACTTTATTTAACTTGGCACACATAGCTGTCAAAACAAAATGTCTATATGTGCTGTTGTGGTAGTATTAGAGCAGTGATTTTAACTTTTTTTTCACAGGTAATTTTGTCTATATTGCTGTGAAAATTGTTTTCAAGAATGTAGTAGCATCTACTTCGCAAATGTGTATTCTTTCATTAACTTTTTTACATAAAAATACAGATTTTTAGAGAGTTAATTTGTTAAGCTATTAAGTGTCCCATTCTGTCGCAAAAGATGAACTTTTTAGTTTCACTGCTTAAATATATAAATTCACAGAAGCAAAATATCTTCCTTTTTTAAAATATAATGTTATGTCTTTAACAACAGTAAAACTTTTCTAGATGAAATATTTGAATATTTACTTAATTTTCAAAATAATGTCCCATTCTGTCAAGTCGCATGCAAAAACAATTTAATTAACAGTGACAAAATTCATATTCTGTACAAAAGTCTTAGTGATCTTTCTGTGCAGAATTGAATTGCTGTCTCCTGATTGACCAACCCAGATGAACCCACAATCCCAGTGTTTTTATAACACAGTTTTTCAATGGTTCAAGGCCAGTGCTCCACGGACCACAGCTAGACCCCTCTCACTTAACACTTCTCCTTTTCTTCTCGAGGAAATTTTCCTCCTTTTCCAAATTCTGTGACTCGACAGATCTTGATTGCGATTCGTCCCAATTGGGATTGAAGCGTATTGCCCGTTTTTTTAAATTTTTTCTTCTGTAAATGATCGTTTATCCACTATTTCCCATCTGCCCCTTAGATTGGAGCTTAAAGGCCGCCTTGTGGCTGCCTGGGCACTTTGTTATTGGAAATCCTTGAATCCTCTTATAACACTGGTAATTAGGCTTATATTGCTGTAAAACTTTAAAACATTGTATGTAGTAAAAATATTTTTTTTTATTAATCTGTACTGTTTCATTAAGTTTATTACATAAATAATACTGGTTTTTAGAGTTAATTTGTTGATGTAATAAGGGCATCCCATTGTGTCACAAAACATGGATTTTTCAGTTAAATATCTAAAATTTAGACAACCTATTTTTTCCCCTCATTCGAAATTAATAACAAATTTTTTTCAGGAGAAAAGTTTGATTATTTACTTAATTTGTAAAATAATTCAAGAAAAAAATTAAACTGGATTTAATGTGGAACATTTTTGTTACAAACCATGGCACGGTTAACATAAATGGTATCAGGTGCAAGGTAAAGCATCAAGTGTGGACTGCTATATTAAGTGTGAAACATATAGTTACAGATGCTAAATCATTTTACAGCTGTGTAAAATCCTAATTGAAATCAACAGTAATTTTCCACCCAAAAGAATAAATAGAAGAAATGAAACGGCTTTCTGATAATAGAATTTAAAATATTCAATCACTTGAAAGACACTCCAATTACAGATACCAGCATCCATAGACCGGTTTCACACTTATTATGTGCTCATTAGCATGGGATAGCCGATATCTGCATTGGTAGCAAGAAGAAACTTGTTATATGCCACAATTTTTTTAACTTCTAAGTGAAGTGACAATTAAAATAGTTTTTTTTTTAAGGGGGAAAATGCCCCTTACTCATAGGTTTTGTGATTATGTTCAATTACTGCCTGAAATACATTATGCAAAAGCATTATCCCCATATACCATCATATATAAGAAACATTCAGTTAAAGGAAAATAGAAAGTTTCATTTTTAACAGCCAAGAATGATAAACACACATTTTTCATACAGGATGTACCTAAAAATATTACAAGAACATTTGTAATTGTGCATGCCACTTTGAGACAAAGAAAGGTGTAATTAAAGCAATTCATGTACACCATATCCTTTTAGTGGATAATGATGAGTTGAAAATCTTATTTATGAAAAGAGTGACAACAGACAGACTGACTGCAAGTTTTATTTCAAGTCCAATGATTCAGTTTGGATATCAAAAACTGATATTTTAAAGAACCTCCCTGGCTCAGGAATAGATAACCGTTGTGGTGCCGTCTTTACTGCAGGACTATGCAGTTTTCTGCTTGACGAGCCAACGCTGTTAATGCGCATGTCTGTGTCAATGGATTTAAGGTTCTGCAATCGCCACGACTTCAGTTTCAATGTTTCAAGTATCAGAGTTTTGAGACCTGAACTCTTAAGTGCGCATCTCGAGATATTCACTTGCTATGAGTGTATCTAGCTGCTAGCCAGCTAAGCATTTTGCTATGGCATTTTAAAGCCATGCATGCTATACTGTAATGTATATCTATTTTCTAGGGATGTACTGAATATTCTGTTCATATTCGGTATTCGGCTTAAAAGCTGAATATTATGACATTCGGCCACCGAATACGACAATTTTTTTTATGCTTTTTTTGAGTGAATAATTTTTATTTTATATAAAAGATTATTTAAACGGATTTCTAAAAAAGGAAAAAAATTAAATACGAAAAATAAAAATCTACAACTACATATACATAGTGTTTTAACCAACAAATTAAACTTTAATTAAAAACAAAATTGGCATTCAAACAGAAACTTTCTTAGTGTGAACAAATATATTTTGGCAAATTTTGCCAGTGTTGGATATTTATGTTCGTTTTGACCCCATTACACTAGAGGACTATTTTTTCTAGGTAAAAGGGGTAGTTCAAGATAAGAATCAAGCTCACAAGCATAATGCAGGCTTTTCTGTCTAGAAGCCAAATTTATATTACCAACAGGGTTGGTGATGGGATTGGTAAATTTATAAAAGCAATCCCAGAATGATGTATAAATTTCATTCTGGAGGTTGTTTGTGTCCTGATTTAATTGAGTTTCATTAAATTCTTTATTAGAAGAAGAAATTTTGTCTGCTGCTTGTGTCATCAAAGCTTGCTTGCATTATTGCGTTTATCTCCACATCACATTTTTCATCTTTGTTAAAAAAAAGCAGTTTTGAATCTTAGATCCAATAATGTATCTAATGAGAAATTGTCATTTATATGTAAATTGTGTGCCTAAACTTTTTTTCAAGTTGTCTTTCATTGTGTTCATGCCAAAAAATTC
Organism: Amaurobius ferox; assembly: GCA_951213105.1. Classification (NCBI taxonomy): domain Eukaryota; kingdom Metazoa; phylum Arthropoda; class Arachnida; order Araneae; family Amaurobiidae; genus Amaurobius; species Amaurobius ferox. The sequence goes on along the minus strand of OX578135.1, from coordinate 59,164,037 downwards.
TTTTCTTGTCTTTAACAAATAACACTCTAGGGTAATCACTGTTGGGATAACTTCCGATATTATTGATTCTGAAGCACTTATCATTTTGGGGATTTCTTCAAATGGCTCTAAAAGACGAAGGGTGTTTTCTAAAATAATCCACTGATCAGATGTTAAATTTTCAATTTTGCCATACTCTATAACATATAATGAAATAGCCTTTTCCTGTTCTAATATGCGTTTTAGCATATAGTAAGTACTGTTCCATAGTGTTGGAATGTCTTGGACTAGTTTTTTCGTAGATATGTCGAGTTCTTTTTCTTGAATATTTTAAAATTGAAACAAGCCAATGGAGAGTGAAGTGTTGAAAACCCAAGCCAGGCTACTTGACTCACCCTAAGGTATAAGCAGCTGATTGAGTGGCTGGGAATGGAAGCGATTAAAGTGTTGTTGTTATTGAGACCCAGACTGTCCGACCTACCAGAAAGGTGTAAAGTAACCGTTTGGACGACCGGGAAGTGCCACCCAATTTAGACCGGAACCCAGTGGGGGAGGCATCCACAGGGACCGTACCCTCCTTCCCCTACCACCAACCTCTCGGAAGGACTTACTGACCCACATGTTTAACGTGATCGTACTCCGCATGAACACTGCGGCAGTTTACTGCTTGACTTCGGTGATCTAACGAGAACCGGTGTTTCCAGCACGGTACAGCCATTGGCAGCGATTAAAGTATGTTACAATTCTTTTTGCCATGGAAATAGTATCCTTTAAGGCCGTATCACATTCAAGAACTTTTGGAGCAACCAACTATTTCAGACAACTTTTCCCCCAATTTTTCGGCGAAAAAGTTGGCGATAGGGTTATTGACAGTTTGAAGAAGTTGTGCTAAATGACAAAACTACGGTGGTATGTTTATCGCCTTTTGGCGACAATTATACATTTGTACATGTACTTTTCGGCAGACAGCGCGTTCTTGCTTCGACTTCGGCAGTAAAACAAGACTTTTACTTAGTACGTCCTTTTGTAACCGTTATTACTTTGTAATTATGAATAAATTGCTATCAGCTGCAGGAAAAAATCAAATATGCCTTGGCATAATTATGCTAGGACTATTCCTGCTTAAGAAGAAGAAACAAAGCAAACCGAGAAGGATGTGTACTAAATCTATTATAAATTTTTGATTTGATCTTTTTTATATGGATTACTTCAGATATCAGAAGTTTAAACAGATGAATGAACATTAAAAAATATTTGGATTTGTCACACATCCATATAAAAAAGCAAATAAATATTTGTTGAAAAATATTCACTCTATTTTAAGATACAAAATTAGTTTAAAAAGCGATATTGCCGATATTGACTGAAATGAAACAAAGAAAACGTAAAAAGTATTTAAATTCAAGAATGCCAACATTAAAATATCATGCCTTAAACAAATTTAAGTTCATTACCATTTTATACTTGATTTTAAAGGTTTTCAAATACGTATCTATATTAAATATCCGAATATGTTCTTTGCTCATTTGTAACGTTTAAAATATTTCTCATTAAAGTAAACTTTTAAAAATTATTTTATCTACATTTATATTTGAGTAATTATGTTTTAAAATAGATTTAAATGTATATTCCATCTATAGCTGGTATAAAGTATACTTCAAGTTTTTTTTCAAAGTAACTTCGAAATAAATTTTATAAGCATTCAAATTTAAAAGAATAAACTTTTCATATTTACATATAAACTTACTTTTTTTATTAAAAGTAAATGATTTTCAAATGTATTGTAAATTTCTAATTGTCTATGTGTATTTAAAATAATAAAAAAATTCTTCAAATGTTAGCGTCAAATTATTAAAATTTCAAAGTAGTTTGATTTTTGTTTTTATTCTAATCTAAAATGTTCAAAATTACATGTCGAAAGATAACTACTACTCATATAAGGATGTTCAATGACTTCTGTCTAATTTTACATGCACATTTTATATTTGCTATTTCTACAAACACTTTTTTAATTAAGAATGTATTCCATTTATAGCTGGTATAAAGTATACTTCAAGATATTTTTCAAAGTAACTTCGAAATAAATTTTTATAAGCATTCAAATTTAAAAATAATTTACTGATATAAGGTTATTTTGTATATAGAACTTAAAATAATTTAAAACAAAAAAATTCTGCAGATTATTAAAGAAAAACTGTATTTGAATTTTTAGCAACAGATGGCAGCACTTGTAAAATTTAAGATTCGCTTGGATTCGAACCAGAGCCCAGTCGTTTACTGAGCTGATTTTCTACCACCCAAGCCCAAACTTCACATTTGAAATGTACTAACTAATTATATCATGCAATGCATTTAGTGCTATTTTAAAGTACTATTTTAAAGAGTAAACAGAATATGTTTTCAAGTTGTTTTAGTATTGCAATAGAAGGATAAAAAAAAGTCTATGGCGAACATACATAAAAATTAATTTTCTAAATTCTGTCTGATGTTTTTTTTAACGATTCGAGAAGGAGAACATAATTGTATTCGTTAAAACGAGGAAATTGCCATAGTGTAGTAAATATTCTAAAGCAATTTAAATTAGGATTATTTGTGATTTGTGATGGAATCACTTTATTTAGCTTATTTTAGAAAACTGATGAAATATGTATATATCGCCAAAGCAAACTCGCATACGCTCTTGTTTAAATTCACAGAAAGGTGGATTTTCTGAAATGCGTCAATACTGTAAACTAGCGAGCCTCTGGTAAATATAAATTTGAATCAAAAGAGAGCAAAGAGATTATATTAGTAATAATGTCATAATTTCTATTACATAATATTTCATGTATATGAAATCGCTTTGGAAGAGATGGTTTGTAAAGATGATATTTCCTCGTACACATGTTTCTTCAAATTCTTTTTTAAATACAGTGGGTCTTTTAGATTCCACAAAAATGATTTTTTACGTATTGATTCAATTAACTCCATTTCCATCTCGCATGACTACTATTTTTCGACTTCTAGACGACTTCCATCTTTATGACACAGAAATATTATAAATACTTAACAAAATTCTAAATCTAAACTAAAATAATACTTCACGCTGCAAGGTTATTATATCAATATATTCTATCTTTTCGCGCTCCACAGATTCAAACTTGCTTAAGGATTTCACACCAAACCAGAATGTAGTAAAATCTGCCCCAACCTATCTACACACGTGATTCCTCCGCTACTCATCTGTGATTGGCTGGTTGGTGAAAAATTGTCCCAAATGAACAACTTTTTCTATACCGGTCTGATAAACTTGTCCCAATTTTTTGACCTTATTTCACATGAGTTTTCCCCCAACTCTGCGTAAAAATTGTTCGAAAAGTTGGTTGTCCAAAAAATTGCCGGAAAAGTTGTTGAATGTTATACGGCCTTTACAGATCTCTAAGAATTTATGGCATCTGAAACCACCACCGAATATTCAGCTTTCAACTGAGGCCAAATATTCGGTATTCGGCAAAATCTTGATTCGGTACATCTTTAATTGTACTGAAAAGTATAGTTAAAGTTATTCGTTATTAGATGGTTAAATTTATACCTGTTGCCTTTTCTTGTATGTCATACTACGAATTAGTGATATTATGCTGATATATGCAATAATATAGGGGGCTATTCATCTCTCACTGCTCCCAGAAAGTGGTGATCCATTCGGAAAGTATAGTGAATCTCGTCCTGTACAAGAAAAAAGTTCGCCATTCGAAAGTTTTAATGCGGATGGATGCCTATGCTGCAACTTAGAATGCGGATTGACAGGTCTGTTTGTTGATCCAGATTTTTTATTGGAAGGAATGAATCTCAGCTAAAGAAATTCAGGTAGGTGAAAGTTTGAGATGCTTCTCGCAGCCTGATATGTGTGCTAATTTTGTCAGTATGGCATTTGTTGAATGTCGCATTTTCTGATTTAGATGTGTAGAGTTAGGTTTCCAGGTATGGGATGCATAGGTTTTCAATATGAATTTCTTGAGTTTTAGTTTGAATACGTATATGTTGAATGTCGCCTCAGTTAAATGCTGTATACAATGAAATTTGGGTTTTAATTTTTTAGGGCTGGCGTATTTAATGTATCTCATTGCATATGGTGTTTTTGAATTAGGAAATCATGTCTTTTATCCTGAAATGTTGGTTTAATGGAAACAATTTTTTACACATGCTTAAAATTAAGAATGTGTTTTTACAATGTATTTTTGTGTCATGCAAAGCAGTTAGAAGTTGGGTTGTCCTTGGATATTTATGATATTATGTACAGTAATGTATGGGACTAAAAAATTTTTTTGAATGACGCTGTATGATAATAGATTTGGAATCAAGTTATATTTCCCGAATTGGTACTATAGAATAGCAGATTTTTCCTAGACTTTTCGGAAGATTATATTTCGGGGCAGGGTTCCCACTAAGTCAGGAAAAGAGGGGGAGAATTTCTCTCCTTCCAAAAAATTTTGGGAGAGATTTTCTGTTATAAGGAGAGACACTTAAAATTTCATTTTTTTTTAACATGCTAATTTAGAAAGTAATAAAAAAGAAAGCATTAACTATAACTCATATTCTTCGACATTTAAATTTTTTAATTCTTAAAACTAACATTCTTTTTAAAAATTAATTAGGAGTCGTTTAAGTATTAAGTAAGCACATTTTTGGTAATTTCATAGCTCCCCCCCCGCCCCCACTTGTTAGCAAAAATACTCAAATTCCTGACTTCCCCCATGCTTACGTTATGATTTTATTTGCTGACATAAAAACGTCTACATGGGTTATTTTATGTAAAATGACTCACATGCGAATTTACGATTTTTTTTGTCTGTAAACTGCAAAAGTCGAGGGCCGACTGTATTTACTTTATATTTTGATTTTTAAAATCATTTTATGATCAATTTTCATGCAGCAATAGCAATTAAAAACTTTAACGATTTTTGATCGCCGAAAACTATTTCACTAGGCAAATAGAATTAGGTAATAAATTTGACTTTATGTTTGAAAATGGATTTTTTTTTTTTTTTACAAAACTTGCAGAACATAAGGATTGCATCGTCCTTTTGTTGAATCTCAAGCCAGTCATGTGATTTTAGCCATTTTGTTTGACTCGACTTTTTCTTTTTGTTTTCAAAATAGCCCTTTATTTCATAAATAATACGTTTGTAAAATAATTTTTCTGTATGAAACGCGAAACAATTACAAACACTATAGTCGATGCAAACAGATTGGAAAAGTGATAAATATTTTTCAAATTAAACGAGGTATGCCGAGGATAGCGTACAAATGCAGATTTTCGTGATGCTGCTGCGAAATAACCTTTCATTTTATTAATAATACGGTAGAAAAATGGTTTGGTTTTTATTATTTGTATATTAAGCGACATAATTATAAAAAATTCAGTCGATGCAAATATATTGTGAAAATGGCAAAAAGATATTCATTGGTCATCTCTCCTCAGAAAATGTGGGAATCGCCGTATGCGAACGCCGTTTTCGCAATCGCGGAGAAACAGATTTTCAGATCATGTAAGAAAGGAATGTCTCTGATAAAAAATTCGTTGCTTTGTTCAAATTTTGTAACATTTTTTGGGCATATATGGCCAATTTCACGACATTTTCGGGATTTTTGTAACCTGTAGACATACTGTGTACGGGGGAAAGGATTTTCGTCCGCGGAAAGAAGAAAATTTCTCGAGCAAAACACAAAAAATGCGGGAAGTACGCGGAAAGAGCATAATTCAAATCCGTGAAAGAATCCTATAAAAAAAAAAAGCAAAATTTTATTTGATCGAATTTGTCACCCGCGCAAGCTGAGAGGACACTTATAGTTTTCTATAAAATATCTCTCTAATTAGAAACACGTAGTACTTTAGTGTACCCAAATCGCGATTGACTGCGATCCAGACGTAGCTACGAAATCGCGGTCCGCGACCGCTCGGCAATCGGCCCGCGATTCGTAACAACGAGGCAACTGATCGCGATTTGCGGTCGCGAAGCAATCGGCCCGATCTGGATCGGGCCGATTGCTTCGGCCGATGCCCGATCCTTCGGCCGATAATAACCTTCGGCCGATGACCGATCGGGATCGGGCATCGGATTTCTCGGTATCCAATTTGAAGGAAAAAATAATTTTAGGCCGGAACTGGAGAGAGAGAAATTCTCGCGCAGTCTAAATTTTTACGCGAGATTTTTCATGGATTGCGCGAGAATCTCGCGGGTTCGCGCTGAAATGGGAACCCTGTTTCGGGGCTTGATTTCAGTCATGTTGAGTAAATTAAATGAATGTTTTACATTGAGTAAATTAAATAAATGTTAAAATATGTATACAAATCTTAATTAAAATATAATTTCTAAATTATATTGACTTTTCTGCTTTATCATTGCTTATACTTTTTACAAGAAGCACTTCAGTGAAAAACTGAAAATTTTACCTTTGTATTGAAGATATCCCACACCGTCACATGGTATGTTTCATTCTGTCACACACTTATTTAATTATAATAAAAGAGTTTCTGCAACTAATGACATTCTATCTGTCTATTTAGTTCGTTAATATGTTGCTGTATTCCATTAATAACTAGAATCTTCATTGAATTCATTTCACAGAGATTATCCTTTCTTTGTCAAAAATAATGTATAAGATCCATGGCACTGTGTTTTTAACGTTGAATTGTACCTTTGGCAATTTTCCGGATGACAACATCTAATACTATTTCAAAGTACCCAATTAACTTATATTTCACTCAACTCTAAATCAATAAATATCAATATCGATAGCATCCTCAATAAGCAATATAGTCTATATATTAAAATATTTTAATAATTCCTCAATTAGGTGTCATTTTCATTAATTTAACATCATTTTTGCAATATTGACAATATTTTCGCCAACCTGGGGTGAGATATTATCAAGTTAGTGATACTTTGCTAGATTATTTTCCAAGTTTGCCAAATACATCACCAAGTGTTACAAACAAAGTGAGAGAAGAGCATTTCTTATATACTAGAACAGCCATACTCAACCTGCGGCCCGTCAAGCTTTTGTGAGTGGCCTGGTAAAGGCAGTAAAAATAACTGCCTGTGGGCGTTAAACTATTTAAAAGTTTGCGGGAAAAATCTATCAATCAGTTGGTAAGAGGGCTTGTGGCGTGTACGATGCGACGAACCTATCACCTAAATTCCGATCGCCCAGAGTCCCTTGTCATTTGAATCTGCAGGCTGCAGGTCATAACGAGTTTGTTTTTATTTTGCTTGTGTTGTGCAGGTGCAAATTAATTTTTTTCTAGAGAGAGAATTGAGGTTTTTTTCTAATTGCAAGAGTTGGTTAGTGATAACAAATCACAGTGAACTAGCAACTTCTTATGTGTGAAACTGTAATTTTTAATTATCCACCATGTCAGAGTGTCTTCCAAATACAAATGAAAAATATCCGACGAAAATAGATTGTTTCAACATGATTGGGAAGCTGACTATCTTGTAGTGCAAAACAAACATGGTTCAGCAATTTGTTTGATCTGTCATGAAAGTGTTATATTAAAAAAATATAATATTGCTCATCATTTTACAATTAAACACAAATCGTTCAATAACATTTTTCCTCAGGGATCTCTCATAAGACGTGAGAAAATGTTTTTTTTTAAAAAGTCATTGCAACAGCAACAAAATATTATGTCGGTGGTAATGTCACAAGATGAAGCGGTAACAAAGGCATCATATGAAATTTGTTATATACTTGGTAAACATATGAAGCCGTTTACTGAAGCAGAAATTATGAAGGAGTGTTTCGTAAATGCTTCCAATGTACTGTTTGATAAATTTAGTAACAAAATTCAAATAATTTCGGAAATAAAAATAATCCAGCTCTCAGATTCTACCTGTGTTAAACTTATTGAAGATATCACAAAACATATTTGTAATAATGTAATTGAAGACTTGACAAACTGCAAGTTTTTGTGATTCCAGCACGGATATTTCAGCAACATCACAATGCTCTGTTTTTGTAAGATATTGTATTGAACAGAACTCAATTTGCGAAGATTTTTTTTTAATTTCTTCCAATGAAGGGCTGAACCAGAGGCACAGATTATCTCGATATTATTTGCACTTTTCTTGAGCAGAACAAGATAGATATAAAAAAATTAGTTTGTATGTGTACCGATGGCTGTCCTTCAATGACTGGATCCGAAAATGGATTTATTTCCTTACTCAAACAGAAATATAATTTGACAAATCTAATAACATTTTATTGCATTATTCACCAGGAAAACTTAGCTGCACGTATTGGCAATCCTGAAATAGAAACTGTGATCAAAACTGTCATAAGTATAGTGAATTATATCCGAGCACAAGAACTGAACCATAGAAAATTTAAAATTCTTTTGGATGAAGTGGGTAATCAATATAGCGATGTCCTTGGCGCATTGGCTTAGCAGAGGAAAAGTTTTGGAAAGGTTTTTTCTTTGCGATAAGAAATAATGTTGTTTTTACAGCAAAACAATAAAATTTACAGTGAACTGCAAAATGATGGATGGTGGTGTATTTTAGCTTTCCTGTGTGACATTACAAAGAAGCTTAACAGTCTCAATAGTGATTTACAGGGTGAAAATAAGATAATTTCACAGATGGCGAATAAAATATTTGCTTTCGAAGAAAAATTAAACATTTATTACGAAGAAATACAAAACCAAATAGTGCACAATTTTCCAACCATGACAAAAGCTAAATAGGATGGCATTGATATTTCTATAGAAAACTATACAATCATTTCAAATTATGTAACTGCACTATCCGAAGAATTTAAAAGTAGATTTCAGGAAAATGAAGAATATGCTGTTGCTTGTAGAAAATCCCTGGCACTTGAAATACTATCAGAACTGGCTGGTGTATTGAGATGTAATTACGAAGAGTTATTTGACGAATTTATTGATATGAAAAACAATACACACCTGGAAGATATTTTTAAAGAAAAGAGGGAGGAAAAGGAGTACGCCGTATTTTGGAAAATAGTGCCCGAACAATATAAGGCTAAAAAATGTGCTCAGATTTTGCTCATGTTTTACGCATCAATGTATCTTTGTGAATCGTCTTACTCGATAATGAAACATGCAAAGAATATATATAGAAACCGGCTTACTGATTCTCATCTGGAAGACGTTTAAAGAGTAGCATGCAGCAGTTACAAGCCTGATCTAAATAAGATTGTTAAAAAGAGTTTACAATATTAACTGTCTCATTAATTTTATTCCTTGATAAATAAATACTTGGATTTATTTACGTTTTTTCATTAATCTTTATGTTGCGGCCCATGTGAAATAGCTGTCATGTGTATGTGGCCCGAAAAAAGAAGAGGTTGAGTATGGCTGTACTAGAATGTATGGCATGCCCGTCATATGATGGAAATTAGAATTTGCGAAATATTACTTCTCATTTGACATCATTTTTATCAATTTGGCGGCATTTAAAAAAGTCACCAATTTGGCGACGTTCTGCTAAATTTCTCGCCAAGAGTTACAGGCGGCCGGACGTAAAAATGGGTTATTCTTATGTTCTTTCCAAGATACTGAACTTTCATCAATTAGTTATTATTTCATTGATTCAGCGCCAGTTTCATCAATTTGGTGAATGTTTTATCAATTGGGTGACATTTTCGTCAATTTGGTAAACATTTAAAAAGTCACCAAGTTGGAGATATTCCGAAAAATTTGTCACTAAAATTTTATCCAAACGTTACAGACAGAAAAATTGGTTATTCTTATAGTACTCTTAGATTCTTTTCAAGATATTTAATTTTCGCCAATTAGTAGTCATTTTCATTGGTTTAGTACCATTTTTATCAATTTGGCAATATTTAAAAAAGTCGCCAAGTTTGCAACATTCCACCAAATTCATCACCAAAATCTACCCAAGCGTTATGGACTGTAACTTATTATTTATTGGTGTCTATATAAAAAAAACTAGTACCCGAAGTATCTTCTCTCATGAATGATGGAACGAGCTAGATCCACAAGAATGATGTCGCCAAATTTATCGCATGATATTACATATGAAAAGTGAACATATTTCACAATAGTTAATATTTTTTTTATTTTATGTAATTTTTTGATAAATTTATTTGAAAAATGTGTAATATCTTGGAACATTTCATGCTAGCGTTCTAAAGTTTGTGTCAATCGTTGTCTAATGAAAAATTACGTAACAAATGACTATTTGCATAACTTTATAAAAGATTTTAATTTTTTAATGATTTTCTTAAAAGTTCAATCGAAAATTTAGAGATGTTCTGAACATTCGATTCTGTTTAAAAACAATAAGCTTTCAGTATTCATGGATTGTAATTTTTGTACCAAATTTTGTTCGAATTGCTCCATTCATTCATCAGATATAGTCTCCACAGACTCATTGACACACACACAGACATTACCTCAAAAACATTTGATTTTTGTTCAAGGATGCTTGAAACGTGCTTTCCTGTGGAAAACTCGAATTTTCGACCCCCATCACAATACTAATTTTCCTTATACATTATAAAGTAATTCACTCTACAAAAACCTGTGAAATTATTCTATGTGATGTATTCCAAAAATATAGTCTCTATAGTGATTTTTAACTAAGTTTATTTATGAAAGTTATTTTATTTTTTTTCAATTTTACAAAAATACTAGTCATTTCATTTGAGTGAAATTGCTAATTATTCTATGAGCAGTGAAACTTGTTGATATTTGAATCAAGAAAACTAAATCAGCTTTCATCAAGAACGATCAAAATAAATATTGCGTCCAACGTTAGTGCAATATAGGACTTCACTTGTATAGAGATGATGAGTCGGTTTCTCTAAAAATCTTAACATATAAATTTTAAAATGAGCATTTTTGTATATCCACAGGAAATATTTAATACAATGAGGTGACACATTGAATCAAAGTGACACAAAGGCTGGCTTAAATATCTTTCTTTCATTTTAAAAATTATTTAATGATTTTATTTAATGATTTAGGAATTTTCACACTCAAGAGGCAAAATTATGGTCATGTTTCTAGCTTTGCGAACATTGGGTTTAGGTGTGTTCTACAAGTTTGTTTTATTTAACATATCATTTATAAAAATTTGATTTACGATCTATTGTTTGGATGAATGATACATAATTACTGCTAACTTTAAGGTTAAAAACAATCATATAAAACTTTTAATTTCCAGTAACTTCAAATATGATAAGGAATCTTGAAACAATTGGTCACATATGTGTTCATGAAAATACAAACAAATTATATTTAAAAAATATTAAAAATCCAATTATATCCAGATTTTAATAATCAGTTAAAACTAGATGCAATGTTATTTGCAAATTTCATTAAATGTTATTTTAAACACGCCATATGCATTTATGCAATGGTACACTAAGTACTAGGTACACTAAGTACACTAACTACTACAAAATGTGTTCAAATGTTGATTATCAATGTTGATATCAATGTTGATTATCAATTTTAGATTATCAATTGAAATAATTATGTTTTTTAATTTCATATGAGCTCTTCAGTTTTAGTATTATTCTAAAATCAGTGTAACAGTTAATTTCTGAAAATATTTTTGAGAAATGTATTTTATATGAATAAAATGGAAAAGTGAGATTTAAGAGAGATTTTATCTACATCATTGACACATCTAATTATTTTGAGCATTAATTTAATTTTTTTTATAATTGTGATACAAGATATACATAAGCTGGAGTTATTACAAGCAGAAAGCTTTGAATAGTGCAGCCATATTTTAGTAACAATTCAATAAAACCTACATGTGATCAAACAGGATTGTAAGTATAAATTCTGTTCTTATGTTAAGAATAATTAGGAATTGAAAAATTTGCATAAAAACTTTAGAAAATAAAATATCACATAAACTTAGAAGTTTTCTAGGAGAAAAATAAATCAGCTCCATATTCGATATTTTTCTTCTTCTAGAAAAGTCCAGTTAGGAGACTGAGTACCAATAACAAGCCAATTAAAATCATCTATTGAATTCCAATTATTATTCTCTTTATCAAGACCAGCTGTGATAAAATCTTCATCTTGGCCGTTATATGTCCAGTTATAAGGTGCAAAATATAAATCTTTACAATCTTCTATAATGGTTCGACTGGTAATATGCAAATAAAAGAAAGAGTTTGAGCAACTGTGAACCCTTAGCTGTTGGCAAGCAAAGATAAATGTGCAATGTTTACAATTTTCTATGAAAACAGATGTTGAAACTGGACCGGCAAAAATATGGCAGTCAGTTAAGCCGCTGATAAATATAGTACTTGGCGCTCCATATAAATGAACCGTACAATTTTTTAACCTATGAAGGCCGACATCTTGTTTCTCTATTTCGTGACGCAATTTTATTAAATTTTGGTCTGATATATCCTTAATGCCACATTTATAAAGTTTCAGTGAAGAAATAGAGTCACTTGCTGAATATACAATAGCCCTATCTAAAACAGGATTACTTTTTATGCCATTTTGCAATTTCTTTTTGTTTTTAAAAGAAAATTTCTTTTTCGGAATCAAACCATTTTCAGCTGCCTGTATATCATCTTGAAGACTTTTCAGAGCTTCTTGAGCCTTTTTGATATCATACGTGCATAAGAATAAAGTCGAGTCGGCTAAAAACTTCTGCAATTCTTGAAAATCTCTAACCACTTCATCAAAATATTCAGCTAGGATACTTTTATCAATGGTAGTTGCATTTAGAAGTTTTGATTCAATATCTTGTTTTCTCTGAGAAAATGTTTCACTGAAGTAATCTGTTTTCTCATAAACAGAAGAACGAACATCCTTCTCACATTTCTTTTTTTCTATTTCAGCTATTCGGGCTTCTGATCTCTGAAGTAACTTGTCAACTACTTCTTTCTTCTCTGCAGGGCAATCCTGCACAATAACTTCAAAACTCTTTTGATCTTTCATTGTTGTCTGAATGCTACTGTACATCTTATGATTTCCCTTCAAATTTCTTTATACACTTATTTTTTACAATAAGACATCCCGAATGCTTATAGACATCTAAAAAGAGAAAGAAACAAACATGTTTTAGAACATTTATATTCTGACCAAAATCATTTTAAGAAACAGGACAGCAGTAAAAGATATACATAAAATTGAAAGTCTGTATTTCATATATTAATGTATAGTTTTTGACAATTTTTTCTACAAATTTGACATGGTTATTCACTGCAGATAACTGCATCTATGTTTTGAGTTTCTAGGTCCTGGGGGGAGAGAATGTCAAGATATTTATAAAAATACAAGATTAACACTTTCGTAGAAATAATATTGAGAAGATATCTTTCATGAGAACTTTTTTGAAGAAAATTATGTTGCATAACAATGGAATTAAATTTCATTCTGTAAAAAATATTAGCAGGGCATGCACTATCCATAAGCCTATGCGCCAAAAGTTAATAAATTTGGTGAAAAAACTGGCTAATAATTTTCTAGAAAGCTCTTGCGAACTATCGAGCGAATTATGTACAGGGATATTTTAATTCAATAATTTGATTGGAATTATATTCAATATATTTAATGAAATTTTTGATACAATGATTTAGAATGATTTTAGAATTTGTACATACTTTAAATTACAAGCAATGCTGCTGATATTTCCTAGTATTATATTTATATACATGCATAAGAGGTATATTATGAATTTGAATTGCTCCCAAACTTATAGCCTAAAGTCAAAATTTCTCAATTAGAGATCACTGTGTGGTATTTCAAATATTTATTATGAATCTTATGACTTATCTATAATACATTTAACCACAAGATCTGAAGAATCTGGTATACAGTACGAATTTCAAGGTGGCTGTAAGCCTAAGAGATCATCCCAAGCCATTGACCTATTATGTCATGAAACAGCATGACTGCCATGGAACAGACCTGTCAAACTGCTGACCATGTCTGGCACACTTAATTTTAGGAATCAGAGAGGTGAACTCTAATACAAGCAGCCATTACACAGCCTAACACAGCACCTTAAATAATACCCATTCTACAGTAATAATAATAATAATAATTTCCTATAAATGATAATACCATTTTATTTGAACATTTGAAAACCATGTTTTATATAAATGCTTGCATTACACTAATGAATTGCTGTATATTTGTTCAAAGAATGAATTTTTTTTAATGTAGCAGCATTCGCTGATATTTTCTTAATGAAATTTCTAATATAAGGCTTCACTACCATTTATCACCGATCACAGCCCATAGTCGAATGTGTGAGTTAAGAACTCTGGATTTCCCGTATGGTTACACTGTTGCTAGATTAGCAGAATTTAAAATTTTTATTTTAATAGCAAAATTGTGGCTTATGTCTCATTTATTATTTTAGTTTATTCATTATTTTATAACATTTCAGGGACAAATAGTCACCTCAATTTAAAACCAAATATAACACCAAAATATAAAAAAATATTAAAAATACCAAATATAAAAAAATTTACGTGGGCTTCGTGTTCATTCCAAAGATGAGATTGATGAGGCTATAAAAGCATATTTTTTATCGATTCTAAGAAATGGATGGCTTGAAGCATTTAATCTTTGAAAAATTGTCAACAAAAGTACATTGATGTTGGAAAGGAGTACTTTGAACACGCCTAAGAGTTGATAAGTTTAACTTGTACCATTTAGCCATATCTCAAAAATTTCAGTGTGACCGTCGTATATATACAGAGTGTTTTGAAAATATCTGGCCATATTTTTAAGGGTAGTTGAGGAGCACAAAATAAACATTTTTTGTCAAAGAAAGTGTGTTCAGAAATGCTGCATTTAGGTGGTAGAGGATGCTGTTTAGGTCAATTGATAACATTGTTCCTGTAGTGTAAGGCATGATTCTCTGCTCATATTTTCAACGTCATGCATCACTACACGAATTCGGAGCTCGCAGATATGCATCTGATGGGACTGTGAATGAAAACAGATGCGCTGCTCAAAGGTTGTACAGTGAGCAATTCCCGACCAGACAACTGCTGAATCACCAAACATTCGAGAGTATGCACCGGCTAAATCCTGCCACAAGCACGAGAGGTGTTGGACATAGCCTGAGTCTGAGCCATTCAATCGTATAGAGGATTTTACATGATAAAGAAATGCATCCATTCTTTTCAGAGCCTGCAGGTATTGAAATTAGAGGATTATCCTCTCCATGTGGACTTTGCTTGATGGTACCTGCAGCAGGTTGCAGTACAGTCTGACTTTCCAGCACATGTGTTATTCACGGATGAAGCTGCATTTACACATGAGGGAATGTTTAACAGCACAATACTCACATTTGGATACATGAAAAAAAATTCACATACAAGACCACATGCCTACCTACCAGCAAAGATTCTCCATTAATATTTGGGTGTATATGGTGCAGGACTTTTTTATTAAACCATACATCCTACTTAGTTGCTCAACTGGCCACAGGTACTGCATCTTTCTGCAAAAGGCCTTGCTGGAACTTGAACTTCTCACCGATCTTCCTCCGTCTGTTCAAAGAAGGATCTGGTTCCAGCATGATGGTGCATCAGCACACTTTAACACTGATGTGAGAAATTACCTGAACACTACTTATGGAAATCACTGGATTAGTCGGACTGCACCTGTTCCATGGCTATCACGATCACCAGATTTGTTAAGTATGGATTTCTTCTTCTGGGGCACATGAAAAGCATCATGTACGATACCCTCATTGACTCCAAGCAAGATCTGGTTGCCAGACCCTTTGTTGCTGCTGAAAATGTTTGGGAAATGCCTGGAATCTTTGAAAATGTACGGCAATCCATGGCGCCAATGATCTGAAGCTTGTATCCATGTTGATAGTTGCTCTTTTGAGCATCTACTGTAAAAACAAGACACATTAAAAGGTTTGTTGCATTTGATTTTACCTGTCTTTCACTTTATTTTTAAAATCTTGCTTTAGGTGTCAGTGATATGATACTTCCGAACATACATCCTTTGACAAAAAAATGTTTATTTTGGACCCCTCTACCACCCTTTAAAATTTGGTCAGATATTTTTTAAAAAGTTGTTTTGAAAGCTGAACCACCTAACTTCACTATAAAACATTAAACAAAGAGTAAAAAAATACAGTCAAAGGACTGAAATACAGAATCTAATAAAAATTCAAGGAAACAACCGGTTTTATAAGGTCTAGAAGCTAACTTCAAAAAAACATTCCTGTCAAATAAAAATTTAAATAGAACAAATATCAATGAAACCAATCTTTTTCTTGTCCACAAACGAAGAGTTTTAAGTATCAGAGTTGATGTTGCAATATAGTAAGGAAGAATGCAAATATTTTCCATAAAAATAAAAGTGCATAATAATCTTCAATGTTTTGCATTCTTTATTGATTTCTAGTGTGTGATTATTGAAACATTAAGAAATTTTTAATTAATACCCTAATAGTTAATACAAAAGTTAAGTCAGCACCCTCAAAATTGATTTATAAAATAAAGGATTTTGATTGTAGAAATGCCGACAACAAACTAATTACTTTTATTGGAGAACAATGTACAGTTTAAGTAAAATGACTGCAATAATCTAAGCTTAAATTTTAAATTAAGTAATAATTTGTTGGGTTTTTTGGTTAGATATTATACAGGAATTGATTAATTTGAGTTACATGCATAGTAACATACCAATAATCAAGTCAGGTTTAAACCTGACTGCATCAGAGAAGTGTTATTTAAATAAATAACACTTCTCTGATGCAGAGTAAAACTTATTTCAGGAGAGTTATGATTAAAACACTCGTTTAAGATCATGTTCAAATTCTATGAAAAAGGTATTTTATCAAACAAGGACCAGATGCAACAATGTTGTAGAAAACTATTTACATGATAAGCTGCAGTTTATTTAATTTCATGGGGCAAACAGAATTTTGATATGTTTATGAAACCATAATTTTTATTCTTTAGCTGTTAAAACATAACATGAAATAATTCAACACCAAATATAATATCAAAAAATTTTTGGCAAATTGCTCATGAAGTACAGCAATGTTAATAAGATATTGAAGTTTTAATCAGCGATTAAAGCTTTCCATGCTTAAGAATGCCAAATTAAATAATAAATTCGTAAGGAATTAAAATTGCATAGCAGTTTAAATTAAAAATTGCAGGATTCAATTTAACCTTGTTTTATCTGATTATAAATGAAAATGCACGATGAAAAGAAGTAAAGCTTTTTGTTTTTAGTATTTATAAGCAATATTTTAATATTACATACAATACAATCAATAAGATTTTAAAATTTAGTAAATTTATAATACACATGCACGGCTGGCATTTAGATAAAAAAATAAATAAAATTGAAAGGTAATGTACGATACACAACAGCTGCATTACTTACAGTATGGGAACCAGACAATTCATTTTCTTAGTTTTTCCGACAGAAGTCTTTAAAATATCTCAATGAGTTTTCAACACCAATAAATGTTATCTCCTTACTTGGGCACGGCTTTACAACTTATTTGTAATTTAAATGACATAATCATAGTTCAATAGGCGTGGTCGTTAGTAGGCGTAAAGCTCAAATAAAAGAAATCACTATACAGAACTTGTTGCATATCTAAATATATACTTACTGGAAGTAGTAAATAAAGGTTAAAAGAATATCGTAAACTTTAATTTTTAATTAAATATATGATCAATTTTTAAAACTCATTCTGGTAAAAACTTCACTCAGCTTGAAGAGTTCGAGAATCCGAAACCCAGCATATGTTGTAAAATTTTTGAATTTGATTTGATACAGAATTATGTGTTAAAAAATATCAACTTTTACAAATCATTTTATAATTTCCTTTATTTATTTCTCGGATCGAAACACAAATCAGATGAAATAATGAACTAAGATTGAGAAACTGTGACTGCAGTTATTAAACATTTGCAATTCATAATTTGGCAACAAACTTTTGACATATGCTAGTCTGGACAAATATTTTTTCGGGTTACAACAAATACTACATGGAGTACAGTTTTAAATCAAATAAAATATTTTTGTGATTTCTCGTTTGATCTTGAATAAGTTTGTGTTACTTATAAGAATTAATTCTTGATTTTAATAAAATTTCCTAACTTAATCTTGGTTTAGGTTAAATACTTATTTTTCAATCAATTATTAATATCAACTTTAATTTTTCTCGTAAATTGATTACTAGTCTAAAAAATATGGACATAGAAAATCATAAAAAACCTCAGTTTGGAACGAGATATTTAACAAATCCTGATCAAGTCTTTCAACATAACGCATGGTAAATATTAAGTTTATTAAAAAAAAAAAAAAGAACTTGTAAAAATTGTAGAATCTCGTATAATAATTTGTCACTCTGCTCATAACGCTCTTTGAACTTGAACAACTCCAAGAATAATAAAGCTTCAGACCTGAAATCAATTTAATTCCGCAGTAAAAATTAGATAAAGATATTTCAGAAAAATTACATCCAGCCAATTTTTTGTTTCTCGACCGGAATCGCCGAATGCTACAATACGCCATAAATATACGACACAGTTATAATAATGTATTAAATATTACTATAATTGTAACCATAAATATACGATGGATATTCGGTTTAGTTTGTAACATTACAGTAAAAAGCCAACAAACCATTCCAATGGATGTCTAAACTGCTCAAGATATTAATTTTTTTCTCCAATTCATAGGGCAAAACCTATAAATAATTCACTGAATTGTTGTCCTTTCATATAAATAATACTTTAAGCAAGGCATTTTTTTTTTCATTTTATATCTAGAACAGTTACCTTACTCTTGCGGTGATACAGTCCAGTATATCAGTTTGATGGAAGCTTGAATTACATTATTCATATAGTGTTCAAGTGTTGTGAATCTTAGTCCTCCTGTGTTTTATGACTTTTTTATACAAATTTTAATCTTGAAAACTTTAAACATAAATTGAAGTAATGTTGTATTTAATTAAATTATACAATTTGTTATTGTTAACAATACTGATCAATTAGTTAGCCATTTCAGTTTGGCCGGCATAGCCTTGTGCATATTTGGGCATTCAGGTCCAGACTTTTTATACTGAAGAAGGAAATCTAGTTGATTTCTGGAAAGTACATATGTTTATTTATCTTGATGTGTGCTGTATTTTATGTTGTAAACCAGTTCATTACTGATTGTGAACAAAGTCACATACTTTACTTACTGATTACCTATTTTATAGAGCACCAACAGTATACCCATTCGACATTCTTCGTACAGAATATATAATATAAGAAACTCAAAATTCACAATTATGAGCAAATTCCTGTAGTATTCTAATTGACATTATTCAATGCATTTTATTAAAAGTAAAGTTTAAAAATTAATTAAATTCTTAATTTAATTTAATTCTCCAAAATTGAAGTACAAGAATCTGTTCTCACTACATAAAATTGTCACAGGCAGTTCTGAAAAGTGTTAATGGTATTGAAAGATGTACCCATACCAATTTTATTTTGTTTTAGCAATTGGCTAAACACAATATGAGTTAGATAAATCTTTGCCAAAATAAAACAGATGACAAAAGAAATTTAAAATATCAAAATTTGAAGGCT
Organism: Amaurobius ferox; assembly: GCA_951213105.1. Taxonomy (NCBI): domain Eukaryota; kingdom Metazoa; phylum Arthropoda; class Arachnida; order Araneae; family Amaurobiidae; genus Amaurobius; species Amaurobius ferox. Next base: position 59,144,471 of record OX578135.1, on the reverse strand, counting down.
GCAATTGATATAATCCAGTTAAAAATGTAATACCATCCATTTATAAAATTTATATTTATAGCCATTTCTGTACTATTTAAATTGGAAAAAAATTAATAAAAGTTTTCTGCTATATAAACACATTTAATTTAATTGTGCTAAGGAACATGATAATAATATTCTTTAAATATATTTGTGGAAAAATATATTGTCATCATAATGCTATTTCTATGGAAGACATAATTGTGCGTTTTTTACTAATATCTCTACAACCCTGATTTTTCACTAATTCCCCGACCTCAAAACATGGACTAAATTTTAAGTGGATGTATTCCAAGGCTGTGTTTTAAGTGGATGTATTCCAAGGCTTCGGTGTAATCGTTCTTTCATGATGATAATACAAATACACAAATTAATAAACAGACAGATTTTTAATTTTATTTATATAGATTTATTGGATTTTGGAAGATTCTGGATATTTAAAAATGTTTTGTAGATAAATATGCATAATCCTTTAAAATAAATTTCTGAAATTGATAAATACACAGAAGCCTTTCATAAAGATAATCTCAAATCAAATGGTGTTATCTTCACTTTTATCTACATGATCAAAATTGTTATTTATTTCTAAATTATTAATTTTTATAAATTATCTTTTAGGGATGATGTTGAATGGAATGAAGACCTTACAAAAGAAGCTGAGGAGAAAATAAAATTAAATTCAGAGCTTATTGTATCTCCTATAGAACAAGGTAATTCAGTATGACAGCATAACATGTGTATAATAAATCTAATATGAAATATTTTTTACTTTTCTGTAAACAGGGATTTATTAAATTCTTATTTAGGAATAAAAAATTGTGAAGCTAAATTTAGAAATTTGAGATGTATCATCATCTTTATCATATGCACAAATTTGTAGAAAAAGAATGGGTGAACACAGTCTGATGTATTTAGGAGAGAGGTTTATACTAGACTCAAGCCCCCCCCCCCCCTCCCCCATAATTTCTTTATGTTTCTTATATAACAGCAGGGTCATTCAGCATTGTTTCTCCTTGCTAACCAGCTACCTTCCAAGCAGGCTATGTAACATGGTCTTGATACCAAATCTAGCCAAATTTCCAGAAGACCCAAGTCAACTATGTGTGCGGTCTAGTTTTATAAATTACATACCATAAAATGGGGTTACTTGAACTTCCAAAATAAGAAAAAGAATCAACCTCATTTTTTAAAGGCACTTACAGATATAACTAACATATTTTAAATAAAATTTTAGTTATAGAGGGGACAAAATTTTAGAACCATAAGGTGTAATCCCTTATGGTTCAAGTTACCCTATTTTATGATAATCAACATAAAGAATAGAATATATTTTATGTTTCTCGACACACTCTTCAAAGTTTTGCTTTGCGTATTAAAAAATTTAGAATTATTTTTTTTTTTAGTTTTGAAGTTAAAAACATAAATCAAAAACAAACTTGAGGCTAATAGTCCCCCTTCCCACCTAAAAATTGTGGGGTGGGATCATGTGTTCTCCCTATTTCCCCTAGTTTTTACTAGAAGGGGTTCCAATATCGATTATCGATTTCACCAATATATTGGTATTTTCCTGATAACAACCATAAACTTATATTTGAGAACTGATAGATCTGATATTTTTTTTCATCCTTCTTTTATACTTCAGCATTGAGGAAATGAGTTTTATTTAATTGCCTTTCATTCTGAAATAAAAAGGTAGACACTGGAGGCCAGGAATAAGTCTGTCATATTCTGTACATCTACATGAAAGGGAATTTCTTTAGTCGAAGGTCATTCGGCAATGTGTTCAAATATTTAAAGTCAATGGTCCCACACTTCTGTTATTTGTTCATCTTTAGAATAGCATGGAGATCTTTAATTCTTGATACATAAATGAGATTTATTTTTTTTAAAACTAGGTGAGTAAGCCACAAGGGATTTAAACAAAATAAAATAAAACTATTCCTAGTCAGATATATAGTATAAATATTAAATTTGGTATTTTCAGTTAAAGACAGAGTTGCCAAATTGGGTGACATTCTACTAAGGGCTTTACCCTATTAGCAGATTTTTGAACCTTTATTGCAACTTTTTGAAATATTAAACTAATTCGATTCTTTTTAAACACCGAGGTGCACCTTCTTGGGTTTTGCAGTACCTGTGTACCAAATTTCATGGCCATATGATGCTTAGATTTCCCTTCTCTTAGTATGCTCATATGCATTATTTCACCCCTTACCTGTCGGCAGCCCTACACGCAACGGGTTTGCTTTTTATTTATTCATCAATTAATGCATATCATATCTAGCTTTTCTTTTTCATTTTCTGCCTCCTCAGTGATTTTTCATTGAACTATTGTTTAACTACGGTGGCAGATGATAATTTTCTGAAAGGTTGCCTTGAATATTTTCCACTACATAAAATTTCTGCCAAAAGTGCAGAAAAGATTACCTATTAAATGATGTTTACTACAATTTGCCAGCACGAATGTAACTAGCAATGCACAAACCCGTCTCATTAGAAGTACTATTGATAGAAAAGGCTTGATTTTTTTTTATTTGTGTATTTCTATTTTTTATATCTGTAATTATAATCCGAAATTTTGCATTTTATACAATTTTTTTCCTATTTCCTATAGAACAATTTATTTTCACTCTGTTCACATTTAGATTATTTATTATTTCATGATCATTCTTTTACTATGATTTTCAGAAGAGCTTATAAAACATTTATTAACATGGGTATTAGAAATGTTTTTGTTTTTTAATATTTATGAAGGTGTGTAGTTAATTATGGCTGAAGTAAGTTTTATATGTTATTTTAAAGCAATTATAGATTTATTATGCATTATAATAGCAATCTATCGGTATCGGGTCATACCAGTTCTTCGGTAAACCAATAGTATCGGTTATTTGATATCAGATCTTTTTTGACTTTGTAACATCCCTAGTTTCTACGACTATGATCTTCATAATTTTTTTAATTTATCTTGAAATATTTGTGATACTACTAAATGGAGATTGCAATTAAACTACTCATTTCTTGATGAAAATTCATATATTATATCTGTTATCAGTGATTTCAGCAGAGTAGTGATCTCTGGTGATTCTGATCTATGTTTAAAAGAAAAATTTCAGGTTGAAAGTGACTTTTGTTTTCAATTCACAGCACTATCATTGCCTTGTCATTACAATATTATTCATTGCCTTGTCATTGGAATCATTAAAATAACTACCCATCCCAAAAGGGAAAATTTTAAAAATAACTATTAAGTTATTCTAAGCAATCTGCAATATTAATTATACATTGGTCTTTCATAGTGATCACTACAATATATTTTTAAAGTTTGAGATTATTTAACATTTTTAATGCAAGACAAAAGCCAAACCAGTAGATTATTTGTGTGCAGCTATAGATATTTTAGTTTTAATGAAAGAGTAGTTACTGCAGGGTATATTCAGAGGTGAACCTGAGCTCAGAAAAGCATATCAGCTAAAATTTGAAATCCAGTCAAAATGTGTAAAATGATAAAAATGTTTAATAAAATTTCAAATTTAACTCATCTACCAAAGAAATGTATAAATACATATTAAAGGTGCAGTATTCTTATCTGTTACGATAAAGCACCATTTATATGCTTCTCAAGGGACCAGTAGAAAATAAATGTAGAATCAAAAGTTATGTCAAAATCTGCCACAAAGTGGCAGCATTAATAGTTATGAGGATATTGGAACATTACAAGCTTTTACTTGCAGATTTTTATTTTATTTCTTATTTTATCATAAACTTTTATTAGAGAAAAGAAATATACACTTTTATAAAATACAACATATTTTATTTAGATTTGTAACATATACAGTTTTAATATATACAATAAAGAAAAGTAATTAATTTTGTTTTCATTCAAGAAAGTCATTTGTTGTAGTAAAGTTTTTTCCTGAATTATAATCAAAACAGTTTGTATGCTATTAATACTTATTTGTATGCTTATGAAATGTTTTTATATCTGTTTGAATAAAAGCAAAAAGTAATAATAATAATCTGAAAGTTTCAACACATGTCATTACTGCACATCATTGCTTGGTGTAGCATTGGTTGAGAAACGTCTATTTCATCTTTTTTACTGCTTTCATTTTCTGTATTTTGTGCATTAAGAAGCTTTCTTGTTTTCAAATGTGCATCACAATTCACATAAGTCCTTGAATGCAATTTCAGAATACAGAACATCCAGTCTTCAATACCAACAGTTTTAATTTCATTCAGTATATTCCAGAGACTATGCTAATTGGTAGGCTTGGGTGATGTTGCAATTGATACATTTGCAGTCTAACATCATGATGTTGGGATACATTATGATGTTAACTGTGCATTTTTTTACACAGTAAAACTAAAAATCATTTCCTTGTTATTCAGGGCTTGTATTCATTTCCATGATAAAAATTAAGAACTGATGAATATTTTTAAGCATCTCACAAATAACAATTAATGATTTTTAATTATATTTCAAGGAAACTATATATGCATATTTTCTTTTGGTACAAAACTAGTTAAGTTTGGTACAAAATTAATTGAATAAGTTCCTACTGGGAATGGACTTAGAAGAGAGAAAAAAACAGATTTTGAGGCAGAAAAGATTGAAGTTTGAACAAATAGGGAATATTTTCTCTAACTGTTATTATCAAAGCACAATTTACTTTTCTGTGCAAGAATAAAGAAATGTTTAATATATATTAATTGTTTATTAATTTATTACTACTATTTAATTGTTTAATGCATTATTTAACAATATATATACAGGATGACAATTATTGAGCTATATGAAAAAAAAACCTTGATAACTTTTGAACTGTTGACGGGATTCATTTAAAACTTGGTGGTTGAATGCAGGGCATGTTGGAATTTGTTTTGAGCATGCACACTCTTATTGTTGTTATTGTTCATTTTTTAGGTGAAAATGTCGAAATACAGCATTTCTGAGTGTATATCGATTGTCAAGGCCTACTATTCGAGCAATAACAGCCCGATTGTGGCTCAAAGGAAATTTGCGACCGAGTACAAGCTGAAGACAACCGGTCCAAGTGTTATAACAATCAAAATTTTGATTCAAAAGTTCGAGAGAACTGGTAGTGTTTGTGATGACAGTGTTGGCAGTTCAGCGAGTTTTGCAGAATTTTGCTATTCGTCTGCGCCACATCATAGCCATTGATGGCAAGCATATCGAACATGTCATAAACTAAATCCGAATATCTGTAGTTACTTTTAAAATTTGCATAAAATTTTTGAACTCTGTAGTTTTTGAAAATTTTATTTTTTATTTCATATAGCTTAATAATTGTCACCCTGTATATATATATAATAAAAACAAATTTACCTCTTCAAAACTGAAAATTTTTAAAACAGAGGGAAATGCCTTTAGATTTACAGCACAGCAAGGGAATGTTAACTATATTAATAATAATGTTATTACTACAAAAGTTAACTTTCTTTTATACTATTTGCTAAATTATACAAAATATTTCTTAAATAATGGACTAAATTATGCAAATACACTAGTATAGTCTATCTAACCTATAATAATAAAGAAAGATTTCTATCTGTATCATCTGTAATAAAAAATCTAAATGTTGTACGACTATGAAATTTGATACACAAGTACTTCAGAACCTGGGACAATACCCTTTGCTAAGATTTTTAAAAAATTTGAATTAGTTTTTGAGTTATTTTATGTTTTAGCATGATGTTGAGTGATTTTCACACCAATTGGTTTTTCATACAATCGGTTTCGCACACAACATTTCGGTCCCTTGGTGACCGAAAATATTATTGCATATTTTCTATCTTAACACAATCTGAAAGATCTAAAAATCCTCTTTCAAACATACTTTGAACAGATTCCATATTGTTAATAGACGAATTTTAGTGAATTTAAAAATATATATACTTTTTGCGTGTTTAAAATGTCTGATTTTTATATTGCATCATAATTTACTAGATGTCTTTTTAAATATCACACACTGCTCCAATTGAAAACTGTTTCTGCTGTTTTCCTTTCATTAATTTCGAATTTTTATGTAAAACCTTATATATTACCTTATTACCTTTCGTATTTTTATGTAAAAATTTCGAATTTGTATGTGAAAGACCCAGGCAGTCCGGCTCGTCCAGAGGACTTAGAGCAACAAAATGGACGACCGGGTCGAATTTGTATGTGAAAGCCCCAGGCCGTCCGGCTCGTCCAGAGGACTTAGAGCAGCGAGATGGACGACCGGGGGTCGAATTTGTATGTGTAAGTTTTCAAAAGAATTCTTTTGAATTCTCAAGATGAGAGATAGACAGGTTTTCTTCCGTCCTTGAACACACCTTAGAACGGGATCATGCATGTCAAGACATTGTTTAGGAATCTTGGGATTAAGAGTTGGTGTTTCTGATGTCATCTTTATTTGAATTTCGAATTGATATTAGAGTCAAAAAAATTGTCAGAGTTTGCAAGAATTTTCATTCAGAAAACATTCTATTTACTTTAATCATAGGACTTATGTAGTGAATTAAGTGAGCTTATATGAGATGATTCAAAATACCATATTTAAAGAGTATTGTGCCCACACGGAGGGTAAAAGGCATATTTGAGGTGAATTAAAGCTTATTTATGGCATATCAAAAGTGCTTATTTAGGGCATATCAAAAGAAGTTATTTAGAGTTTATCAAAAGTGCTAATTTAGGACATATCAAAAGAACTTATTTAGTATGTATCAAAAGAGCTTATTTAGTGTGTATTAAAAGAGTATACACTTGTGCAAAGGGTAAAATACATTTAGGGTGTAATATGCAGTTGTGTTACGGCGTAGCGTTCAATGTGCCCAGCACCAGGACCAAGGTGTATTACATACCCTAGCAGTGGTCTAAGTGCTTATTTGGGGCAAGCATGTGCTCGTGTGTGTTTTGTAATTTCAGTGTGTGCTCACACAGCAGTTGACTAAGCTTTTCAAAAACCTTAATGAATGAATTCATTTAATCCCTGCTATAAATTCTGGGCAACACTAGGTACAGTTTCTAGTGTAAAAAGAAACAAAGAAACTTTTGAACAAAATATTTTTAAGGAATAACTTGTGTGCTATAAATCTGTAAAAAGATAATATATTTTTTTCATTCTGACAATAATTGTGATACAAATAGAACTAAGCAATATGGTATGTATCACCAGCTTCATTAAGCTGTTACCACTTTGATAAAAAAAATTTTTAAGGAATTAAAATTTTTTTTTAAAATAACCTGTACACTAATGTTTATAAAAAGATAGATTAATATTTCTACTTTCTCTCTATATTAAAAACAAGTAGCTAACGCCGCCACCACCGCTGTTTGACAAATTTCTCGTTTCTCGAGATTCTTTGCTTTATACCGCAAAAACTATTGTATATAAACATATGAAATTCTGTACATTTGTAGAAAAAGTTTTGGGGAATACTCTGAAATAACCATTTTTTGATATATATTGTAGTTTAAGAAATATTTCATGTCAAAGACAAAATATTTGAGCTGCGAGTTCGAATCGTGGATGGACTAACAATAGCAAGACCACGAATTTTTTCAGGCAAGTACCTACATGGGTGAATTTTTGCAAGATGGAGCCCCTTTTTTTAATTTTGATGTATTTTTTGATATATTTTACTTTTTATGCACTTCTGAAGTGAACTTTTTTTTCGTATCAGCACATCTAGCGATTTCTCTGTCTCATACCATATTTTGAAAGTAGAATTTTTAGAAAAGATAGATATGAAGCGAGCTCTGCGAGCAGGAGGTAAAGCCTCCCAAAGGGGGTTGTGCAAGCAGGGAACAGAGCCCCCAAGTGATGTTAATTATTATATAAATGAACCTAAATAATATGTGGAACATGAGCTTGAATGTATTAAAAAGTTGAGAAAAGGCATTCAGATATTTTTAATACATTTTCTTTTGATACCTTTCTCAATTTTATAAACTGTATTATTTATTGTATAATTATTTTTACTTATCATCTGTACTTGAATTATTATTATTATTTTTTATTATTTTTTTTTCCAGAAAAGTATGAATCTGAAGCAAACCTTTATTGGGACAAATTCTACAATATTCACCAAAATCGCTTTTTTAAAGACAGACATTGGTTGTTCACTGAATTTCCCGAACTGTATATAAAATCCTCCACTGAAGATATTGAATGTTCACTTTCTAATATATCATTAAATCAAACTGCATTGGACACAAATGCTGCTTCCAAGGTGCAGAGAGTGAATATATGGGAGGTAAAGACTTTTTGGCACTTTTAATGTATGATAATATAATTATACTATACTTTTTCTGCTGGATTTCTTACATAGTATGTCTATCTAAAATTGCATGCAGACAAAAATCCTTGCAGATACTTATAATTTTTTCTCAAATCTGATAAAATTAATTCTGTATGTATTTATATATGTATATATGTTTAAATATTTTACAGAAAGATTGTAGTGAAAAAGAGTAGGTTTATTATTAAATAGATTAAATTTAACAGAAAAAATATATATGACAAAAATAGTGGTAACTACAGAATAAAGTTTGCAAGATTCACATATTTATATTTCAGGCTTCTATTACTTCATTGTAGTGTTTTTCTGCTGGATGGAAAGGCTTGGTAATATTGTGATACATGTGACCACAGTTTAATAAAATATCCCTCTCTTATTGAGAAAGATGAGTTTGAAAATAGGTATAAAATTTGTTTTAGAAAATTATATTAATTCAATTGGCAAGAATGTTTATGGCTCTTTTGAAGTGCAGACCCAGTAGAATCCCAATTATCCAAGACAATATGAATGGAGAATAGCTAGGATATGACCAAACTCTGTTAACATGAAAAATCTTTGTATACTGCACTTTGCAATTTAGCACGAGCCTTGCAACAATGCCCTCCCTATAGGATTTCCATCATTCCTGTTATTAAAGAAATGTGTACTTTAAAAATAAGGAATATGTACAATAATTGCATATGTAAGCATGTATTTATTACTTTCTTTATATACATAATGTATAAGGAAAGTATTGTGACGGGCTCGAAAATTCGAATTCGAGTTTTCGACGGGAGAGCACGTTTCAAGCATCCCTGATCACGAAACAAACATTTTTGAAGTGATGTGTGTGTGTGTGTGTGTGTCAGTGGGTCTGTGGAGACGATAACTGACGAACGAATGGACCGATTTGAACGAAATTTGGTACAAAAATCACAATCTGTAAACACTGGAAGCCTATTGTTTTTATACTCAATCGAATGCTCATAACCCCCCTAAATTTTTGAGTGAAATTTTGAAAAAATCGTCAAAAAATCAAAACCGCTAATAAAGCTATGCAAATAGACATTTCTTATGTAATTTTTCATTAGAAAACGATTGACCTAAATTTTAGAACGCTAACACGAACCGTTCTCGAGATATTGCACATTTTTGAAAAAAATTATCAAGAAGTCTAAAATAAAATAAAAATATTTCCTATTGATAAACATGTTCACTTTTCATATGTAATACCATGCGATAAATTGGGTAACATCATTTTTGTGGATCTAGCTCGTTCCATTCATGAAAAAAGATACTTTGAGTAATACTTTTGTATTTGATCACCAATAGTCATTTATCTGCTGTAAAAATAACTTATTTCTTCGTCCATAACGCTTGGCGAGATTTTGGCGGAATGTCGCCAACTTGGCGACTTTTTGAAATGTTGCCAAATTAACGAAAATCTCGCCAAATGGATAAAAATGACGCTAAATTAACGAAAATCTCGCCAAATGGATAAAAATGACGCTAAATCAATGAAAATGACGACTAATTGTCGAAAATTCAATATCTTAGAAAGAATATAAGTATCTACTATAAGAAAAACCTATTTTTTTTTCTGTAAAAGTAGTAAATTCATTACATTATATAAGGAAAGTCATGTGTTGCCCACATCAAATTTTTTGTTTAGTAGTGCTTACTGTACATACTTGGAATTACTCTCATCCTGCTGTTTGATGTACCACAGTGTGGTTTTAATTTTATTTATTTCAATCCTCCAAAGACAAAATTCTTGAGCTTTCTCCTGAATAACACTTCATCCTTATCTGCACTCTGTTATTTTTCCTTACTCACTAAATTTATAATCTCTTGTTACTCATCTTCATTCATGTGATTTTGAATGTTTTCTACCATAATAGGTTTTGAAACTTCAAGAGGTTTTGTACTAGATCTATGAGCTGAAAATATTTTCATCATCTTCTTCCTCGGTTTCACTAAAAAAAAAGTTTTAGGACTTTACAAAAGTGGATGTTTTAACTTCATCAAAAAAAGTAAGATTCACTGAAAAAAAGCTAGCTTCGATAATCGGGACTTGAATAATCAAGACTCTACTGTACTACTATTGTTAGTGCATTTGTGTAGGACTTAAAGTTTAAAAGTAAGGTGTTGATAATCATGTAGCTGTTAGGCATTGAAACTAAAAATATGCATTTAAAACTATAAACTGTTGTCAGGCATTATCACTCAGTTAATTGCATTTGCATTTTTTCTACAGATAAAATATTATTATGAATATTATGCTATTTAAATATCATTATTGCATTTTTGGATTATTTATATTCTTATTTACTCAGATCACAATTTTATTTTATCTGCATAAAAAATATTTTACTGTATTGAGAGATGCTTATATACTCAATTTGTTATTATGTTAACTTCACAATTATTGGATTATGTGTTTTCTATCAAATTGGTTATAAATTTTATAAAAAAGTTATATTAAAGCAGTAATGACATTATTTTAAGAACTAATTGTTTTAAATTTCTTGTAAAGTAGATAATTCTGAATTGTTTTTATTATGTAATGATAAATACTGATATTTTATTACATAGGTTGGCTGTGGTGTAGGAAACACTGTTTTTCCAATTCTCGAAACAAATATGTAAGTTTTCATTTAATAATATTTAAAATTTAAGTTGCATGTATAACAGTTTAATATTTTATTGTTTCTAGTGTAAATAATTTTATAAATAAATTTTGGATTATTAATTTTTAGTTTATAATTTGATTCTGAAAATTTGAATTAAATAAAAAAGTTATGTTGTCATAAGTTTTATGTAATTGGTATCTAACAATGCAATTGTATTGCAAAAATCTCTATGAAATATTATTTTATTGTTGTGTATTCAAAATGCTTCACCGAGTAACATTTCTATAAGCTCAAATCAAGACTTGGTCTGAACAAGAATTGAACCTGTGTGACAGAAAGAGAGAGGAGGGGGTTATAACTCTCATTTATGGAAAAATTTAGTAATCTCCATAAGGTCCATATTAGAACATGAAATTCAGCCCTGTAACTTCTCCCCATTCAGCCATAACCCCTTTCTTGAAATCCTGGCTACAAGTATGAAATTATGTCTCTTGGATTGAGCCCAGACATGCTTTCAGACATACTTCTTTGACCATGTAAGAAATTACGTAAATTATCTTAATTTTCTCCTTCAAAACAAAGTCAGGTGAACAACCCCCTTTGGATGCTACTATACTGTATTTTACCTGGGCATCAATTGTAAATAGACTCTGGCTAAGCACAAAACAACACTTGGCTGAAATTAGGATTGAACTAAAGCTTAAAATTCCCACTCGGGTCATTCCACGTGAAAACACCCATTTTAAGGAAAACTTGTTGCTCCATAGTCACAGATTTTTTTAAAATTTTTACCATGGATACACATGGCAATAAAACCCCAAAATCTGAATTTGTAATGTATATATCGCAATAATTGCCAAGATACAGGCATTTGAAAATTGGTCATTTTTGCCGAATGGCGGCCATCTTGGATTTTGCCCCAATGTTTATAAATGTAATAGCTTGAGAACGAATGGCTCAAATTAAATAATTCTGGTACCAATTTGAAGCTATTGATATCAGAAATATAAGTACTATATCAAAAAATAAAAATATATATATTTTAATATAGTTATTACATGAAAATTGCAAAAATCACCTTCGGATGGATAGTCAACTTTAATGGGCTGTAAAAAAATGGCCCCTAATATTATTTTCTGAAACTTAGTACAAATACTAACTAATATGTGGGCTTTAAGTACAAAAAAAATTAGAAAGGTAATATTTCTTATTACAGAGAAAAATAGCTATAAAACATATATACATTTAGTTAACATTTGACATGCAATGTTTTAATCATTTAAAAAAATATATTTTTAAAAACAAAATGAGCAAAAACAAAACATAGGAATTTTCTTATACACTAACTAGTATGTGTGCTTTAAGCACAAAAAAAATTAGAATGGTAATATTTAATTTAATGACTAAAGAAATACTGTTATATATATAGGAAATCAATGTATAATTTCTGGGGTGCTGAAACATTCTAATAAAAATCTTCCTAAAAACCATACAGTTATCCATTTTATATTTTATTTTCGTATTTAAATTATAAAAAGGTATTTTCTATATTCAGTAGAGCTGAAGATACCCAATTTTTCCTAGTGGCCACTGGCTCCTAAACCAAGTTCATCTAATAGCAAATATCATAATCTTTGGCACACATCTAGAGGTCTTGGCCATATATATAATGCACTTGGGCCATGAGAATGCATAAACATAACATATACAAACAAAACATATACTAATTTCTAATTCATTGGAATGCATTGGTACTTTAAAAATTTCTGGAGATGGACAGTTATCACACCAGCTCACCATACTTTTCTGATTCAGTGCAATAAACAATGATGTAATATATTCACTGATATGGATGGCATGAAGCATGAGTTTAATATTTTGATGGTATATACAAACATATACAGAATGAATAACTTTGTTTCCAACAGTTACATATTCTGTTGGATGTAGTGTGCAAAATTTATAGTATTTTTATTTCATTATGATTTTCTCTAAATGCAGCATATAATTCTTTTAAATTATGCAAATTTTCTTTTGTTTTAATACTTTTCCCATTTTCACTTGGTATAGATATACAATCTTTTCTTCCTGGACACATACGAATATTATACTAAAAACTAGTAACTTTTTTAGTATCGAATTTAATTTAACAACATTTATATCTAACTAGGCGCTGATAACATCCCTTCTGTTTCTTTTAATTTTCTTGTTTTTTTTACTAAATTCTCTGTTGTAATATAGCATGTTTTTGTTTGTTAATACAATCCATGAATCTTGGACAAATTTTAAAATTTGCACGTTTTCTTTAAATGATGCATCTAAAGAAAACTTATTCAGTAATTTTCCATTATAAACATGCAATTTGGGAAATTAATGTCTTCTTGAATTTTGTAGCTTATTAATACTTTGAATACCTAATGCTGTAGCAGTTTTAGTAGCAACGTGGCTACTTAATTTCTTAACTTGCATATAACTAAGTATGCTCTTATCTCGAGTTAGATCTATTGATTTTTATTAGTGATAAATCCAACAGTTAACAGCTTGTATTCAATTGTTCTATTACTATTGTAACTTACTTCACTATAATCTGCATCATTGGTCATTTCCATGTCAGCAGTAGAAACCTCTGACTCACTAATTAATGAATGCGAAGAAGAATAACAAGATATGCAGAGTTTTTTTCCCTGGAATGAGTAATTCTTGATTTATCATTGACAGTCTGAGAGAAATTGGTTTTAGGGACTTAGCTCTGATTTTAGTAGTTTATTACATAGATCACAAGTTTCTGTCTTAAACTGTACCATTTCAGATATTCATCCTTATGAACCTTGCATATACTACCACTCAGAACACAAGTACAAGAATAAACAGGAAGGCTTAATTACACATTGATTTTCTTGCATACAAAACTTTCAATTTTTATTGCATAAGACAAGAACTAATCATGGAACATAAATAAAAGAAATAGCCATAGAAGCACAATTCACTGATTTATTTGTTGAACATATTCAGCTCTAAACACTTGAGCAAAAATGAGCTCTGAAAGGAATACGTCACCCAGAAATGTAATATTGTATCGTACTTTAAGTTCAACCTAAGAGAAAACAGGTGATGCAGTACAAGTAATCATTTCAGGAACTCTGACAACTGGTATATGTTAATTGCTATTACTTATATAACAGAACTGTGTGAGTATTAGAGTTGAAAATTCTGAGGATATAGGCAGCTGATGTCTTATGTACACAAAGACCAGAACAGGTGTTTTTAAATGTTCCAGAAACAATATTGGTGCTATAGGATCATTTTCTTCTCCAATAGCTTGTTTGTTTATGTTTAAATACTTGTTTGAACTGGATAGGGGATATTGCGTAGTGTTTCCCTTGGAGTTAGCGGAAGGTCAAAGAGATATGTTTTGGTGATCATGCTGTAGTTCTGTTTAATTTTTTTTTTTTTTTTAATTTTAATGCTTTTCATGAGAATGAGTCTTTTATATTATCTAATTACAAATTACTTTTTGTGGAATTAACTATATGTATGCTGTAAAGCTTCAGCATTAAGTGATAGTTGTCATTTATAACCAATATGCTAAAGATTATTGTACTGCCTCTAAGGTGAAATTGGTTTAGAAACCAGTGGCTTAGGAAAAATATGTACCTTCAGTTCTACTGAATATAGAAAATACCTTCTTATAATTTGAAATAAGAAAATAAAGTACAAGAGAGATAACTATATGGTTTTAGGAAGATTTTTATTAGAATATTTCAGCACTCCAGAAATTTTACATTGATTTCCTATACCAGTATTTTTTTAGTCATTAAATTAAATATTACCATCCTAGTTTGTTTGTTTTTTTACTTAAAGCACACGTACTAGTTAGTGTGTAAAAAATGCCTATGTTTTACTTTTGCTCATTATTTGTTTTTAAAAAATATATTTCTTTTAAATGATTCAAGCATTGCATGTCAAATGTTAACTAAATGTATATATGCTTTAAGGCTATTTTTCTCTGTAATAAGAAATATTACCATTCTAATTTCTTTTTTAGATAAAGCCCACATATTAGTTAGTATTTGTACCAAGTTTCAGAAAAAAATATTAGGGGCCATTTTTTTTATAGACCATTAAAGTTGCTCATCAATCCGAAGGTGATTTTTGCAGTTTTCATGTAATAACAATATTAAAATATATCTTTTTAATTGTTTTGATATAGCACTTATATTCCTGATATAAATAGTCTTAAATTGGTACCAGAATTATTTCATTTGAACCATTAGGTCTCACGCTATTACATTTTTAAACATTGGTGCAAAATCCAAGATGGCCACCATTTGGCAAAAATGACCATTTTTTAAATGCCTGTATATGGATCATTATTGGGATATATACATTACAAATTCAGATTTGGGGGATTTATTACCATGTGTATCCATGGTAAAAATTAAAAAAAAAATCTGTGACTATAGAGCAACACTCATCGGGTGTCCCCATATGGAATGACCCACTCGCTAGTCGCCACATGGAACTTGAAAAACTGGCGATTAACAAAATCCTAACTACCGGCCAAACTCTGTGATAGCTTAAAATGACCCTTCTCCCTAAACAATCCCACGTGTGAAGTAACAAAAATCTGTCAACAATTGCTACAATATTGCTACGGCTCTTACTTTTTTTATGATCTATTGGAAAACAAATGTTATAAAACACCTGAAAAGACCTGTAGTAAAAATCATTAGTAAGGTTTAAAACAAGGTTAAAAAAAAATAGTGAATATAAGTATTTAAAATATTCAAAAATGGGTTAAATGAAAAATTTAAATTTGAAAATCCTTTAAGAAATGGAAAAGATCTGGATAGGGACACTAACTTATAGAAAATAATTAGTTTTAGAAAAAGAACTTAAAATAAGTTTTGAAAATTTATTAAATGTTAATAATGAGAAGTTAGCAATAATAAATGAATGCTAACAATATTACTCATTAAAAAATTTAAATATTTCTGGGAATTTGTCTTGTGTTATTATCAAATAATAATAAAAAAAAATTGTGTATCTTGCCAATCTCTTAAATTTCCCCCAATTTTTAAAATCCTCCTCCTTTGTCTCAACATCCAAATAATAGATTGTATAAAAGTAGATCCGCTAAGGGGAGTTTTCTTGCTAATAGATATATAGTGACTTATGTTTACTGTATAATAAATCTATAAATAAATAAGTAATAACAGCAAATTCCTAAAGTATTATATAACATAATTAAACACAATTTTGCATAACATAAAGCAAATTGAAAAAAAGACATCACACATTTTGCAGCTGTCAACAACTGGCCATTAAACTTCATGGGCCTACCGGCCAGTGGCTACTAACTAAAAATGGGAATTTTAAGTTTTAGATTGAACCCTATCCTCAATTTGTGCACACATGCTATCAGCTACCCTATTCCAACAATGTACGGAATTACTTTTAATTCCGTAATTTAATTTACAATAATCTCCATAAATCATCTGAGAAATGTTATATAATTCTTACTGTAATTATGATTTGATAATTTAAATAAATGTGATAAAACTGTAAACTAAAAACATTAGAGTCATATTCCCAGTGCAGTATTGAAACATAATTATACACCTAACATTACAAAGTAGCCATTAAGTTGCTTTGCAGTTTTCTGTGTGCATTGTTTGAATTCCGTACCTTTGAATAGCTCCTTGGACTGGACTTCTATAATGTAAACTATTGATTCTTCTAATCTATGTTTTCATTTATCTCAGCCCCTATTAATCTGATTAACATGCAATTTTCATCAGCTTACTAAGATCCCTTTTCATTATCTTATGGGGACTAGCTCTTGCATCACTCTTTGCTACAAAGCACATTTCCCATTATATGCGAAGACCCGAAAATATCTTTTGGTTTAATCGTTATAACATGGGATTACCATGCTCTTGATCTCAGGTTCAACTTTGGCCAGAAAGGAAATAACTAGCATTCCCAATTTTCTTAACTGACCTTGCTTGTGAGCTAATCATTCACAATTTTATATCTCTAATTCCAGCTTTATTTTATTCCTTTCTGAAACCTCATGCAGCAGTGCTTGTTTAGAGTGTATTATGACTGCACAGTGAGCAAAGGTACTTATTTAGGGCATAATGCCTGTGCAGTGTGTGAATACATGTTTAGACACTAATTGGGAGTATATTACACCTGTCAGCTATGGAGTCAACAGCTACTGCAGGAAAGCTATTGCAAGTTAAAAGCTTTTAAAAAAGTGACCAGGTTGGTCACTGAAGGTGGTTAAACTTTTAATAAAATTTACTAATGAAAGAAATACAAAAAGTTGTATAGTTTTATAAATAGTTATGTAGCAAAGAGTTGTTTTTTATAATGAGTTGTATAGTTAATTAAAGTTATATAGTTTCTGCTGAATTAATTTTCTTGAACTGCAAAAGTAAAATAATAATTATCTTGTTCCTTTGTTCTTTTTATAAAGATAATTTTTGTTGTTTGCTAAGCTTGTATTTTTATGCTTGTATAATTTTTAGGAAATCAGATGTTTTTGTTTATTGCTGTGATTTTTCAGAGATTGCTGTTCAACTTGTTAAGGTATAGCATGATTTTAAATATTTTCAGTATTTTGTTGCATTTAATAAAATTTTAATTTACATTTTATGCTATTTTCTGTTTTCTTTATTGATAATATAACTAATAAAAAAATTCCATTTAATAATAAATTGGGAGTTTTCGTATTTTAATAAAAAAAATTGTGAAAAATTAATCTCAAGATTGATATTTAGAGATACATGTTTATTTATTAAGGTGCTATTTCAGTAGTTTAGCACAACCAATTTAAAAGATAATGACAAGTATTTCTTAGCATTTGGATTTGATAGATTCAAATAAAGTAGTTAATAATTTTATAAATAAGCAAGGCTAAAATATTATGATTACTCATGACAGGCAAGTTAGGGAGTGAATTAGGAGAAAATTTTTGCTGAAAAGTTTAGTTTTATCAGAAAATTTTTAGCTCCTATATATAAGGTTTAATATTTATAAATTAATGGCGGCCTAATATTCAGGTGTAAAAGTTGATAGGTAAAATTTACTCCTTTTCTTGAAGGTTTAATATATATATAATGTGAATAACTTCTACATTTAGGATATCTGGGGTGGAAATTTGAGCAATACAGAAAATGTAAACATAATAAGATGCTAATATCTCTGGACCTAATAGATAAAAATATAAATAATTTGTCTTGTTTTGTCAGAAATGGGCTTTAAATTGGGAATATACAGAAATAATAATTTTATTGAGAGATGGTCATTTTTCAAAATAAAACAAATCCACAGTATTTTGATCTATGGCAGATTCTTTGTTGCATATCCTTTTGCAAGTGATTTCATGGTGCTCTTTGAGAGCCAACCTTTGGAACAAATGAAGTCACTCATACTGAGGGCATTACCAAAAACTTGTGCCTTATCTTGCAAAGCTACACCTGCTAAAATGATTTTCTTGCGCCTTGCCTCTGTTATCTATCATAAAAGTGCAACTTTAATGTTTTTTTTCTTTCCTGTTCGCATTCGCTTTCTTGCTAACTCGAAATGATTGATAACATAAGCCTCTTCGATCTTTTAACAATTCTTTGAAATCATAGAGAGAGTGCTGTTAAGGATTCCATATTTTGCCATGACCTCTGTCTTTTCCAATACTCTATTGCTAACTTGGTTTAAAAATTTTTGCTTTGTTACTAAATATAAAGATTGCTGCTTTTGGTTCATCTTAACGCAATTCTAAAAGCAACTGCAACTGAGTTTCGACAATCTATAGGTGATCAAACTTGTCAATGGAATATTGCTAGAAAGCAAATTCTTTCTCACAAACTCCCATTTTGAATGGTCTGTTGCTTATCTGGTCAATGTAAAAACAACTTCCACACAACAAAAGAACAAGGGAGATTAGTGAGAGGATAGGAATGTGGTACTAGGACCAAGAAACTCTTGGAGACTTCACCCACCATGAGAAGATTTCCAATAACAAAATCGTCTGAGTTTAAAGAAGTTTCAAAGCAGTCTCAAACCTGAAAACTTTTTCATATAAATAATTAGTTCTTGACTTAGAGCTAATTAATGTTTTTAGCTTAAGCAGGATTTCACATAATACATTTTGTATTAAACGAATAAATTAACACTACTTTTCAGCCTTATCTAACATGAACCCACTTTTATTTCATAAGTGATTTTATGTAAACTACGTTTGACTGTAATTTCATATTCCAATTTATTATATCAAATATCATATTCCAATTTATTATATTAATTATATATGTACAAAATTTTGTACAATTAAAATGAAAATTAATATTGTAAAATGTACATACCGATGGGCATGACACAGGCAAGATTTTGAAAAAAATTGTCATGTTCTTTTCATATGTGTTACATTTTGTACAAAATTTAGAGTTGGTTGAGTAGCTTCAGATATAAAGTGATTAGACTAATTTTGCACAAATAGGGGTAATATTAAATTGTTTTTTTTATAATAAGCACTGCTGTATGTATTTTCAATTGAGTTGAAAAGAGTTTTAAATACAAAAACAGTTACCTTAATTTGTGCCCAACTCGTTTAATCTCTGTACTTAAGGTAATTTAATCAGAACATGAGAGTGAAACACTTTAAGTAATTTCATCCTACTTAAAACAGTATCTTTGTTTTATTTTAATTTTACAAGTTTTCATTTTTTCTATTTCATTAAATGTATTAATCTTTTCCTTTGAAGAGTCATCCAGATTTTGATAATAAACGTTGTCATCCTTTTGTATGTGATATATCAGCTGAAACATGGAATGTACCTTTTGAAGAAAATAGTATGGACTATATTATACTTGTTTTTGTGCTGTCTGCTATTCATCCAGAGAAGTGAGTATTTAACACAGATTTTGCTAGCCTCTTGGGGTAGTTGTATGAAGTAATATTTTCTATTTTATACAAGAATAATTAAAATAATGTAAAATTAAAAGTTTTTTATTTTCTAATGGATTTTATTGAAACCAATGAATATATTGTATAATGCCTTTTTCTATTGGTAGCAGATCTGAAATAGAGATCTACATGTGCTGAACTTTAGATTTTATACGGTTAGCCCAACAGTAAGAATCTAAATATGGTCTGCATCTGATGATATTTTCGAATGTAATCCAATTAGAACTGAAACATTTTAGCCTTGACTCAATCCATTGTTTTTAAATATATAATTAAAAATCTTAAAGCAAACCCATTTGCAGCCTAGAATTACATTAAGAGCTTGATTTTCCCCCCTAATCTTTTCTCTACACATGGCTACTTTTATCTTTAATTTTCAAACATATCTTTATGTTAACATTTATTTATTAACTATAGTAACTACGTTTAATTCTGAATTAAAATTCTAGATTTTGGAGTATTTTGTGTTTTTAATTTTGGATAGTCATTAATTTCTTCATCTGATGTGCTTTCATCATTTGATGGTTGAAAGACAAAAATATAAAATTACAGAACTTTATGAATTGTTGTAAAAGCAATTCTTAACATCACAAATAAATAAAATAAAAACATATCTGTGACAGAATGCTTAAGTAATTAGCATTCAAATACAAAGTATAAAGCAAAATAAAGGTAACTCATATGTTCAAACAATTTTTTGACTACTTAGGGAAGTGTGGTCATTTAATAGGAGGGGGGAATTAACATTAAATTGATTGGATTTAAAAGTATTTGAAATCTATTTCAGTAAAAGTGCTTGTTAAAAGAGTTTAGTGTATATTAAACATGGATATGATCTTGCTTCGCTTAAAAATTTTAAAATTGAACATAACCTGTCCAAAACTTTCACAGAGAAATTGATTCAAATCAGTTCATGGATTGGGTCAATCAAAGTTTAACACTTTCAATACTTCCTTAAAGAAAGCAGGCAGACATATGCAATTTACATGACAATAATTGTTTTGAGATATTTTTAACCCCTCTTCATCAAGTCAAAACAGTGTCCTTTACTTAACAAATGCTAAGCAAGAACCGTAACGTGGCAGGCCCAAAATCAGTGGAATATATATATATATATATATATATTAAAATAACAAATACTAAAGTACAGGAGTGTGAATCAGTAACTACAGTATCAAACCGCGAGCAATATAAAAGCGTGTAGTGAATAGCAAAAAGCAACGAGGAAGGGCCGGAAAAGTAGAGCACGGAGAGGCCAGGACAAGGAAAATATATTAAAGAATAGTATATCTGCCAGAAACGTCTTCAGGAGCACATTCTAGACAGACATACTAAAATCCATTGTTTCTATGATTGCATAAAAACACGTGGTTAAAATATTATGCAATCTGTGCCCAACAACGGAATAACGAGAATAACAGAAAAAAACCAAATAGGATAAAATTCAATTATAAAACATAAAATACCACATAAACATGAAATATAAAATACCAGATAGACATGAACATGAAAAATATAGCGCACAAATATACGAACTTGCAAAAAAGAGCAACTCACATGTCGAAAGGTCGCCACCGTGAATAATCTTCAAATGAGTCTACCACATGCTACAGTCTGAACGCTCACCTCGCTTAATACCACATGGGAATAATCCAGACCAGAGGAAGTGGAAGTAGCAATACATACTTTCGGAGAGATAAACCCAAGAGTTTAGAAACTGACCGAGATGTGATCACGATTATCGAAAACTTTGAAAGAATAGATAACACTGTTTTTTGGAGCCGTAGCCTGTTTTTTGTTTTATTTGCTTTTTAGATATCCGCCTTAACGGTTTTATGAGTGTTTTAAACTTTTTTCTTTACCCGCCGAGGCGGTGTTTTTTAGAAAAAATTTTTACGTTTTTAGTGTAATCGAAATTACTGTTTTTAATATTTTTACATTTTTATTTTTGCCCGCCGGGGCGGTGTTTATTTTATGGTGTTTCCACGACTTTGGAATACTGTACTTATACTGCGATCTACAAATAAGGTGGGAAAATTGTACATATATATATATATATATATATATAAGGAAGCTAATATATAGAACATGAAATACATGACATACCCTAGTTCAATAACATTAAAGATGTTAATTGATATCTGTCAAAGAGGATTTTAAATATTATATATAATAAAAAGAAAACGATACCAGAGAATTCAAATTGATCTTAATTTTATACTAAAAGGTGAAATAAACAACAAAACATGGGAATTAAATTAACAGTTTATAAGAATGATACATACAATCTAAGCAAGTATTATTAAAAATCTTAAAGCGAAGCCATTTGCAGCCTAGAATTACATTAAGAGCTTGATTTTTTTCTCCAATCTTTTCTCTACACATGGCTACTTTTAACTTTAATTTTCAAACATATCTTTATGTTAACATTTATTAACTATAGTAAAACCTCACCTCTCTATAGTAACTACATTTAATTCTGACATAAAATTCTAGATTTTGGAGTATTTTGTGTTTTTAATTTTGGATAGTCATTAATTTCTTCGTCTGATGTGCTTTCATCATTTGATGGTTGAAAGACAAAAATATAAAATTACAGAACATTATGAATTGTTGTAAAAGCAATTTTTAACATCACAAATGAATAAAATAAAAACTCTGTGGCAGAATGCTTAAGCTATATATATATATATTATATATATATATATATATATACATATATACATACATACAGGGTGTCCAGTGCTATTGGTGTCCAATGGCTATTTCCTCAACCATTAGTCACAGAGATATACTTCCAATTGCAAAAATGTTTTAAATTTTAAAATCTATTATCTTAGAAACAGTTTAAATCAATAAATACATTTCTGAAAGAAATATGAAATATAAATTTTTATACGGTCCCCCTGTCCTACCAATTATATTTAGGAAAATCATCCTCATACAATTTCATGCAAAATAAAAAAAAAAATCTTCCTTTTACGACCAAAATTCATCGAGTTATGAAGCATTAAGATTTGTGACTTAAGTCGCTTTTCCATTCATAAAAATGTCCCGTTTCAGGCAACCAACCTATCAAGGACCGTATTGACCATTTCTCAGCACAAAAAGTGCCCCAACTTTAAACAGCTATAAGTCGGTCAATTTTGGTCATAAAAGGATAATTTTTTTTTTTTGCATAAAAGTGTATGAGGATGATTTTCCTAAATATAATTAGTAGGACCGGGGGACTGATAAAAATTTATATTTCATATTTCTTTCAGAAATGCATTTATTGATTTAAACTGTTTCTAAGATAATATATTTTAAAATTTAAAACATTTTTGCAATTGGAAGTGTATCTCTGTGACTAACGGTTGAGGAAATAGCCATTGGGCACCGATAGCACTGGACACTCTGTGTATATATATATATATATATATATATATATATATATATATATATATATATATATATATATATATATATATATATATATAGAGAGAGAGAGAGAGAGAGAGAGAGAGAGAGAGAGAGAGAGAGATAGATAGATAGATAGATATAGAACGCCCAAAGAGCAGTTCGTAGCGAGGTAACAGACATTGAAACGTGACCCCAGTCATAAACGTATAAGCACCAAGTGATATCTAGCCGACACAAGCATCAAGTGAAAGAAATGCAACAGAAAGGCACAAATTGATATGATATTTAAAATTAAACTGAGGGAGAAAGAAATTAAACCTTTGAATTATTAACAGAAATAAGGGTATGGTGAGAAATTAGTGGGAGGAAGAAATAGACCAATCCATATAAAAATAACAAAATTGCAAAAACAGTAATTAAAAAGATTGAAATAAAATCAAAGACATAAAAATTAGGATAACCGTATTCAAATTCCACAGAGATATAAGGTAAATAATAAAAGGAAGAAAATGGACTGTTTCGGGGTTAAATGAGTTACCTTCATCAAAACACAAAACTTTAAAAACCAGTTAATTAAGAGATAACAAAACAAACAAGAATTATACAAAAATTGGAAAAAGACAACCAGTGCTACATTAACTACAATAATTAAATAACATACAATCAAACTACTTTAAAACAATACTAGCAGGATACTGGAAATAAGAAGAATATGAACTAAAAATTAAGGAAGTAACCGGTATCTGAAACTATGTGAGCTAGATTTATCAACTAACTTTAAAAGACATGCAATCCAGTCACTTTAAAAGTAGCAGTAAATGTGATAGGAAATAAGATTATACCAAAATTAATAGATAAGTAACTAGTTTCAGAAGTTATATAAGCTAGCTTCATACAACTACAATTAAATAGCATACGATCAAGTTACTAAAAACTACCAGTCAATGAGGAAGTATCTGATTTTGTAGATAATATGAGGTAACTATAACAATTAATTCAAACAAACTGCATTTTAATTGCGAATAAATACAACTGGAATTGAGAAGAATATTGAAATAATGTGCGAACAAATTATGTAAGGCGTACTCAAACATAAAACTGGAACTTTGAAGAATATGAACAAAATAAGAAAGTTACAGTTTCAGAAGCTATATTAGCTATCATTATCAGTTAAACTCAAATCACAATTAATCAATCTACTTAAACACTAGTGAGTGAATGAGACTGGAATTAAGAAGGAAATAGGGAAATTGAAGGAAAACAAACATTTGGAAAGCTACAAGAGCTAACTTTTAAAGGATGTGTATAGAGGATATTTTTCCAAGCTATAGAGTTTTTTTTTTTTTTTTTTTTTTTGTGATTTTAATAATCAAAGTTTGTTTAAAATAAAATCTATGTACACATAGTTGTAATAATAATAATGGACATACTTCATTGTTTATGTTTTTTTCACTGTAGCATCAAATCCAAAATATCATTATACTCTTCAAACACACTTAGTTTACATAAAGATCTATCTTTTTATTTAGTTTTACACCAACACATGCACAAAATTATTGCATGAATGTCTGAATTTTGTGAAAGAAATATTTTAACATGCTGGAGAAGAGCTTCAGCAACTTGCTTTTTTAATGAAAGGAAAGTATTTTTTTTTTTTCATGTTGAAAGCATTTTTCAGCCAAATTGAAAACCCCTTTTTAAATTTCCACCAGTCTTATATAACATCAATGCATCAACTTTTTCTTCATAATTACTGAACTGATTGAAAAATGCTATACGCATGTGAAAATGACATAGTTTTAACATGTCTGTGTTGTGTGCAGTACACACTTTGTATGTATTAGATTGCAACATCTAAATAACTATTCAATAATTTGACATCAAACATTGTATAATTAGGGAATATAACTTCAGAGTTTAAAAAATATATACAGTAGAATCCAGATATATAGCAGTTAAGAGCATGTTTCACGGGAGAAAAAATTGTCATTACAGTACGGTCCAATATACCATGGCTAAACTATAACGCAAGGTGAAGTATATCTCCTAACAACTGTGCTATATTGAACTTTTACTCTATGTTCTGTGCATGCTGTATATTAAAACAATGCCAAAGTTTTTTTTAATATTGATCTATGTTATGCACAATATGTGTTTTGAAATATTCCAATTTTTATATGATTCACCCAAATTTTGTATTCTAAAATAACATAATATTCATGTTAAATTTTGAATTTTCTAAATAGCAGAAGTTCACATTTTTATGCAATCTTAAATCCCTCATAAGTGTAAAAAGAAAAACAGTTGACCAAGTTATAAGAACTTAATTTTAATTGCTTATTCATCAAATATAAAGAATGTTAACTCTGCGACCTGATAACAAAGTACAACATTATAGCATAGGTTGAACAAACCAGACTAACAACAGTCAGAATACACTGTTAAGTAGTGATTAATATAGGTGATATAATGAGTTGCATAAATTTTTTATATCTACTAGCCGAATACCCGTTGAAAATCAATGGTCTCGCAATAAACAACCCCTGAGTAATGTAAATTTTTTAATATTTCACGTTTCACATTTATTCGATAAATCGAATATTGTGGTGTGCAGAACCCCCTAAAGAAGAAAATATTGGAAAACTAAATTTGCTCAGTTCTTCCTTTCGAATTATCTACCCGTACACCACATTAAAGTCTATCTCATCCCGAAGCACCCCTATTTTATTATTTCTCCTTTGGAACTTTTTTCTGTGAAGCACACCCATAAATGAACATTTTTCAAAAACTCTATTTGTCGTGGGTTTTTTATCAGATGATTGGCCCATATACCAAATAACAAGCCTCTATCACATTTAAAAGGAAGTGTGCCTCATTTATTCGGAAAATCAAACATATTAGTGTGCGGCACCCCTTAAAGTAGCAAATATTGGAAATCTGAAATTTCACACTTTCTTCCTTTCAAACTATCTATCCGTACACCAAATTTGAAGTCGCTATCCTATTGCGAAGCATGTTTTTTCTATCATTTCACGTTTAGAACTTTTTCTGTGTAGCACCCCGTTAGTGAACATTTTTGTCAAACTGTATACATCTTTGGTTTTTTTGTTAAATGGTTAGCCCATATACTAAATTTCAAGCCTCTATCACATTGTAAAGGAGGCGTTTTTCATTTGTTCGGCAAATCGAACATTTTAGTGAGCGGCACCCCCTACAATAGCAAATGTTGGAAAACTGAAATTGCACACTTTCTTCCTTTCCAACTTTTTACCCGTACACCAAATTTGAAGTCTATCTCATCGTGAAGCATGCTTTTCTATCATTTCATCTTTCGAATGCTTTTGTGTGGCGTACCCACCCCCGTAACTATACATTTTTGAAAAACTCTATTCTTTTTGTGATTTCTATCAGATGATTTGCCCATATACCAAATATCAAGCCTCTATCACGTTTTAAAGGGGCGTTTCTCCTTTATTCCTAAAATCGAACATTTTGGTGTGCGGCACCCCTAAAGTAGAAAATATTGGTAAACTGAAATTGTACACTTTCTTCCTTTCAAACTATCTACCCTTACACCAAATTTGATATCTCTCTCATTCCGAAGCATGGTTTTTTATCAATTCACTTTTCGAACGTTTTACTATGGAGTACCCCCTTAAATGAACATTTTTTAAAAACTATATTCTTCTTGGGTGTTTTCATCAAATGATTAGCCCATATACCAAATTTCAAGCCTCTATCAAATTTTAAAGGGGCCTTTTCTCATTTATTTGGTAAATCGATCATTTTGGTATGCGGCACCCCCCTAAGTAGAAAATATTGGAAATCTGAAATTAAACACTTTTTTTCTTTCAAACGATTTACCCATACACCAAATTTGAAGTCTCTATCTCATCGCAAAGCATGCTTTCCTATCATTTCACTTTTCGAACGTTTTAGTGTGTGGCATCCCCTTAAGTAGAAAATATTGGAAATCTGAAATTGCACACTTTCTTCCTTTCGAACGATTTACCCATACACTAAATTTGAAGACTCTATCTCATCGCAAAGCATGCTTTCCGATCATTTCACTTTTCAAATGTTTTGGTGGGGGACACCCCCTTTAGAGAACGTTTTCGAAAAATTTGATTTTTCCAGGGGGGTTTTATTGAATGGCCGAGCCGTGTACCAAATTGCAAGTCTCTATCTATTTGGGAAGTACCTAAAAAAAAGCATGACGGACAGACAGACAGACGGACACTTCGCATTTTGTATATATAGATTTTTCAGTTAAGAAAAATATTTACATTTCCAGTTATTTAAAATAATATCTGTATTCTGTAAAGAAAAATGTTCAAGAAAAAAATTGTAGTCAATGTAGACAAAGTTTAAAAGGGGAATAGGGAAAGAACAATGTATGCCTAAAGCACCTATATCGTATAAGTTCATGTAATTTAACTAAGCGCTAAAGTAAATTACAGTCCATGTAATTTTACAAAGTGTTAATTGAACCTGTCAATTTAATTCTACTTTCAGGATGCAAATGGTTATAGATAATTTAGCAAAATATTTAAAACCTGGCGGACAGATCTTATTCCGAGATTATGGAAGATATGACATGGTTGAATTGCGATTTAAACCTGGTCAATGTTTAACAAATCATTTCTATGTTCGAGGAGATGGAACAAGAGTATACTTTTTTACAGAAGGTAATCTTTAGTCTTTTTGTATTTAGTTAAAAAGATCTATAATTCAAAATTGTTTCAAGTTTCATATCTTTTCAAAAAAATGTTTTTGTGTAAAACAGTATTCTTAACGAATTAGTTGCACTATTGTCAAAAAATATTTGTAAAAAAGTATTTGTTTATTAATGCTTACCAATTCATAAATTGTATTATAACCAATAATAGCACAAGTGTTAAATTAAATTGCTCAAAACAGTGATAAATATCTGTAAAACAAAATTTTATTAATAACACAGCCTACAACAAATATATGGAATCAACCAGTTTCAGAAGCAAAATGTGCTTTCTATCTGAGACAATAAAACAGAGGAATAGTAAAGACAGAACTGACTGTATTGCAGTCGGCTAGCCTTTATATACAGTTCCTATATGCAGTCAGTTCTGTCTTTATGATGTAATTGCTCTGTTTTGTTGTCCTGATACAAAAGACACTAGTTTTGACCCTAAACCAGTTACCATAATATATTTTTGCTACATGCTAGTCGTGAACAGACAGGCCATAGAATAGTCTGGTACAATCACCATTATGGGCTGCTTGAATATTTTTAATTTCCACCTTATCATTCTCATCTTGATACTGCTTAATAGAAATTTTATGTAATGTATACTATTTATATCCTATTATATTTGTATAGTAATATTATTTTCTATACTATATATACTAATTTTGAATATAAACATTGATTATAGCACTCTATTGTGACACTCTAAAATACTTTCTGGATTACATGTTCCAACTGCAAATCACACAGAAGATTATGTTTGAAAGGTAAAACTAAATGAAAGATGCCTTTTACTTGTGAAAGTTACATTATTTTAGGTTCTAAAAATGTAAATTTTAAATTTGACAAATATGTGAAATAAATTAAAATATTCACTTTCTAGAAATATCTGTTCAAATAATGCACACAATTTCCTAGAAATATTAAATCACCATTACATGAAATCAAATTGCCTACAAAAATGAACAGGCTTTTCTTTGTCACAAATGCAATTTTTATAATAGTATGGAAACACGCCAACTAATTAATACTTTAAAATCAAAAACAACCAAAAAATAGGCTTAAAAGTCTTTTGTTAAAATATCCTTTTTATGACGTACAAAAATCATATGACCAAAGTACTTACCGGCACTATTATGCCCTTCATCAGTGGCGAAGTGAAAATAAGTTGCAAACGTGTATAAATATAGGCCATAACCTCCAGGCAAAATTTACATATCAGTCAATTTACATTTTTAAATACGAGGCATTTTAAATATAATTTAATTATAAAATACAAATTACAATAAAAGGAAAAGGTTCATAAATTAAATTGTAGCCAATAGGAATGTTGTCAAAAAATGAAATAAAGTAACTACTAAATTTTTAGAAAATCATATGAAGGTTTGACACATAGTGAGTCGAGAATGAGAAGCCAAGCATAACTAGGGTCTGAACAGGATCAAAATTATAAATTGACCCACAGTAAAGATAAATAGAAAGGGATTCATAAAGTAAAATATTATGGGGTTATTGCAGCTAATTAAAAGAAGGTTTTATCAAACGTAGGATGAAAATTATCGTTAATAATATACTGGGATAGAGCCATAGACAGTTTACTATTATTAACATCGTGAGTATGTTCAGCTAAATGATATATCGGTACAAATCAAGTCTTCCGTATCACCCTGCGATTTTTCATCCTCTTATTTATTTTTGCCGTGAATAAGTTTAAGCCCACCTATTCTACTATTACTATGTTATTTAATCATATTCTTTCAGATAAATTTAAAGATAAAAATAGCTTTAAGTGTCAGGCTGGGGTGTACTTTGTCCCCTTTTTATATCCCGAAAATAACACATTGGTACTACTAAATGTACTGTCGGTATTCGTTTAGCTGAACATTCTCGCAATGTTAAAAATGGTAAACTATCCATGGCTCTAGCCCAGTATGTTATTAACGATAATTTTCATCCTATGTTTGATAAAACTTTTCTTTTAATTAGCTGCAATAACCTCCATAATATTTTACTTTATGAATCCCTATTTAGCTCTACCGTGAGTCTATTTATAATTTTGATCTTGTTCAGACCCTTAGTTATGCTTGGTGTCTTGTTCTCGACTCACTACATGTCAAACCTTTATATGATTTTCTGAAAATTTAGATGTTTTATCTCATTTTTTGACCACATTTCTATTGGTTGCCATTTAATTTATGTATGAACCTTTTCTTTTTATTGTAATTTGTATTTTATAATTAAATTATATTTTAAATGCCTTGTATTTAAAAATGTAAATTGATTGATATGTAAATTTTGCGTAGCCTATATTTAAGCACATGTTCGCAACTTATTTGCACTTCACCACTGATGAAGGGCATAATAGTGCCCGAAAGCACTATGGCCATGTGACTTTTGTATATAAAAAGGAGATTTTAATAAAAGACTTTAAAATCAAAGACAACCAAAAAAAATGCTTAAAAGTAGCATTTTTTATGCATCAGCAAAACTATATTCAATTGTCTTTCTTATTTATATTCTAAATATTCAAATCAATTTATTTTACACCAATTTGGTATGAGCTCAGGAGTTTTTAGTCATTGCTCTGATAAAATAAAATTATTGTACTGTATGAATAGGTAGGTTAACAATAAGTTTTATTAACAATGCTTCCCAATTCAAAATCATGCAAGTTTCCCTGTGTAATTTAAATTATATTATCCAATGAGACTACAAAGGTGTAATTTTCTTTATACTTTCCACTCTATTAAAAAAAACCTGAAAATGTTTAAGTTGGCAACTTTCTATGGAAGACTTAGATATGAAAATTGAGATTAAATATTTTTAATATAAATATATATTTTTTTTTCAGAGGATGTGGATGCTATATTTAGTTGTGCTGGTCTTATCAAGACTCAATTGTACAGTAGCAAGCGGCTACAAGTCAATAGAGGGAAACAGCTGAAAATGTACAGAATATGGATTCAAGGGAAATATATGAAACCCATATGTAAATAAAGTAATGTAATATTTTAAGTAAAATAGTTTTTTTTTTTACAATAATTTTCATTGATTTGCTTTTTTTTTTTTTTTTTAGTCAAAAAGAAAGGAACATGTTAATAGTTATGGGTCAGCGTTGATCATGCTAAAAGGAATGCTACATGTAAGGCCTTCAAAGGGAAATCAGAGTATATGAATCTGAATTTGGCATTTTTTTTATTTTAGAAATAGAACTTATTAAGATGAATTTATGAAGAAATGTCTGAAATAGATTTCATTTATCATAAGTTAAAATTTTCAGTTATAATTATTTAGAGATTTGCAATATACTAATTAAGCCTTGATGCCATCGTGGAGTTCGAAAGTTTCTTAATGGTGTCATAAATTACAATGCTATAATTTAAGACATCATAAGAGGAGAGTTAGTTATAATGTATTGCCCTAACAATTGTTAATCCATCATTGTCTGCAAACTTACAATTTTTAGTGATCCAACATTTTGAAAATGTTTATAGTCTTATCAAAAAGTTATGGGGGGGGGGGGGGACCTTACTAGATTTCTAGGTGCCATTTTGCGATTTGGTACCCAGATCCTGCAATCTGTCCTGCATAGTATGATAGAGATTTGAAAAATTGTGGCTTATAAGTTTTCTTGCTGCTAGTGCAATATTATTCTATATATATTCAATATTATTCTATATATAGCTATTCGATGCCAACGATCCGTAACATGAACAAAACTGATCCACCAGTGCTATTTGCTGCAGTGGGAGCATGATTCCAAAATATATTCTATATTTGAATTTAAAAAAAATAAAATAACTCAAGGAAACAAAAAATTCAACATTTTATTATACTCTTTCAGTTTATAAATACTTCTTTCAATGAAATAAAATTGACAAATTTCAATCCTAAAATACTAAAATCCTAATGAACTCAAAATATCCACGCATTTCAAATGGAAAATATTTGGAATGTTTAAGTTATCAAAAATGATAAAACATTTCACACACATTACTAAATCTGAATATGAGTCTACATAAAACTAAAGAAAAAAATAAATATTGTAGCATTTTGTTGTGCTTGCAAAATAATTTTTGGTGGATGATCAATTGCATAACAAAAATGCTTCATTAATTTAATACTGAAACAAGTTTTAAAAATTATGTTTTAAAGAATTAACTTCATTTATAATTGGAAAATTCAACAGACAGTCTAGTGAATGCAAAATATCACAAACAAAATGCACAATAAGATTAGCATTGCAAAATAAATAATCTCCTAGATGGGCAGTTTAAATATCAGTAAATGGTGATAAAGAGAATGAAAAGTTCACATCAGGCAGAGATCAAAAGGATTTTTTCATCCTTTAATTTCTAAATATATTATATGCAGTAAAAATAAGGCACAGGAAATAAGAACTATAGCAAATGAAAAAAAAAAAAAATTGACAGACTACATGTAACTATTATATTAATATTCATTCAAGCAATTGCAATTGACAATAGTCTCAAAAAATGGCTGGAACAAACTTGGTACCTTATACTCTTCTAATAATAAAATTATCATTCAAGCTGCATTCTTAAACTTAAAAGGATGGCTTTGCAGTTGTTTGATGCAATGCACTTTTTTTTAACTGTATTTTATGAAAAGGAATCTTTTTTTTTTTTGTTTAAACTAAATATTTTAGTATCAGAATATTAGAAATATTACATCATCTGGTGATACATATAAACACTGTCCACTATATATTTTGTTGTTTGAAACAGAAATTTGTTAAATGAAATTTTAGAAATAATTGCAATTTATGCAACTTCAAAATAGCTAACAAACATTATAATTATGTTTATTTGAATTTATTTTTAAAATTCCCTTTTTAGACAATTTTAAATTAAGGTTTTAAAAAGAAAGATTAAAATGCAATGAAAATTATTTTATGCCATAATAAAATGTTAATTTTTTTTTCTTTCAAAAATGAAATCTCATTTATTATAACATTTTAAAATTATTCCGAAAATATGGTGTGTCATACTTTACTGCCATTTTTTTCAACAAATTGGACTTAATCTGGATGAATTTAAATTTGTCCTCGTTATAAAGTATGAATTTAAATTAAGAGTTATACTTTTCATTATGAAATGTTTTGAAATTTGCCATAAGTAAATTTATAAAAGAGTCAATTTATGTAAAATGAAATTACACTTAGTTTCTACGATTTTAACTTTAGATTAAAGATGAAGGCATGATAAATCAAACTATTATAAAAACAAATACAGATTAAATGAGAATGAGACATTACATGTGTCCTTCATTCTGTAGTTTAGAGTACAGGGATATTCACAACCCATTCATGTTAAATGTCTTATTATTGGCCCATACTGTAAATTACTTGCAGATAGCAGAACTTTTATTTCTTCAGCACAATCCATGTTTCAACAATTACCAACAGGTTCACATGTCTACTTGATTTTTTGAATACAAGTATGCAATATAAAAATATATCAAATATGAAAAATTTTCTTTTCAAGCATAAAACTCCAAAAAAATGTGTCAAGTCAATATTGCCCATTTCCGATATAAAAAACAAAATGTTTCACTTTGCAGTTTTTGATTCACTGCTTACATAAAAAATAATAGAATGCACAATTTCAAATATTTCTTTATGTTTTATACCAAATGGGATATTATTCCCACCCAATACTTAAAATCTAATATATAAATATTCAAT
Source organism: Amaurobius ferox (assembly GCA_951213105.1). Classification (NCBI taxonomy): domain Eukaryota; kingdom Metazoa; phylum Arthropoda; class Arachnida; order Araneae; family Amaurobiidae; genus Amaurobius; species Amaurobius ferox. The sequence continues at coordinate 59,110,728 of OX578135.1, read as the reverse complement.
ATATTACAAAAGATATACCAAAGATTCACTGGTTGCAAATATTTAAATTTAACTGAACTAGCAAGAAAAGAAATCTTTTAGGCATAAATGGGTTAAAAGTGAAGTTGCACACACACACACAAAAACGAAACAAAGTCCTGCATTACACAAGTCTCACAGTACATGATATATAAGAGAAAGTACTGCATTACCCAACAACCTACAGCTGTGCTTTTCAATTGGGGATTTGGGCAAAAAGTTCTGTAATGGTGGCTGTATTTTTTTTTTTAAATAAATTTTTCTAATATTAAAAAAGCATGTACAGAATTCCCTTTGGAATATATAAGCCTATAACAGTAGTCCATTTATCTAGATCAGGGAATCCCAACCAGTGGGTACCACAAGATTTGGTGAGGGAAAAAATACTTTTTCAAATAGAAAAAAATATTTTCAGAGAAAAAATTTATTACATCTTTGATACTCTGTTAAAGAAACAATCATATGACGTAGCCTTACATAAACAATCACAGGCTGATCAATCCAGAACCCTTGCTCTACTTAAGGTTACGATCCCAGAAGTTAATTGACACTAGAGGCATCACTTACAAAAAGTCACAGTTATGCCGCTAGTATACTATAAAATCATATTCATAAGGGTGACGTGAACCTAAACAGGTTAGGAATTACTGGTCTAAACTAAACCTGTTTGGTTTTTATTTGTGAATTCATAATTAAAAGAATAAGTCAACTCATCTGTTTTTGTTAAAATATACCTTACAGAATGCAAGTTCCTAGAATATGACTTTGATCTCGCCTTGACAGTTGCCAGAAATCATTTTCTTTCACTTTTCCTAAATGAAGGAATTTTTCTGGATGTGACAGATGAATAAATTGTGGCAGTCTGTTTGTTCATTTAAAACCATTGACATTTCAGAAGACACATCTCTCTAAGAGCCAGAAGTGTATATAAACTAACCTAATCAACAACCTTATTAAACAAAATAATATCTTATTTGAAACTACAGCCATTAACAGTCTCGTGTGAACTGATGATACTCAAGTGGTTAGAAGACTTGTATCTCGAAATACATTCGTAATACATCTCATAATACACACTTTTTTTTTTAACCAGATCACCTCTGGTCCTATTTGATTCAGATAAACTTAATTCTACTCCAGAATAATATTGGCAACATATGTAAATAAGATTTTATAAACTGTGAACTCTAGATGCACTGAGTAACAAATGTGGATATTGGTCATTCAAGAATTGCAGGTAAAGAGGTTTGCGATCAAAATATTCTGATGATAAAAGTTTGCAAGTGAAAAAAGGCTGAGAATCACTGATCTACATAAAAATTTAGCAAAACTTTCATTTCATGCACATGTGAAATAGATCAGAGTACATACGAATATGAGTAGTACATTTGCGTAATATATCAGATTGACAGGGAGAGGAGAAATATATTGGTTCAATTGTGAACAAACTTTCGATTCAGAAGTTGCAAATGTTAAATAACATATACAATGTAATTACTGACACATTGACGTTTATGAAAGTTAATATGCAATTTAATAAGTTATAACTGCATTAAAATTGCACTTTTTTTTATGTATAATACTATACATTTTACATTTTATCAAAACACCTTTTTTATGTAAAAGGTACCTAATCCTGACTTTCATAAAAAATTATGCAATTTAGTAAAACATGAATTACTAGATTTTTATCACAGAAAGTTTGAAGTCTTTCCTATAATCAATTGGGTAATCTAGCACTTTCCTATGCATCTCAAAATATTACAAGTCTATGTCATGTAGAACTTTTATGAATTCTTTACATCTCAATTTAAATAACTTTACTAATTAATTATCAACACAGGATATTTTAAAAGAGGGAATCCAAAATATTCTTGTTGAACCTATTAGAAAAGTTTCATAGCACTTGGTTCAGTGTTCATCTTATTCTTTCTAGATAGGGACCAGGCATGATGAACTTTTCTGAACAAACATATGACATGAATAAGTACATACACAAATATAAAAATATCTGAAAGCAAGATTTAATATTCCAACTGATATGTCTATTCACTGAAGTATCACATAATATGAAAGCTTGCAATATTTTGAAACTTCAAACTCTGTTAACTCTTTAAAGTAGTGAAGAATATATGCAAAATCAGTAGAATCTTGTTAATTCAAGCTTTTCGGACAATTTGAGCTAGCAATATGAACCATAAAAAAAATTAGTAATGGCTCCAGTCCGATGGAGTGGAAATGACTTTGTGTGTCCTCTTTAGACATTTTTAAAATAGTTCAAATTATTAAAATACTGAAATTAAAACCACCTTTTTAAAATAAATTAAAATTATAACCACTATATTTCAAAGCCTAAGAATCTCATCTAAAATTCAATTTTATTCTTATTTTCAAAGGGCTAAAAATGACTTGCTTACTTTCATAGCTAGCACTTTTAGTTTTCGAAGCATTACAAATTTTAAAAATGAAAAACTTTCGATCTTCTTCAACTTGGCTAAATGATTCCTCAAAAATTATAAGAGCTTTGTAAAAAGAAAAAAAAATCTAGAAACTAAATTTCCTATTGAACATTTTTATCCGTTATTTATATCTATCTTTTATAATTTAAAAAATATTTTGTGTGAAAGTAAGCAATGTGAAACAAAAACTTTTTTTTTTTAAGTTTAAAATAATAAAATTATTTTTGTATATTCATAAATGGTACCCTATTTCTGATAAAACAAGTAAACATTTTTTACATTTCTATCTATGCCATAGGGGTTTCTTATGCAGCTGCATTAAAAAAATAAGGATAACCTCTTAAGTTTTTAGGAAATTTCCCTTGATACATTATAGATATTTTTTAGATACCCTGTATATTTAGAGATGTTTTTATAATCCAAAATTCTCTTTCATCTGATTTAGTTCTCATTTAAAGCTTTTTGTTCCACATATTTTTCTCTATCATCATGTGAAATGTTGACAAACTGAAAGCTTTTAAAGGTTAAATGATAACAGATGATATTATTGCATAGCTCCTATCTATCTCAATTTTCATGGGGAAACTCCATAATTAGGCAATTTGTTCTGATTTTCTGGTGGAAAAAAAAAACAGAAAGGAATTTTCCAATTTGTTTTTGATAAATTTCTAAAATATGGATTTTTTTTTTTTTTTTTAATAATTCCAAATTTGGTTGGAAAATCTCTATCCTGTAGACAAATCCTTAAACTGAAAAAGAGTGAAATTAAGAAATTTCACTTTTGGAAAGCAAAAATTAGATGAAAATTTACATTTTATATTTATTAAGATTTATATCAAATTTGAATTTTACACAAGCTTACATAGAATTATTTCGATGTGAGTACTTATTAGAAACAAAACAATTCCTTCAATGTAGAAAAATCCCCATTTTTTCCCCTTACAGTTATTTCTTTTAGATATTACTACAGCATTCACTACAGCAATTTTCCTTATTTTTACTGTATCAGTATTTTGAGGAACAACCAATTTCAGAAATTATGTAAAATTATGATGATAATGAAAGTCACAGAGGGAAATTTGATAACAAGTATATGAACTCAAATATATATTTTGAACAATTTTTTTTACTCTCTTTTAAAACATTGAAATAGTGGTGAGAAAAAAATACCGAACATTTTTACATTTTGTTTATATATATATATATATTATATATATATATATATATATGCCAATCAAGGGAGTCATAAGATCATCATATACATACAGTTAAATGAGATTGACTGACTAAAAGATACTTACACAGACCAAACTACTGTACTGAAGATAGAAATTTGAAAGTTTGCATATATGTGAGACTTGAATGAGAAAAATATAAAATCTTGGAATTTTGTTTGAAAAATATATAAATCACTTTTTTCCCCTTCCCTATGTAAAACAGCTGAGTGAGACCAATGGCTTACTCAGGTATAAATTATGCAAATAAGTAATAAGAAAAATCTAAAAACTTGGAATTTTGTTTAATAAATTTATAAATCATGGAATTTTTAGTTCTAATATTTTTTAGCTATAACTAGCGAATATATAAAATTCATTTTTATACCATCCTACACAAGAAAACATATCTTGAATTTTCTAAATTAACTCTGGTGTACAATCAACCATTAAGATATTTTAATTTATAATTACAGCAGACAATTTTTTTCATATTTTATTAATGAATTTATTTATAGTTTTTGATTCCATTATCGTAACTATGGTAACTGAATTACATTTGAAATACCGGAATCATTTGTTAGTTATTCTTTAAATCAACAAATTAAAAAATAATGCTATAATTAGTCATTTTGTCTGAAAACATTGATAAATGGCAACATACAGTGATCGGAGATGAAACTATAAAGTGTGCACCATTTTTATGCTTAAATTTGAAACGATTTTAGATATTTAGAGATGTTATTAAGTGTGCAGGTGTCATATTTAATGACCACTAATTAAGTTAATTTAACACCCCCCAACAAGTTTGAATTGACAAGATTCTACTATATGTTTTTATTTTTCAGATAATATGCATACATAAAATTTGATTACAATTTAAATGGCTGACCATAAAGTTATTTTATTACTTACATAAAAGCATACCTGTTGCTCAAATATCAGAGATATTATAGAAGAAATCTGAAACACAACTCATAATATACAAAACTGCTTGCAAAATCATTTGTTCAACCCTACACAAAATATAACCCCACTGAGCTAAAAGAACACAAATGCTACTCTAATTTAGAATACAATCTAAGGAGAGAGAAAAAAATGCGGCAAACATGCCAGTAAAGTTTGCTAAGTGTGCTGAATCGCAACTTTAATTATTACCATAATTGCATCCTTTCTTTCTTACAAAACAAAAATGAAACGTGGGCATTGAGAAAATTTGGCATTTTCTCTCTTGTAATAGATTATATACGTAATTAGAAGCAACAACTGCTAATATTAAAATATATACAAAGTAGTTGCTGCTTAAATCTGACTAGTCAGGTCTCTTTTCGTTATTAACATGGCTTAGGATAAAACGAAATGTGAAATCTTTACAGGTAGCAAGTTTCCTTCCTCTATCTACATACATCATAAGTAATGTTGCTGTACAGTGGATGAAACTAAAGCATTGTCAGTGTGAGGTGTAATTGCATATTCGAAAAGCTCTAGAGCACCTTATAAAAAACCTTTTCAACAATGCTCTCAATTCAGGCTTTGCTTCTAGAGAAATCATTTCGCAGAGTGGACCATAGTAGACACTAGCATGAGCACGGAACTGTAAAGATAAAGCAGGATAAGAAAATTTTACACTAAAAGATCATTTGCACAAAGTTTTCTTAAGAGTTCTACAATAATTTAAAATCCTATAATAATTTAATCAAAAATGTATAAATGAGTTTCAAACCTAGTTTTAAGCAGAAACTTAAAAATTTATTCATAACTATCATATTTAACTTTTTGTAACATGCTCTGTTATAAAAAGTACAACATTCATATTCTTTTTCTTTGTAAAATCAAATTGAGCAAGCAAAGGGCATCGTCCACTACTCCTATTTGTTAATGGTAGCCTCAACTGTAATTCCTGATAGTCACCAGTATTTTGATCTGCTCAATCAGTTGCAATTGTAACATTAAGCAGTGAACATCTACGGATTTAAAGTTAATGGACATTATTTTTTCAACATTTAATTATTTATAGTTATGCAGTACTTGTTTTTTATTAGCACTAATACTCCAACTCTATTTATTGTATTCATTTTTATAAAATGTTTATCTGGGAAGTAGTTTTTTGTTCTGTTGTAATAAAGCATGTGTTTTATGTTTTACATATATAAAAATAAGTTAACATTAATGAAAAAGTCAACAAACATATAAACAGACAAGGAAATTAAATAAAAATGCCTGACATTAAGTAGAAATATAAATAACATGGAAATACAGTCTATAATTGGGCTCAAAATAAGTCACAGCAAATGCTGTGAGCTATCTTTAAACCGCTGCAATAATCTATAGTTCTCACAGCAAACTTTTCTGCAAGAAATTATAACCCTATGTATTTTTGGAAAAACTAAGATTCAAATTTTGTCGTAGTTATTCTGAACTGGTAAAAACATATGCTAAATTCTGGCATAATAACAATGATATTTACTTCGAAAGAACCACTGTAATTAAAAATGCAATGTCTGAAATTTAGAAATAATTTTTGATGGCCAAGATTGCCATGAGCTGAATAGTTTTTGCTGCTAGCTTACAAAAGTTCACAGCAATATTTGATATCAGTTTAAAAATCTTTTGAGCCCTGCTCTGTATGTATTGAAAGCTACAGAATTCATGTGATAATACTTAGCATGCATTAAGAAAGATTTAAAGTATAAAAATTCACTTAAACTGCTCGCCTAAATTAATCTGTAATAAAAATACTTTTTAATAATACCATGAATGGTTGATTAATAAAGTATCAAATTATTTCAATGCAAAAATCAGTCTCCTTCGTCAGGACAAAGCAAGCACACCTGAAAAGACAATAATTTGTCAACACACATGTTCATGTTCAGGCTTATAGTTTCACATCCATGCAAATGCTTTTCCTAGACATCTTAGATGTACTACTCTTGACTGAAGTTTCAGACATGGGTAAAATTAATTTGGCCAGGGAGCAAGGATGTCCATGCGTATGTGGAGGAGGCACAGTCCTGAACTGATACATGAATAAATGTGTTTGATTTAGAGCATATATGCTAAGTGTTCTCATTGACTGATTGAATATTTATTGTACTGGTTGTCATTTTTAGGAATTTTTAAGACCTTACTTTTAACAATTTTAGAAAAATTATCATATTTTTAAAATATAAATAGAATTTAAAAACTGCATATAAAGAATTGGTGTGATAGCATTATGTGAGGTCTGAGTGAATTTGAATGCCAGTTGGGAAATTTCTATGCAAAAATAGAAGCCATTGAAATCTTTTAACACAGTGAAATTTGAAGAAAAAAAACTGATTTAATAGAACATACTTTTTCATCATTTAGTTCTGTGACCCTTGCCAGAAGTAGCAATAATAAGTTAGTCCAGGAATCTTTATGCTTTTCACTATTCAGAGTAAGGTAATATTCAAGAGCATCTAGACAAATTCTGCAATGAAATAAAGTTGTAAATATTGGTTTATATATACATTCCTCATTGGAAATTACAAACATGGTAAAAAATTACAACTTTACTTTAATATCCTACAAAGCAGTATGAAAAAACAATCACACATGTTTCTTTTATATTCAAAACAATCACACTTTTCAAATGGTTAAATTTGAACAAGATAAAATGCTTAATGCTCAGATATAAAATTCTAAATATTGTGGTGCAAATTACAGCTAAATGGATGTGACAGTGAATACATTATTGCAGTCCATTCATTTAAAACCATTGGAGTTTCAGAAGACACACCTGTCTTAGCCAGAAGTGTATATAAGCTACCCTGAAATAAACAACCTTCTTAAACAAAAATAATATCTAATTTGATACTACAGCCATTAACATTCTCATGAACTGATTCATCTGCTTGTTTTACATACTTTATATATTTTGTATACCTTGTTTTATGCTTTTAAAAAACTTTCAGTTAAAAATGTGAATGTTTTTTTTATTTTCGAAATAAATCTATTTTATCTTTGACTTGTTTCATTTCCAACTGCTATCAAAATTTTTAATGGACTTGCCATAGATGCCTAATATGCATACTTTGCATGTATTTATTACATGAATGACTGTAGTTGGTATTATACATCAACCAACCAATTACGAAATAACTTATAATAGGAATCTAATGGCACTACAAGCTATCTTGTTTAACGAGCATTCTCATATGGGGAAAAAAAAAAAAAAATCCTGTAGAATCATCAGACAAGATAATTAAACTATATATGTATTTTTACACCTATGAGAGCACTGGTGCTCGCAAGCACGAGGTGTCAGACCTCTGATCTACAGTAGCATTAATACAATAAATAAAGCATAGTACATTAAAAAAATGTTTACATTAAATAATTGTAGAACATATTTGACTAAAAGAATTTTAGGAAAATTAGCTAGTTTATAGTGAGTATTTTTTATTTAGTGTCATTTTTTTTATTTCTTTGTTAATCTAAATATTGCTATTCCAACTTGTATAATTGCTAATCAACTTTGATTTTGATTAGCACTTTTGGTAGTAATTTTCTACCTACCAACATTAGAAAATTAAAATCCGTTAAGATTGTGTGGTCAGCACTTTTTTACATCTCTCTACAAATCAGCACATACTCTGTTCAATTTCACTTAGGGAAAAATAGGATTTTTTTTTTACATCATACAAAAAATATAATAAGCTTTTTTAAAAAATTGATAACTGACTATAACACTGAAAATGTCTACTGCTAGAGAAAAATATTTTTACATAGAATCATTTGCTTAAACAGAAAAAAAATTGGGGGGGGGGGGGGGGGCTTACTGATTTTGAATGATCTTAAAAAATTCTATGCCTAGGAGTAGAACAGGATAGTTCTTGTCTTTCTTGAACTCTCCTTACACATGCTACTGCATAATATATATCTTAATTTAATATCACTAATAAAATATAATGTAACTACAGCTGACACTAAAGAAATTTAAAACTTTTTAATAGTAACATACAGAAAAAATATTTATAGATAGCAAAATTTTAGTTCAGTTTAGAATTTGTAGAAAGTAATATAAAAGGTTTTTTTTAAAAGTTTAATACTTTTAATCTTCCTAAGATACTGGTGTAAGCTGTCAGATGCTAAAACATTTATTAGGAAACAAAAGATATTTAGTTCTCTAATTGTATAGCATAATTAGATGAAAATGGATAGAAAAATGTTTTTAGAACTTTATTGCCAAGAAAATAAGGGAATAAAAATTCAATTGCACAATCACTCATTTTGGGTATATTTTTAAGAAAATAATCCTTCATTTTTATGTAAATTGCAAAAGCTATGAACACTCTATTTATCTAATTTGAGGTCCTATCAAGAATAAGATGGACAAAAAAGAATGTTTTAATATTATAAGAAAATTTAATCTATACATGTGAAATAGCACTTAAAAAATAATCGATATTTTACAAAAACATTAATTAATAATGAAACATGCTGCAAAGAAATGAATGCTATACATTTTTTAATTAACATAATTTGAAACTAAACATAAATAGAAAAAGATGTTTCAACATTACACTGGATCATATTGGGAAAAACTATGTTTAGATAAAATCCCTGTTCATATTCAGACATTCTGTGTGTGTGTGTGTATGGGGGGGGGGGGGGGATCCAACACTATAAAATATATGCTTTATTTTAATCTTTGAAGTTTCTCTTTCTCAGAAAACAAATGTCATCAGAAATCTGACATCATTATACATCACCTATAGGTAATGTACAATGTGCCAGATTTTTGCTATTGATAGCAACCTGCACAGAGAAAGAGGAAATAAAGTACCACGTCTTTTTTTTTTCATTTAACTGAAATCTTGAAGCATTTTCATTCTTTAAGTAGTGGTATTTGAAACAGGAAGATTCACAGTGAGATAATTACTGCATTCAATTTTCCTTGAATGAGAACTATGACATTGAATTATTAAATTAAGGTTTATTGATTGAACACAGCTAGTAGAACATATATTTTCAGAAATCATGTAATATAATAAATTATTTGATAATTTCTTTTTCAATTTACAAAGAAAAAAGGAAACAAATGCATTCTTACAAAATAAGTTTTTCTTCAACTACAGCACAGGCATCTCGTCTGCAGTCATCTGTGTACATTTTGAATAATATTCTAAGAGAACATGCTAGGCTGTGGGATTCATGCCTCAAAAGATCTGGTCTCACATTCCCCCAAAATCCTAAATAAATAAAAGGTTTTATAAGGCAATAGGAAATTATGTTATTTTATTAAGGCAATAGGAAATTATGTGCATGGCACATTTATAAAAATAATTAAGCATACAAAAAAAGTTATACAGTGAAACCTCTTTTAACAACCACCCCTCTTAATAACGATTTTTTTTTTTCAAATTAAATAGATATGTTGATTTTACACTTATTAAGCGACCAGACCACACGTACTCCTCTAAATAACGAGAAAGTTGTTCTGATAACCAGGTAAAAAGCTTTCACAAACCATTTAGACTAAAAAGGTGTGGAGATCTGAGAATTTATTATTTTTTCTTTCTAATTTTTAGTTGTATCAAGCTCTATTCTCTGTAGACACAGGAAATTTATCACCAATATTAACTAAATTAAAGTAAAATTCACTCTCCAGAAAGGTAACTAAATAAGTTAAAAATTATAGCACAGAAAAAAATAACTAAAATATTTAAAAAAGTAACTACATTAAATTAAAACATGATTTTTGCAATTCAGATTTTAAATTGAATTTTAACAACATGAACAATATAAAGTTTGAAATTATTGTGCATTTCATAAGCCAGCTGGCACAGTCAAAACATAAGCAGTAAAACAAGTGTTTGCTTTTGAATGTGCAGCTAAATGATTATGGGACCAATTTCTGGGTTTGCTGGGCCATGATGCCTCATTGCCAAGAAACAAGGGAGTTTACGGAGACCTACAGGCAGCTGCAAAAACACATTGATGATGGGTTGTGAAATCAGGGCCACCCATAAGAGGGAAACAGACATCACTCAAGTGTGTGTATGGGGGGGGGGGGGGCCGAGCTCAAGAGGGCCACACCCACAATAATTCTCTATGGGGAGGAAAAGACAGTGAAATTCAAATATGAAGACAGGTCCTTAATGAATGTTTGTAGGGAGAAAACTTTAGGGTTGGCCTAGTAATATGAGCAGCACTACTGATAACAGACAAGTGCAGCTACCCTTAAGGCCAGGTGATGACACCATAGCTCAGCGATCTGGAAGAAAATAGCAGGAAAAATGCATAAAAAAAGAACTCTTAGATTTAACTGAATTTGTGTTACTTTTTAGAAAAAAATAAGTTAAAAGTTAACAAAAATAAAATTAACAAAAAATTAACTTTTTTAATTAACTTTAACTTCAACAGAGCCATTAAGAATAGAATAGTGAAAAACAATGAACACACTCATGAGACTAGAAATATCCTTCTAGCTAGAGATTACACTTATATCATCCCCTTCTTGATAAACTATTTCTGTAAGGCATTTACTTTTTCACGTTTCTCTTTTCGCTCTCCCATATGTGGAGCAAAATGTCACTGAAAACAGTTCTCAAATTTGGAAAATAGAAATAAAGTTAATTTAATGTATAACAAAATTATTAAGAACATACAATTTTAATTAATGAAGGCATATCATCATTAATTAAGGTATAATTTTAATTAACTTAGATATGGAAACAATTTTGTTTTCTTTCAAAAATGTATTTATTAAAAGACCACCCTTCTAAATGACTATTTTGTGCTGGAACGCATTGTTATCACTTTTAGAGAGATTTTAGACTTTCTAATACAGCTGGCATTCGATATCTCAAAAAAATTTCCCTTCCCTGCATGTTTACAATTCATATAAAGTAAAAACGATCTCTTATGTCAATTTTTTTCCTTGCTTACCCTCAGTAACTAGAATATCTGTTGTTCATGATTTAGAAAATTTTTGAAAATTGGCTTAGAAGGTTAGGCAGTAAAATGGCTCATCAAAAGTACAAGATTAATCTTTTCATCGATAATTGCACTGCTTATAGTTATTTGTCAAAATTGAAATCAGCTCAAATTGAATTTCTGCCTCTGAACACTATATCAAAATTGCAGTCTTTGGCCAGATTGTAAAACAGTTTTAAAGAGAAGTATCGGCATTGCTGAAGTTGTAAGAAAATGTATTGTTAAAGATAAATTAATATTCTATATTTGTACAAAATTAAAAAAAAATTAGTCAAGTCTTGATTTTTAAAAAAAGCTATATTTAAGTTGCAGACATACCAAATGACAGAAGGAATGTTAAGAAAGTTATTTTCTGCAATCCAACTCCATGAAAGACATCTAGATTTCTATCTCATTAAAAAATGTTTTTAATGCAAAAATAATACTTTCCTCAAGTAAGCAGAATAGTTGTTTGCAAAAAAAGTAAAACAATAACGCATTAAAATGTGTTTGCAATTAAGAGAAACAGAACAAAGGTGATGCTTTTACTAAAATGATGAGATAGCTAAAACAAATGGTATACTGTGCTATTGAAAACAGAACATTGAGTCACCTTACTTAAAACACAAAATAATATTAACCTGCTTTCCAGAGGATATTTCGTTGCTCATGTTTTGAATTGAAGCTTTTTGCAAAGTGATGAGATTCCATAAGGCAATCGACCAACTGCAGGAGTTGAGGGGATGACAGGAATGGATACATTCCCTGTTCTTCATGCTGCTGGCTGTCAAAGAGATATCCAGAGCTATCATCACATTTCCGCATCTCTGCTTGAGCAGCAGCAAAATTCTTTTCATCATCTTTTCTGCTAGTGGCAGGATAAAATACTATGTCGTCTATAGTCTGGATCAATTCTAGTTGAACAATACATTTGATTTTAAGGGACACAAAGAGCTTTTCATCGCTGCTCTCATTTTCTGTAAAGAAAGGGAGGAAAGAGTTAGAATGTATAGGATTAATATTTCAAAATAGATATGGGTAAAATGATGAGAATTAAAAAAAATCATATGTGGACAGAAAATGACTTTTCTCTCTTATTTTTTTTTTTTGACACCATTAGTCATTTATCTACTTTAAGAATGACCTATTTCTCCGACCATAATGCTTGACGAAATTTTGGCAACAAATTTGATGGAATATTGCCAACTTGGCAAGTTTTATGTTACCAAATTGATAAAAATCATTAAACTGATAAAAAATGTTGCCAAATTGATATGAATAAAGCTAAATCAATGAAAACTACAACTAATTTATGAAAATTCATTATTTTGGAAAGAACATAAGAATAATCCATTTCTCTGCATGTAACGCTTGGTGGAATTTTGGTGATGAATTTTGGCGACATATCGCCAACTTAGCAACTTTTTTTAAATGTTTCCAAATTGGTGAAACTATTATCAAATTGATAGAAATGTTAACAAAATGATAAAAATGTCGCCAAATTGATAAAAATGTTATCAAATTGATAAAAATGTCGCCAAATTGATAAAAATGGTGCCAAATGCGATGCAATGTTTTGCAAATTTTTAATTCTGTCATATGATGGGCATACCTATTATTATATAAGAAATGCTCTTCTAAATATCGCCAACTTGGCGATATTTAGCCCCACATTGATGAAAATATCAACAAAATTGCAAAATTGATGCCAAGTTAATGAAAATGATGCCTAATTGATGAATTTATTATTAAAATATTTAAATATTTTGACTATATTACTTATTGAGGATGATATCAATATTGATGATTGTTAATTTAGAGTTGCATAAAATATAAGTTAATTGGGTACAAAATAGTTTTACATGTTGTCATCCGGAAAAGTGCCAAATGTGCAATTTAACATTACAAACACTGTGCCATGAATTTTCTCATCACTTTTTCACCGTTAAAGAAGTAAATTCATTGCATTATATAAGGAAAGTCCTGTGTTGCCTACATCAGATTTTTATAATGTAAATGTCATATAACCGCATGTCAAAGTCAAAATTTTCTCCCTAAATGTATTACTTTTAATTAATGATTTCTCTTGGTTATCCCCCTGCCCCTAAAAAAGCACATCTAACCTACAGAATTACTTTACATTTTTATAATCCTAGACAGAACAAAAACAACTTTTAAAGGACATTTTGAAAGGCAACACATTAGTAAAATTTTAACTAAAACATTCTCAAAAAGAAACATTTCGACCCACTTTTAATAACTTTTAAAGCATAAGACTAACTTTTAAGACTTTTAAAGCATAATTTTTGGCAAATAAAAAGGTATTAATTTTCTCAATTATGCTAGAATTTTATAAAATGTAATTATGTTATAAAAACTACAATAGCGAAAACAAGTTCATAAAGTTTTATTCAAATAAGGTAAAAGTTTTATACTCAGTTTTCCATACTTCCAATTGACCTGATAATTGACAGAAAATAGCAATGTAATTAATTCATGGATTTACAATGCAACAAACAGTAAATACAATGAATATAAAAAACATATCTCGGTTTTAGGCATAACCAAAATGTCAGACTTTCCATTCACAGTCTATTTTAAGCACAGCTGGTGATCTAGTTAATATTAATAATAATAATAAACAGAATTTTTAAGTGTAGATAGTATTATAAAATTACAAAACATAAAAACTGACTCAACTATGAGAAAATTTGGAATGATTATATACTTTTTAAAAGTTATCGTTACCATAGCACCATTAAAATAAAGAATTACATATGTGAATAACACTTACTAGTGGACGGAAGTTTCTGGGGACTCTTGCCTAATATTTCAACCTTCTTTTCCTTTTTACTCCGAAGATTTTGTTCTTTGTCAAAAGAAATATTGCTATCTTTTTCTTTCTTTTCATTAGATAAAGTGGCATTCTGTTTTTCTGCTTTGTCAGGAACTTGAGGGTTAGATTTCTTCTCACCTTTCCCTTTTACATTTCCCAAACCATCTGAGGTAGGAGCATTTTCAATTTTTTTCTAAAATAATAACCATATAATCAATAAGAACATAATTTAAAATACACACTTTATACTGTGAACACAATTGCAAAAAAAAAAAAAAAAAAAAAAAAAAAAAGTTGAAAAAAGAGAAAAGTACAAGAAAATGAGATAGAGTAAAAATTAAATAAGTTGACCATAAATTAATAAAAGTAAAAAACACCTAGTGACAAATAATAATAATAATAATAATAATAATAATAATAATAAACACCACTAAAAGTTCCTGTGTTTCTGTTTACCATTTTGCACTGTTTTATTTACTTACATTTTTGAGAAAAAGTTGTCTCACATATCATAGCAAGAGCCATTAACCAATATCCCCCACATTTATTGAAAGAAAAAAATGGCATAATGGATAATTTCTTTGGAATGTATGGCAATGTTCTATAAGTTGATGGTGGCTATAAACCAAATTTCCTTGCACTTTTCAGAAAAGAAGGGGTGGGGGGGGGGGGTGGAGTATGATTATATTTATGAGGTTTATGACAATGTATTGGAGTCATAAATCAATAGTGGACATCAACAGATCTTTCTCTAAAAATGGATTGTTTGTGTTTAGTCTATATGTATGTCTCGAGGTAGTGTAACTCAATACTACGAACCAACTTTTTGAAAACATTGGGCACAAAGGCAAACCCTGAAGTGTACATAGTATATGATTTGGGGATGCACTGTTACCAACTTCTGTCGAAGAAACTTTAAAATTTTACAATGATAACTATTGAAACACTGGGAAGTTTCATTTTATATCTATGGGCACTTTACACTTTAAATGAAATTAGAAAGATTACATATAAAATAGTTTGGAAAGTTAAATGAAAATATGTTAATAATCTAACACTTCAAGATTTGTATTTAAATATTATATATTTATACTTATTAAGACATAAACATTTCTATAGCATATCAGAAAATTAAACTATTGGCACATTTTGTAAGAAAAAAAATTACCCATATTGTAATGCAAACAATTATGTTAAAAATAATAATTTATATATTTCTTAAACTGAATTATTACTCACTGGCTCAAAGTCTTGATGATTAGGAACATTAGTTTCAAGTTTCAGATTATCACCAGGTCTCCATGTTAACAGCCTAAAAAAGTTAAGTAAAATATGCTATGAAATGAGTTTAAAGCCAATATTTGAAAATTCTGAAAATGTTTCAAAAATAAAAAATAATAGTTTAAGCAAGAATTACATTTTATAATCATAGCAAATTAAAAAAATAAAAATTAAGCCACGGCAATTTGTATAAAAAATTAAGCCATGACAATTTGTATCAATAGCCAAGACTAAGCCAAGATAATTTGTAGCAATATTTAAATCTATCTAATGCAAACTTTAAATTTATTTTATAAAATCCATGACAATATATATATATATATATATATATATATATACACATACTATAGATTAACAAGCTAATTAAATCACACTACAAATTGAAAATATATCACTTGTAATATAAATGTATAACTAAATTGAATATTTCAGCTAATTCTAACTAGAATTTGAGATAAAAATATAAAATTTAAATAATTTGTTGAAATCCTCAGGATGTGCAAATTTCTTGACTTTATGATAGCTAATATTTAAAATAACTCTGTCTTTCATTCATATTGATATGATACATTGCAATATACACCAGCAATGGAAAAGGAATGTAAGTTCAAATGCTTATGTACAACAAAATTAAAAATTTCATCCCACATTTTTATTAAAATTAAACTTATACAGAAATTTTACACTTCTACTAGTAAATTCAAGATTCATTTTTTCTATCCATTCCACATTTATAATATTAAAAGAAAAAAAAATAATACCATTTAGCTATCAACACAATGTTCTTCAAAATATTTTATGGCATATTACAATATTTTTAATCGAGAGAACGTTCATAAGAATCCAATCTGGTACCCTGTTTCTACAAACAAATCTGTATGAAATAAATATATACAGGAACCAGATGCAATGTTTCACTCTAGCAAAACTTTATGTGTTCCATAACTATAATACCACTGTTTCTGATATCTCAATACAAAAATTGTGCAAATTTTTGCGAAAATGTAAATTGAAGCATAAAATATGTTATATTATCAAGGGTAAGCACTAAGGCAAGAAGGGATATACTTACAAAGTGGGCAAAGTGCTGTTAAAAATATCCAACATACAATCACAGGTACGATTCCACTGTTCTTTGGAAAACTTCATTCCATTGGAAATCACCAAATTTTCTAAGCAGTTTGTTCCTGACCTGGCAAGTTGTTCATTATCTGTAACAAATTTATAAAAAAAAAAATCTTTTTAACAAAAGTATTTAAAAATCAAATGTTTACACATGGTTTTCCACTGTAAAAAGAGCTTGATTCCAAGCGGAAAAAAAGAAAATGATAAAAATTAGAGTCTTTTTATGATTTGATAACATAATAAAATAAATGGGCCACATAATTACTATTTAAAATAATAACATTAAATTTCATCCCAATCAATCCTTTTGATAGATGCTGTTTTTATATTCTTGTACACAGGAAAAGTAAAAAATTAATATCTCAATGACTTGTGATTAGTGACGGGCGTATAGATACATGATTTTACGATACATCAATATTTTGTATCAATACATTTGTATATAAAATATTTATTCTATGTCAATGCAATAGCTTTTGATACATATATCGCATCAACAATTTTCTCAATGTGTGATCATATTTTCATTTTAGGGATTTTTTTTTAATTTTAGAAAAGAATATCTGATCATATTATTACAATAATAAAGCAATTCGACAAATTATTTTGGCAGCAAAAATGTACTTAAGAATTTATAGCCTGTTTTAAAAATGCTGAAAATGGCAGATGTTCTGAAAATAACTGTATTTTGAAAAATATTTTCAAAAAAGTTTGATTAAATACAGATTTTTTTTTACTCTAAATTGATTGACTTTATAAAGTTTTGTAAATAAAAGTTACTTGTTTGTATTAATTATGCAATATATAGATTATTAAATTTCAAGTTTATTGGAAATTTTGTTTAATCAAAACATGCCCAATAGCATGTGATCCAAATAAATGGAATTTTACAGTATGTATATTGATATCATTAATTTAATAATGTTATAGTCAATATGCTGTAAAATGCAAGATTCAGAAAATTTAATTAAGTGAGAACATTAATGATACTAATTGATACAATGAGATATATTGACAGAGTATCGATATATCATTAAATGATACGTCGTATTGAAACACGGTATAAGCTTGCCCATCATTACTCATAATTATAAAGCGACAATCCATTTCTGGTAAAAAAACACAAAATATTTACTCACTTGCTAACAGTGAGAATATTTAACTTTTATACTATTGGATGTTTCAACTTAAAATATAAAATCTGAAAGAGGTGCCTTGTTAACATTTTTGGATGAACTTTTTCTCTTTCAAATATCAAATTACATATAAAAAAAAAACTATTCTTTAATATTATTTATCATAATTATTTTTCATTATTTTCTTTCTTTCAACTTTTGAATAAAAAATGTGAGGATTTCTTTGTCTAATTTGATTGTATTGTTTCACATGCTGATTAACTGAAATAACTGTACGCCTCAAACTGCTGCTAAAGTAAAAAACTAAAATAACTCAATTAAAAGCAGCATACAATACAAAATTAATAGTGATGAAAGGTTTTGAAAGCAAGAAACATCATTCTTTGTTAGGATACACAAGAAGGTATTGTTGATCCAGCTCTCACAAGCAAAGGTTGTGTTTCTTGCCTTTGAAACTGGTCAACACTATTAATTTTGTGTTGTATACTGCTTTTGACGAAGTTATTTTAGTTCTGTGAAATAAATATACTAAATTTTATCTGAATTGCTTATTTTGTACAAGAAAAATTATACTCACAAACATAATTTTTTTAATGGTTGATTCATATTCAGTGAGTTTCAAACATATTGATTTATAATATCCGATAGCCAAATATTTTACCACATTACAATATTTTTCTTTCACCAAACTATACTTTCTCTATGTCTATGGCCTCTCTTCTAGTCCAATCTTGTTGAAATTGAAATGTTACTTGTGGCTAATAATTCAATTCAGTATACTAAATTTAATTTGAATCGCTCAATTCAATCGACAGATATTGTTCCCAAATATTATTAAATAACAAAAACAGCAGTTGAGTTGTGTCCAGATATGGTTAAAACGTGCAAATCTGAATCTATTATTTGAATTTTTGACCCTATCACAATATGCTTTCTTTACTTGCACTACATACGGTACAGAATGCCAAAATATATATATATTTTTAATTATTTTAACACTGCATACAATCCCCCCCCCCCTTTTTTTTTTAAAGAATAAAGGACTATATGTATGAAAATTAAAAATTAGCCATTCTTAAGTTTAGATAAATGCCATTTTTATATGTGACATATCAAGTTAACACAAAAAAGCTATAACTAGCCACTATGGTTAAAATTTTTATAAGCTTTTATATCATTGTAGCTTTCTATTTTAAACTCCATTGCATTACATTATGAATATAAAAAAACAATATGAATTAAAAAGTTGGATATAAAAAGTCATAATCAAATACTGAAACTGTATAGTGAATTTCTTATAAGATGCTTTGTTGCTTTATAAATATATGAAAATAAATAAATTTATTCAATAAAGAGAACACATTTCTGTAGCAAAAGAAACAAAACTTGAAATTTATAAACAGCATTGCTAGCGTATTTGAATGCTTGCAAGTAAAAACTTGCTTAGAGTGCTAACACATATGCAAAAATTATATATTTCTTTGCATACCTTGTTGAACACACCACTGAAGCTGGGTGTACAGACTATCCAGCATAAGTTCACCCAAGACATCATAATACTGAGTAAAGACATCAACAATAGAATACAGGGCATGGTTGCATGTAGTAGTCATCCATTCTGCTTTCTAAAGTACATTACAAGTAAATTAATTCAACACATAATAGTAAACATTAATCTATAAATAATATTGAAAATATTTAAAAATTACCTCAGTTTGTTGCTCAGGAAGTTTCATGTTATCAAAAATTCTAAAAATAATATTAAATAAGTCTTGGAAGCAATGAGCTTTGAAGAAGCATCCATAGGTTTTCACAATTTCAAACATAACTGTCAGAGCTCTAAAGGGAAAAGAAAAACAACTGAACATAAATAAGGAAGATTTTAATTACCTTTAAAGATAAAGGGAAAACAAAAAAGACAGAACAGAGTTAATAAGCTACAAAGAGACAAGGGGGATTTGTCTAAACAATATCTAAAAATTATAAGTCAATTTTCATGTGACAAGATTTTTTATTGAAGTGAAGTGAGTTCCGAACGTAGCTTCTTTAACACCAACTCAAATCTGATTGTATGTGAAAGTTTCATTGACATAGTAACAAATTTGAATTAAATTTTGTACATAGCTTGAACTAATCATGTTTTTGGTTATGATGAAGCCCGAATTTTAAATTTTGATTCATGTACTGAGATATCTGAAGTCAAAGGTCAGAAAATGCTAAGTCTATGAAGAAAAATTAATTTTAAAAAATTCAAGTAACAAAGAGATATTTCTATTTGTTTGGTATAAATTGTACAAGTTATTAGGTTATTTTGTACATCACTTATTTAATATTTTGAGTTTCTTTAAATTTTCATGAAATAAACATCTCAGTTATTAAACATGTAGCTAGATACCATGCTTCATTTCAGTTTTGGGTCACGAGAGAGTAGTGTTATCGGTCTAAATTCTAATTTAAAACTAGCATCTTAAGCATTAAAGGATAGAGTTCAAACTTCTCAACTACCCAGCCTCCTGCCAACAGCATGAGGTGTTATTCTCAGACAGTCTCCGACTTAAACATTAAAGATATTTTATGTTGTTTAGCTTCAGTAATTTGATAAGAACCGGTATAATATTAGTACAGCATTGTACAGCATACACAGTACGGCATTGACCAAATCTTATCTTCTGCTATTTAAAAAAATTCCTTAACATATCTCAGGGCGTTCAGTAAATTTCAGTTTAACAATAAAAATATTCCCAAATTTTGAAAGAAATTTAATTTTCCCTCACAACTTAGGCTTAGGATGGAATCCTCCCCACAGGTAACAGCATCCATTGACCTTTTTATGCACTTTTCACAGGTTTCATACTTTGTAATGAAATTCCCTAAGATTTTTGTAAATTTTTAGTGAATTTTGGTAAATTTTTAGTGAAACAAATTTGAAGTTAGTATCCAATAAAACATTTTAACATAAAAATTAGCTAAATTGATGATAAAAACATGAAATCTAATTTCGTACATAACAACTTTGATTTCAATTACAATGAGGTAAAAGAATCCTTTTAAGAACAATTTAAATCTTTTAAGACAACAAAACAATGTTTTATTTCAGGCTCAATTAGAATATTTCCAGAATTTAATGAAAAATTGCAATTTTCCAGAAGATTTCCCTTGTAATTTTAAGCTGAATTTAAACTCCCTGAGAATACTAGGTTTTCCCTAAGGCGTATGAACTCCATCTTCAGCATGGAATGGAATATTCAACACCTGCAATGGCAGCAAAAATTTACAAAGTATTTAGCAAGTTCTGCGAGTATGAATTCTAGGTTTCACAGTACTTTTTAAGTAGCATGGTAACCCTACATATTGTTATGAAGAAATTATAAATATTATACTTTATTGAATATAAGAAAGCTAACAAAGATAAAATTACCTTGTTCTTACATCTAGTTTACATCTACTGACAATATACGACAGTTCAAAGAGAATTGGAAACCATCCTCGAACCCAGACTCTTTCATCTTCTGGCACAGTTTGATCTTCAATATTATGCTCCCTGAATATTTCAGGCTGTTCCGCAGCATACTTTGCACAATGTCGTATAAGGCGAATAGCCTCCATACTAGTATCTGGAAAACTGGCATTACATGCAAATTCAGATAGGCACTTAACAGAATCTTGAAAAGAATCAATGAGGGCAGGGAAGTACTTCTCATAAATCTGGGCTAGAACAGGAAACAAATTCAAATTTTAGTACAGCATTTTAACATATAAAATTTCGTTTGATTGCTTTATATACAATTCTACCAATTTTGTCCAAATCTAGTCAAACTTGGTATGATTATTTATTGAAATACTGTAAAAAATAAAGTCTAGGCTTTGAGTTTCTAGAACCTCCGGTTTGCCAAGAAATGAAGCTATTAACAGCTATCCCTACGCAACACTACATTTATTTGAAACTACAAAATATTTAGAACTAGATGTATACGCATTCTTTGTATGGAATATATAATGTGAAGAAACTTAATTCACAATTTCAGATAAACTTTTAATATTTGGAGTCTTTCTTTTTGAAATTGTATAAAATTTCTCACAAAAGGTAAAGGAGTGAGTTCTCCCATGTTAAGATAATAAACAAACAGACAGAAGCACAAATTACAATTTTATTTATATAGATAATAATAATTTTACAATTAAAGCATAGCATCTTTTTAGACCATGTTTCTGGTCTTCTTACTAGGTGCAAAAAAATAGAGATCTTTTATTTATTATGGCCCTTGAACAAGCAATATACAGTTGGTCACATGAAAAGTAGCAAGTACTTAGGTCGATGCTCACAGCTCTGAATGCCTGCCCTTGATTATAAAGCTTGAATTGTTTTAAAGACAGAGGTACAAATAATGATTGGGTCATGTTATCAGACTTTGAATTGTATTTACTGTAGAGAGGCTCAAAAAATGATTAAGTCATGTTGGTTTGGAAATTCAAATAACAATTCGATCCTATTTGTTTGTATGCTCATATAACAATTGAGTCACACTCAAAGTGAGAAAACTCAGAAGAACGCTAAACTTTAATTGGGACCATACCAGGGCTACACATCAAAATTTTATAAAATTTGGTACAGCCATTCTCTTGTTATGAGACAAACAGACAGATAAGATGATGGATTTTCCATTTTATTTAAATAAATGCTGAATGTATTAACTGCGCATTATAAGATAAAAACTATATTTAATAAGTAAAAAACACTTTGCACAAAGGATAATGAAAATTGAGCAATGCATTTAAGCACAAATCTTGTTGGAAAAACGAATGTAAATATCGCGATTCATATTTCCCGTGAACGGGCGCTCATGTAAATTTCTTGTGAACGACTCTCTCAGGCATGAACCGTGACATTTTTCCCGCATGCTGTTTCATGCAAATCTAATTCTCAATGTATACACATCTCATTTGCATATCTGGGAGCATTTCCTGAATAATCCTATTTTCGGATATATAAAGCAGAACCTTCTTGAAGCAAATCAGATTGGACCTGATCGTCAAACCGAGGTCAGACCAAGACCAGATCGGCAGATTGAAGGATCTCAGATAGATCGCAGATGACCGCTGACATACGACAATGATAAGACGGTGAAGTTCTTAGTTGGTATGTACGTTAAATGTGTTAAAGTCAGATGTGTTTGGTTAAATAACACAGACTTGTCTTCTGAAATATGATGGCTATTTGTAACGAGTTTTAAGTTATGTGCAGATTCATAGTGTTAAGTCATTAAATTTTACTTACGTTGAATTGGAGTCGCAATAAAGTTTACCAGTGCTTCGGCCAATGGAACTTTTGGCCAAGTGTGATACCGACAATGGTGGCTTCAAATGCATGCAAGTGATTGAGGTAATATGAGTATTATATTACTACAATGCTTCAGGAAAGTTCTGCTAATTACTAAAAGTCTATACGAGCTTATGAGCTCTATTGTACAAAGTATTGTTTATTTCTGGCATAGTATTTATCAAGATGTGTAATTTGCCTGATGTGATTTATTTATTCACAAAATAAAGTGAACTGACTTTTTCTTCTAACCAGCTTCGTATTTATTTCATTGCACAAGAACATTCATCAAGGTTTTTCACTGCATTATTTCTGCTATGCTACATCGTTCTATTTGGATTTGAATTCCAAAATATAGACATATTTTGATATACTTAAACAAATCTTACTTCATGAAGGAAGATGTCTGTGTGTGCAATCTTTAGTGAGAAATCTAAGTGTTGCACTATTATGAAATTTGGTACACAGGTATTTCTCGAAGTGCACAGGTGCACCTCAGTGTTATTTTTTTTAATTTTTAATTTGTTTTTTAGTTATTTTATGTTTTAGCCCAAATTACAATAATTTTGGCTAGTATTTGCACAAATCGATTCTTTAGCGACCTAAAATATTATCACAGAGTTTATATCTTGACACCATTGGAAAGATAAAAAATTCTCTTTTAAACAAATTTTGAATGAAATTCATACGATTATTGGACAATTTTTAGTGAATTTTAAAATATATATATACTTTTCATGTATATAATAAATAAATACTTTTGCATCTTCTAAGATTTTTATATTATGATATAAAGAAATTGACTTGTCAGCCACAGCTAATTTTTTTCAGCACTTGCTTAAAATATCACAAATTACTCAAGAAAAATATTTCATAAACCCATCCGTTGATTAATTATAATTTTTTTTTATCCCAGGTATGTCTTTGATTTTATCAGTCCGTTAGCAGGCATGTGGACCCCGCTGTTGCCAAAACTCGTTTGCCAATTAAAGCCACTCCCAGTGCAACAATGGGGGTAATCATGCTCTTTTTCCAGAGTTGTTGTACTTAATGAAGCCCATCCTCACACACGGGAGGCCTTTCATGCATTTTAAACCTCTTCAATGCTTTTCAAACTAACTGAAGTCCAGAAATATGGACCGCTTTAAGATGAAACTGTGCATACTCTTAAAGCCTATTCCTGTTCAATCCTTGCTGAGGTTTAGACTAGGCATACATTTCGTTGTGATTTCGTAAAATGCATGTTGCATTTTTCTTCATGTTTTCATGATAGGTCAAATTGGGTTTCGGTGTTCATATTATTTATTAATGGATGCTTATTTAGGACTTGGGCAATGCTGCATACTTTATTCTAATACAATAGTAAAGTAACATATAGCTGTTTTGTTGATACACTGGACCCTCTTCATCAATGCAAGAGAACCAACAAACTCAAAATAAAAAAGACGAAATGGGCCTATTTCATTTTTCTGACTTTGAAGACGTGCACACTAATTGTTGCTAAAGTTTGACATTCAGTTGATACAGAGCATGTTACACTAAAAGCTAAATTAAAAAATTGATATCAAGGAGAAAAAATTTAGATTCCAAACTATCATTTCTATCTTAAATTTGATTTTTAGTATCTCTGATCTCTTTGGAAACATGTTAAAAGGGGAGGGGGGGGGAACTACATTTTTATGTCATATGACTACTACCCCTAGTGTATTCTTCATTACAAATTGGAACTGAGTAATCATTATTTTAAGAAAAGATATATAAATTTACTTATTATTTTGCCAGTAGTCTGGAAGGCCAACTCGACTATGCTTTCATCACTATCTGCAGCTGCCAAATGAAATACACTAAAGATGTTATTCCAGCCAGATTTAATTTTGGATGCTTGGGAATTTACCATCTGAGCAATGCAACGAACAACCATGTCTCGGATTGTTGGAGATCTATAAAACAAAATAAAACTTTATTTCTACATTTAAATTTTACAACATATATCAGTCTGTTTTACCAACTCTATTGTTAATATCACAAAGTTTGTGATATTTTGACAAATTAGTCACTAATTTAGCAATATTTTAGCAAATATTGCCAAATGGCAGCATGACAAAGAGGTTGACTATTGATTTAATTTTAATAATTTAGGTGCATGGAGCTATTCACACATGACCTGCCTGCAGGTGGATAGATCTGGCTAGATATTTATTTATTTTCATTTATATCAATAAGATTTCAGCAATATCGGTGTAAATCATTAGATATGACTCACACTCGTGTAGTGTGTGTGCACATTTCCCTATTTTCAATTCTATGGGTCCTTTTGAGTAATATTGATGTTTACCATCAGCTGTGACTTGCCCATGTGAAGAACAAGAATATACTAGGATACAGTGGCCTATGCAAGCGTAGTGAATATATTGAACATCAACTATATTTTGAAAAACCTACAATTAATACATTATGAAAGAGTTCTAGCATATAAGTATTATAACTGATTATGGTTCGTTAAATGTTTATGGATACGACTGTTACCAAATTCAAAACTTCTCATTTATAATTTAATTTAAAATAATGATGTCTCTAAGTACATATAAAAAGGAAATACAGTATTTATCACAAGGAATTCTATATTGCAAAATTACTTTTATGAATGATATGGTAAATACTTTATCTTGCATTATACTTGCCTATTATTTTTCATAACATGCTCAAAAGGCCTAAGAAAATCTTTTTGGAAGCGAAAATTGGGAAATTCTCCCTTTTCAATGAATTTCATAGACAATTGGCGTAAAGAGTCTACTGCAAAAAAGGCAACATCTTCAATAGGACTGCATCCAACCTGAAATAAAAATTTTTCAAGATAAAACATTTTATATCGAGGCCAAATATTATGTATATAGCCTAATTATCAAATTCTACAAAATATAGATTTTCTTATTGGTTAATATATCTGCTAAATTTTGTTATTTAATAATTACAAAATCTGCCAAGCAATTCTAAAAGCATTTTAAATGTCATTTAAGAAATTTCCCTTAAAAAATAAATGAAAGGAAATGGTTAGTGGAATAATGTCTATTCTCTCTATAGAAAATTAACTGTGTGTTCAAATCTGTAAATCTAAATAAAATATCTGATCCTCACTGTTAATCAACTTACAAAAAATCTGGGTGGTTTTCATAGATTAAATGGAAACAGTTAAAATTATTGAAAGATATTTCTAATATTTTATTCAGTTGCTTTAAACAAAATAGGAATTACCTAAAATTTGCTTATATACAGCCCTAACAGAACAGTTGACTTTAAGTAGTTGAAATTATCAATCATTCCTGTAATCTTATAGAAGAGAAGTGAGTATCAAGTATAGCTTCTTTAAAATCAACTTAAATCTGTTTTGTTAGTGAAAGTTTTATTGCCACAATAAAGCTTAACCGATTTGAATAAAATTTTGTACATAACTTGAGCTAACCATGTTTTAGGCTATGATGAAGAATGGATTTTAGATTTTGATTTATTTATGAGATATCTGAAGTCAACGGTCAGATAATATAAAGTCTATGGAGGAAAATTAATTGCAAAAAATTCAAACAGAATTTTTTATTTGTTTTGTATAACCTGTACAATTGTGTAAGTTACTAAGCTATCTTGTACAATAATTATATTTATTATTTTGGATTTAATATTTTGAGTTTTTACTATTTTCATGAAATAAACGTCTGAGTTATTAAACATGTAGCTAGATGCCCTGCTTCACTGCAGTTTTAGGTCACAAAAGATAGCCTCGTTTTATCTCACTGCAACAACCGAAACAAAACCCCAACAATTACCATGTATTTATTAAAATTTTCTGTCTAATATTTTCTTTATTATTCAGATTGATAAAAACATTAAATAAAAATCATCTGCCGTATCATTCAAGTGATTATTTAAACATGTTTTTGACAATAAAAACAATTTATTTCCATTGCTAAGCAACACTATTTTATTTTCCTCAACTAATATTTCAGGAAAAAATTTAATGTGTAAACTTAATTTTAAAAAAAAAAAGTAAGATTATCAATATCTTAATAACTTTGACTTAGACACTTAAAACACAGATGTGGTTGCGCACAGTACGGAATAATGAAATTAAATGTGAAAATATCAGTAAATAAAGAGACACTTTCTTTCAATTTTATATGTATGCACAAATAGATTGTTAGCAAAATTAAGTCACATTACGAAAATTTTACAGATTTAATATATGTGTATCCTGAAACCTCATCGAGAAAACCATATACTTGGCGACAAAACAGTAGAATGGAACATAAAAAAGCAGTTAAGAAACAATATTTATTTCCTTTTAATTAACTTGTTTTATATATTTTATACAATTTTAATTCTATACTAAATGTTTAAAATATCTGAAAGAAAATTATTTTTATTATTTTGTGTACTGTTTAATAAATTATCGATTTATAAAAACATTTAAAAAGTAACTTTTATGTTATAAATACAAATTTACCATTTGAAAATATGAATTTTTCTTTTGAAACTCAGAAAAATGCCCATATCTTATGTGCACAGCACTGTATAATAATGTTACCTGATATGAATAATATTTTATTTCCATAAATTAAAGTCTTATATTTGGTTAATTATGCAAAATATTTTTAATAACTCACTAAAATACAAACATACGATAGTTTAGTCTGTCAAATCTGCAATAGTTAAAAAAAATAGGGATGGCTGGGAAAAATTACTTGCAGATTTTCAGCAATGTCCCAAAAAATATAAACTGAATCACACTATCATAAAATCTTACTTTTTCGTGATAGTACTATGATTGTAACAGTACTTCGTGATAGTTTATATTTTCTTGCCTTTCTTACTAAAAAAACATTGGAATAGACAATTTAATATTTTAATAGACTATTCATAAATATTTAAACATAAAGAAATGTAAGATATATTTTCCTAATATGAAATAATTTTAGGTTAAAGATAGGTGGAAATGAATGCTTGTGGGTACATAAAAAACACTGAACTGCAATTACTATTGAATATGTCTTATTAGAGTTAAAGGCTTAAAAATGCTTTTGTCACCTATACAAATTTTGTTGATTTAAATTTTTTTTATTGATGATAAATTTGGGCAAAATGTTGACAATATTTTATGCGAAAGATCACCATCAAGAATTTTATACAATCGGGCTGAAATGCAAAATTTCATAGTAGCTTGCAGAAATGTTACTGAAATTTAAAAAAAAAAAAAAAAAAAAAACTATAGCTTAATAGCAGAATCACAAAGTGATAGTAAAATCATATTTTACAGCAAAACCTTAAAAGTTGTCATGTATGAATAGAATACACTTACTTTGTTGAAATGATCTCCAAGGACTTCCCAAATACGAGACCACTGTAGCCTGATACGGCCCATGTTGTAGTACGAAATTTCAACAATCTTCTGCAAACTGAACATACGAGGGTGAGAGGGACTAGCAAGTTCTTCAAGGGAAACATGGCATAAAGCTTTTACGAAGTCAACAATGGCATTTCCATCTAATCTTGTAGATCCAGTAAATATTCTACCAAACAGAGAAAGAAGTAAAAGTTAACACAGTGATAACATTGTAAAACAAAAGACACATCAAGAAATTATGTTTTGATATTCATACAAGAACAATACAGAAAATATTTAATTAGGGGAAACTCTTGTACCTAAGGCCACTTGGCTTTATTTTAATAATATTTATTTTACAGTATTATCACTCTTTGAAGTAAGTAACAATATAATTTGAAATCTTAACAACCATTTTGAATGAAAGGAGTTATATATATTACAATTATAATATCTTATAACTATTAATTTTCAAGATTTCATCCTTCTTTTAAAAAGTTATTTAGGTGGCATGATTTTCAGAATTTTAGGAATGTTTTTAAGGGCAAAAAGCAAATACAGAGAGAGGGGGGAAGAGAGAGAGAGAGAGAGAGAGAGAGGAGAGAGAGAGAGAGAGAGAGGCATTCTCTTCTTCCTTATCATGTTAAATATCTGGAATTTGGCCATAGTTTTCTTTTGTGTGTGTGTGTGTGTGTGTGTGTACCTAATAGTTGTTTTTATCCGAAATAAACAAATAATTTCACTGCCTCTAAAACCCAAACAAAAAAAAAAATACTCTCTTATATTCCTATGATTCACCAACGAAATCATAACGCTGAAGTAAAAACAAAACCCGAAACTCAATTATAAAATTGTTGTTGCTGCGAGAATTGCTCTGTCTGTTTATATTACAAAATCATGTTTCACCGCTCCAAATGGAGAAATAATTCATTGGATTCTCCTTATGCCAAGGTCATGTATCTGCAAAATACATTGAAGTTAGTTCCACGGACATTTAACGCCATCTAGTAGACAAATTAAAATGTTCCACATGAAGGCACGCATGCGTGCCACTCACCGTTTATGGTAAAGTTTCCTCCATCACGAGTGCGTGCTGTCCGTCCTTGAATGCAAGTTTGCAGCCGACGCGCGGGCATGCCAATTGTCCCGAAAGGGTTAAAGAAACCACTTTGAAACAAATTTGCTATTAAGATTTTAAACTTTTCCATTTACAGCTAATTTAATTGTATAATAAATACCATAATGAAGTTATTTACCTGTCAACAGCTACAACAACTGACTGTGAACTTGTTTCACACAAGGATTCTGCTAAAAGAGCTATTTTCTTTTGATCTGAAGGCACTGCACCACGAGCCACTAAAAATTAATAAAATGTTACTAGCAAATTAAAAACATATGAAAAACCACACATAAAAATAACAAAGAAAATGCTACATACAATCAACTGGATCCAGCACAACAGGTCCTTCAGGATGTGGTGACTGACTGTTTAAATACTGGGGCTTGACTCCAGTCCCAATTAACTGAGCTAGCTCTAACTGGGATATACATCGCAAAATCTGAAAAATAAACATTTTTATTAAGATCTTTTTTACTTTCTGAAGTAATAATATAAAGTAAATATAATTTCTACAATAGTTTTAAATTCAAAAATTAGATAAAAATACATATTTTAAGACCTACTGAAAACATTTTGCTCATTTTAAAAATATCTATCTGTGTCTGCATTTGTATATGTCTGTAAAATGTGAACATAGTAACTCAAGAACAAATGTGCACATTGCTATGAAATGCAGATAGAATTTTGAAATATGCAGGATTAGAACACGATTTATTTAAACTTTGGATAACATTGTTTTCTTTGAAAAAATTATAGATCATATAGGAAAATCATATTATGCCTCCAATTCATTAATTTGGGTGACCTCTAACTTAAAAAAAAATTTTAAAACAACTTTAATTGCTTTCCTTACTAATTTAAATGAAAAAAGGAAATGCAAAATGTCATAGCATTTTTATTACAGTTTCAGATGCGTAAAATTGAGATAAAAGAAAATATTCAATTTTATTTATTTTATATTGTGTTATTAAAATAAATGATATTAGAACACTACTATATTATTTTGAATTAATAAGAACACTATTTTATTATTTAGAGTTATGCTATGGAAATTCAAAACTTCTGTAAAAGTTATTTTGTGTAACTCAAAAACATTAAATTATGCCTAGATATTAATTTCTTTCCAATATACATATTAAATTGGTTAGATTTATATAATGTATCTAATTTATATAACAAACATATCTACAAATAATTATTTATAATATGCGGAATAAAATACATATAAGTTTATTCCACATATTAAATTGGCTAGAAACAAATCATGCTTGAAAATTCAATAATGCCCAAATTATCTCTGAATATTTTTTACAAAATGTATGAGTCTAAATAAATTTAGAACAATCAGAGATGTTAAATGTAATTACATGCAAACAGCTCAGATGCAATTTCAACTATTCTAATTATTTAAGTATACTGTTTGCAATCATTCTATAGTCAATTGCATGCAATTTGGTTGATATTTAAAGAAAATAAATAAAATTTGTAAAAAATACATAAATAAAATAAAACACTTGCAGCAAAATTACATAAACACTTAACATTGTAGAGACTGCTGTTAAGCATATGATTCATTATTAAGGTCTTATTAAACAGAGCAATTCTTATTGCCAGAACTTTAGTAATTCTAGCTATCAATCCTGCTTTAGCAATCTCCTTTCGAATTGCTGATCATAAGATTGTTTGAACTTTTTCGTTTGTATTTAACACATTTAGCATTAGGCCATATAAAAGCAAGAATCTCACCAATTTCCCTTCATGAAAGCATTTCTAAGTATTTTTATAGGATAATTGTGATCTTCACTGTAACGTATATTCATGTAATTAGGTAAAAGTTCATCGAATCATTATCCCATATCTGCTGTCTACCATAGAGTTACATTCATAATCACAATCTTTGAAGACAGAGCGGTGTGAAGTCTAATTTTGTCGCCCTCTGATTGGATCATGCTCAAGAGTAGATCAATTTTTCTTGCTCTGCACAAAGAAATTGCAGCAGTTTGGGGGCAAGTTTTATTGTCATTGAAATGTATGGTGTTGCTGAAAGATTGCTCAAAAAAATTGCTATATGTGATAGGACCTTTATACAATCATACCCCCATAATAGAATAGCCAAATTGTTACATGAAAATATTCTAATAGGTGGAATGTTCCATTATCTGGGATATATCCAAATAAACTCATATACACATTAACACTTTGAAAGTAAAATAAAAATTTTATAAAACTTCACTAAAATGTTGCTTTATAGCGATTAGAAATGTTATTTAAATTACAATAGCATAAAATGTTATTTTATTTTATAATACTAGAAGGCTCTGCCCCCTGCTCGCTATGCTTCATCAACCCTCATAACTTGCTTCATGAGTCAGGATGTGACTTTTCACATATACTATAATTTTTTTTCACTGTGGATAAGATATACAACAGCAGTTTAATGAAATGACCACTTTCATTATTAAACTAATTGTTAACATATGCTTATTTCTTTTTTCTACAAAATAATCCACAATAGGAATTTTGGGAAAAATTCATTATGAGAGGAAAGTAAGTTCCATCTCTTAAACTGTGAAGGAAAACATTTACTTCAAAAACCAAGATTATTCTAAAACTCATTATTCTATTAAGAAGATATTCTCTCTCTCCAAGCACATGTTTCAATTTCCCTGTGTTAATGCATGGAAAATAGTCCCAAACTTCTTTAGTGCGGAAATGGTAATGTATTCATTTTACAAAAATATTAGATATTATGCTTGTTTTATCAATTTTTTTAAAAGTATAAGCATTTCTATTCTTAGCATCTATTCTTGACAACAAGAACAAAAAAAATTTCTAAAAACTAAACAAACTGCAAACTATTTTTGATAGGTTGACATGAGAAAAACAGAATAAGATGCTGGAGGGAAAATAATCATCGTCAGAAGATTTTCAACATTTTAATTAAAAAGGTTGCAGAGTCATATAAATTTTATTATATTAAAAAGGATATTCCATTAAGAAAGTTTGGCTGCACTATTAATTCTGAACAATATGGATCAATTAATGAGAAAGTTAAATGAAAGTTAAATTTTTATATATTAGATGCCAAATAGTACAGATTTCACTACAAACCTCAAGCCAGCTTTTGCCTAGGTAGTTTCCATCAGTATGGGCTACAGTAATCAGTGTCTTGATAGTATCGATGTTTTTTGCTTTCATTTCCGTGATTGGAGAATTGGCTGTTAGAAGAGTGAAGCGAGCAAGTGCTTGAACATATGCATCCCTCTCCAGCTACAATCAAAACATAATTTTTACATTACATGTATGAAAGTATTAAGTTTATAAATACAAAAAACTGATCAGAACAAAACATACAGATACAATTTTTCCACACCACTAACTTATCAAATAAAAAATACTTGAGAGTTGAGCTCAACACCTATGGCAGTGTTTCCCAACCTTTCCTGTTTAAGAGAATGTGTGGAATTGGCTGACCCCCATAGGCAGAGCTTGTAAGTGCTAAGTTTCACTAGCACCCCAGTGTCAAATTTATATTGGTGTTATTCATTGCAATCGAAATTATAAGAGCTAATGAGGCTTCAACATCCCCAAACTAAAATTCTTAGCTCCGCTTATGTCCCCCAATTGGCTGACATGTTTTAAGTTCGACAGGTATAAATGATGGCATAGATATGTAAAGCAGTACAGTTTATAAATAATAACTAACTCATACTTTTGAATGATATATTACAAGATTATTTACTGACTATTTCTATTTATTAATTACTGTTAAAAAAATGGAAAAAAGCTTTACATCTGGCTTACTGATTACAAACAAACATTGATTATATATTTTGTAATAATTTTGTGTTACTATAACTGCTTTTCATAAAATTGTAAACAAAAGTTACATTTTATTGTTTTATGATACAATCAGTTTTATGTGATAAGAAAAATATTTTTTAGCTAGTTTGGCATTTTTCTATTATTGCTTGAATTTCTTTTTTTTTTTTTTTTTTTTCAAAATTTTTATCCTACAACCCTATAAATAGTTTTTTGCTCAAAAAAGGTGTGAAATTAAAATAGACATTGCCAAATGAAAAATAAACATGCCTCTTCAGGGTTTATCATTGTAAAAATGATACAAAAATATTATTTTACAAATGGATCATTTTCTGTGTTCTTCAAAATTTGATTTCATTTCAAGTTCTAGGAAATATTGACATCTATTGAGAAAAAGGGAAACTATTTTGTATTAAAAATTGCAGAATTTACTGAATTCTAGGGTAATTGAAATTTTTATAGTGGGTGAGATGTTGCTCCATCTTAATTTAGTGCGACAATATAATCAATTAAAATGGGAGGAATAAAAATAAATAAGATAATTTAGTACTTACTGTCATGTGGAAGATGCATGTTATTCTTATAGCACACCTGATTCCATCTAGGCAAAGAGCAGCTATTTCAGAGTCATCACAATCTTGAAGGCCAACACTATATGCTGCCAAAAAAGGTGTCCATGCCACCTACAAGAAAATAAATAGGTAATAAAAATGTATAACACACACATATACATACGGGGGCTATTTTTTTTTCAAGTTCCAATTGTTCGCGAAATGAAAACCGCAGTGAAAATCCGATGCCGCTGTGCGCAGATGTGTTGTGCAGTATCTGTAGTATGCCCGTCGATCGAGTCAGGTCAGAACTGTCAGTTCTGAGCGCACAGTGAGCACATAAATATGCCGCGAGCAATACAGTCTCCTGCCAAGTGTGAAGTGCGTGCTGTCATTCGTTTTTTGCATGCTGAGGGGTGCAATGCAGCCGAAATTCATCGACGAATGAGTAATATGTATGGTGAAACTTTCATGAGAGACAGCAAAGTGCGGGAATGGTGCAGGAAGTTTGAAGCAAGACGTACAGACGTTCATGATGCAGGCGGCCAGGGAAGGAAGCCAGTGTCAACCGATGATCTTGTTCAGCGAGTGGATCAGGCGATTCGAGAAAATCGTCGGGTCACAATTTCGGTGTTGAGTGAATCGTTTCCTGAAATTTCACAGTCAGCTCTCTATATCATCGTGAGTGAAAGACTCCAGTATTGTAAACTCTGTGCAAGATGGATTCCCAAGATGCTGTCCGATCTTCACAAAATACAGCGAATGGGCGCAGCCTTAATGTTTCTCCAGAGGTACCATGATGAAGGAGAAGATTTTTTAAACAAAATCATCACAGGGGACGAGACATGGGTCCGTTTTGATACTGAAGAAACAAAAGAGCAATCCAAACAGTGGATGCATTCCCATTTGCCGACCCGTAAACCAATGAAGTTCAAGCGAATCTCCTCCAGCAGAAAATGTATGGCTACAGTGTTCTGGGACCGAAAAGGCGTTCTCCTGGTGGAATTCATGGAATGTGACACGACCATCACGGCAGCCTCGTATAGAGTGACTCTTGAACGTCTACAAAGGGCAATTCAGAACAAGCGAAGAGGAATATTGTCATCAGGCATTGTCCTTCTTAATGACAATGCATGGCCGCACACTGCAGCTGCAACAAAGAATGTCCTGCAGCATTTTCGCTGGACAGTGTTTGATCACCCACCATACAGCCCAGACTTGGCTCCCTCCGATTTTCATCTCTTTCTTCACATGAAACGCTGGCTAGGAGGACAGAACTTTGGCTCAGACAACGAGCTACAGACCAGCATAGAGAATTGGCTGAAAGCACAGGAAGCTGCCTTCTATGACGAGGGCATTGAAAAGTTGGTACCACGCTACGACAAATGTCTCAATAGGAGCAGCGACTATGTAGAGAAGTAGCTGGAAGGTGTATCTAAATTTTCCAAATAAAACAGTTTTGATTGTTACTGTGGTTTTTACTTCATGACCGATCGGACCTTGAAAAAAAAATAGCCCTCGTATATCTACATATAAATATATGATGAATTAGTGAAATATAAAGCACAAAAGAAAGTAAAATTTGAATGACAAACACAATTCTAAGAGTTTAATTTTATATTTTCATATTAATAAACTTTTATATTTACATATTAAACCATGATAAATATTTAAATAAAAAGGGAAAGAGAATTTTATAAGACAAAAGACAGAGCTGCTATATGACTGCAAGAAGCTTTTTTTTTATTTAGAGGATTTGAATTAATTACGTTATATAATAAAAAAAAAATCAATTTCATTTTAATTGGAGAAAAAAGGATGGATTTATTGCTAGTTTAAATAAAATTATTTAGCTCATCATTTTTAAGTTAAGAATATATTTTATATTTATAGCTAAATTTAACTTTAGTTACTTTTAGGATTATTTATTAAAAAAAAATAAATCATTCATCAATACAAAAATTAATGGAGTGAGCATGCATTATGGTATAAACACGATAATAACAGCATCAAAATCAGATGTGTTTTATTGACATTTAAATGCCATTATGTTGACATTCAAATGCCATTATGTGGTCACTGCGATTAAAGACATTATTTTTCTTTAGACAATGGTGCTACATCATTTTAAATATATTTTATCTTTGTACTGATTTGACAATGACTTGATCTATTTAAATAATGGAACTTCAATTAATATTTTTTAAATAAAGCAAAATGTAGTTTCTGCATATGGCAACATTTGCAGAAATGATTGCTTAAAATCCTATAACATGTTGCCATTAGATAAAAATCTGTAAAAATTTAAGAAAAGTTTATTTGAAAAAACATACCAGCTGTCTATTTTGATATGTTGTTTCAATTTTTAAGCCAAGTATTAGTTGAGATGTTCGATGCACGATATAAACATTCAAAAGTAATATATAAATTATAAATTAAGTTCATAAAATAAAAGTGCATCTTTATTTAATTGAAAATAAACATAGAACATTTAACCACGTAGTATTATAGAAGCTTAATTTTAAATGTCATTATCTTTAAGATTTTAAAAATTAAACTAAAAACCTATCTCTAAAATGCATATAACTATCTTTTGCAAAAATAGAAAATAATAAAACTTTAGGATTAAAACATACTGAACATTGGCTTCCAACAAATTTATAATGTAAAAGATGATTGCTGAACTCATAATAAACAAACTTTATATCAAGCAATTTACGTACTTCAAAATTCTCAATGAATGACAATAAATATATTGGATGACAAAAAATCTATCATATTCACCTTAAACATAGGCCTGACATGCTCCAAGTGTTTTGCACAGGTAAAAGGAGCTTGCACATGACTAACACTTTCCATGAGCGCTTTTGCTGTCTGAGCCATCTGTTCCATTTCTACATTGTATAGTAGACGTCTTTTCTTTTCGTTTCCATGATCTATAGTAGAATTTATCATGTAATTACAATATACTATAGAAAACATTTCTTTCAGAAATACAGTACAGTGAAACCTCGGTAACTCGACACCCTAAGGGAAACAGAAAATACGTCAACTTAAGCGGATGTCAATTTACCAAGGTTTCACATTATTTATGACAATTAAAATGCATAGCAGGTACCCCACAAATTCTATCATTCAAAAATCGTTTACTATACAATTATAATACTGGTTAAATAATTTCCTTTTATTTTTAAGTTAAGCATGTTAGATGTTACATACTAAAAATTTAAATTACCTCATGAAAAATAATCCAACATTTTTTATTGTTTTTCCTTTTGAAGCAAGAACAAAAATTCTTCAACACTTCTTAATTTATTCATCGGATGTTCGGCTTTTTCTTGTGTACGTAGGAAGTGACATATAACTCGAACAGCTTTCAATGCATCGTGACAAGAGGGTGCAGGTATGTTATTATCATCTTCTTCTGAACTTTCAGTTTCTTTTTCCATAAAAGATGAAGCACTTTGATTAACTGATTTCAAAATGTTGATATCTTCTAAATGTCCTGAAGTAGCGAGATCAGAGTCGATAGTGATGTATTCGTCCAAAATAGGATCGTTTGTAGCATTTTCGATGAACACTACTTGGGAAGAATCTTCATTAGATGAGTTAAGTTAAAACAAAAACCAGCATGACAGAAGCAGGTCGGAATTGTGGCATCTGTGACTGATTTCCATGCATAATCCACCATTTTAATAGTATCTAAAACAGAGATTTTCAAGTCCGTTTCATCATCTATACATTGCTTGTGGTAAAATCGGCTTGACCAAGACTTTTTGCAAAACTCTTTGCTCTCTCTTGGATTATTGGTCCCGATAATGAGACTGAGCGAGCTCAAGCTGATTTGAACCACAGCAAAGTTGCTTCTTCTGAAGTCTGATTTTCTTATTTGCTTTCTGCTTGGTTCATAGAAGGATTCAGATGCTGTCAAAATCTTTTCCTTGTTTTTGACACATGTTGAAATAGTGTCCCGTGAAATTCCATATTCCTTGGCAAGATCAGTTTGCATTTTACACACTTCAAGTTTTTTTTTAAAATCTCAAGTTTTGATTTTAAACATAAAGTATGGAGTTTGCATGGTGCCATTCACGACAGTCGATAATCACGAAGCAAAACAGGTGGCTTAATCAGTGTAGTTGCTCCACTGACTTCTTTCCCGCTCTTTCCAAGAAATCGACAGAGCACTAACCAGAGACTCTCCACACATATCAGACAATGCAACAACAGCCAATGTCCACTCGATCATAATCAAAGCATTGACCAAAGTCTGGGCTTTCCGATTTGCAGGCAGCTGAAATGAGACAAATCAAGGTGACCTCTCCCCCGCCCCACATTGCGAGTTCCCGGGAGATGTTTGTTGGTGACATTGCTTCAGCAAACACTCCAGGGAGTAAGTTACAAAGGAGGAGGGGGAATCTTGGAACAAACACCATAGAGAACAATAAAACAAAGAATTGTTGAAATACCTGAGAACAATGACATCGAATTCGTAGAACTGACCTACTCTCAGACAAATTCTAAAGATTACTTGTGACAGAATGTACAAATTGTTGTCAACTTAAGCGGGTTTCAATTAATATATGTCAAGTTACAGAGTTTTTTATCTATACGAATTAGCATTATGCCAACCATGAGGAAAATACATGTCGAATTACCGGGATAGTCGAGTTATCCATGTGTCAGGTTACCAAGGTTTCACTGTATAACACATAATTTGACCCCAACATTATTCTCCTTGAAATTCTTAATCTCTCATACACAGGGTGTCAAGACAAGTCATTGATCAGACAAATAACCCAAATAACTCGTATTGGGGTACATTTTTTATGGTGTATAGGAAACCCCAATGGTGCTACACTTATGAGGCAACTTTCGGCAGGCTGATCCCCCTCTTTGGTGGGATACGGGGACTATTTCTGTTCCTGTTAGAGATATGGGAAAAAAGTCAATTGCAAAGTTATAGTATTGCAAAATTAGTGCAAAGGATTTTTGTCCCCCTGCAAAAGATGGAAAGACATCTTATTACATGTGAGCAAGCATACATGATTACTGAAGGTGAACATTTTGCATTTTACGTATAATAAAGTCAATTTTATTCTGCTACATTGTTTAAATGCTCAATTTTTGAAGGGAAGGAGTGAGATTGTATACACTTCTTTACAGAGTTCCTTTTCATTTTTGCAGGAGAGGGGGGAAAATGCTTTGTACTAATTTTGCAACACTCTACAACTCTGTAATTGATTCTTTTCTTATCTCTAACAGAAAGTGAGATAACCACTCTCATACCCCACTAAAGAAGGGGATTCAGCCCCTGAAATTTTTTATCACAGTATTATGAGATAACAGTTTCATCTGCATGCCAAGTGTTTGACTATCATTTCCAATTCATTTGAGGAATGTCACATGGGTATTCTTTTTCCAATTTTTGCCTTTGGATATGAGAGCGATGATTTTATTTTCCATGTTATTCTTATGCAAAATCAAATGATAGGTTGATGCTGCGTATCATAAAAGTTTCTTATGCTTTAATAAAGGCAACTGTTGGCATATTTTTTAAATTAGTATGTCAAAAAAAATACTTTATGCACAAACAAAATTTATATATTTGAAATGGGATTTATCTTATAGATAACTCACAGAAACATAGGAATCATATTAGTATCACATGTGACATTTTGGGGAAACAAAAAGAACCATGTTTGTTGGCAAAAACAAGACTAAATGAGCAAATATGTAGCAAAAATGTGAAGTTCCCTTACACTCCAGATAGATCAAGCAAAAGAGGTTGTAATCAAAGGTTGTAGATTGAAATCTTTCTCTAAACAAAACTTCACATTGACATCCAATTATAATCTCATATAGCAGCAAATATTGGTATCCTTGTATATAAGATAAAAATTAGAGAAGCAAATAAGAGTGACAGATTATAAGACAAAATAGAGATTTATTGAACTCAAGAAGTCATGGTTTCAAATTAGGAGGTGGAGAATAAAAAGTTTCTTCACAGTCTGGATTGCTTGTTTGGCAATGCATTTGTCTGGAGATCAAGATATTTTAGTTCTGAGTAAAAATTGATCAGATATTCATAGAAACTTTTCTCACATATGCATTCAAATGCACAAATAATCAGCTTTAAAATTATCATCATCTCTCTATAGCAGTGTTTTTCAAACTTTTTTGGTCTCTGAATCCTTTTTGAAATTCAATTTGATGACGGAATCCCAAAAAAAAAAGAAAAAGTTGAGGGTTGTGTTTCCTTATTTATTTACTTTGTAAGTACTCCCAACATGTTTGATATTTCTGTTGCAGATGTACAATTTATCATTATTCTAAAAATACATAAAAAAGCATGGCTCATTAGGATTAATCAAGTCGGTATAACATTGCAACCTTTTATTAAAGAACCTTGTACAAGCACTACCATGTTACACAGAATTTTCGATTTTTTGTAATCTGTGTCACTTGGTTTCTTTAGTGAATCTATCACATCGTGAAACTCTTTAAATACTATCGCAGACTTTGAAAAAGGCTACTCACATGGAAACAAGTAGTGTACATTGTTAATATCAAACAGATTTTTATCATTAAAGTACATAGTATTATGTGATTTTTCAAGGACACAATAGCAGTCATATATAAAAGTTCATTAAGACCACACAACATGCTTGGGAAAACCAATTCAATCTTGGTTGGTAAAAATAGACATATTTAGAGAATAAATTTACAGAGGTTAGTGAGCATAAAGAACAGTGGGTGAAGCCTTTTAGTTCTCTAAATTTTTCTTGCATTTTTTAACAATATTTTTTAAATGTGTTCGATAATAATATTCCGAAGTGTTCTACAAAATTAAAGAACAAGTTAGATAACAGTTATAAATATCATACTAAGTACATCTTATTTACAATTAAAAAAAAATTTCAGCTAATTATCAGAAAGCTAAATTTCATCTCAAATTTTTATGCTTAACATTTTCTAAGAAATTTAATATAATATGAGAATATTCTTTTATTAGGTTTAAAATTTTCAAGTATTTAAACGTATTCCATTTTAAGCATTTTACTTGCTCTAATTTTAAATTTTTTCAATAAAACAATCAAATTCAAAATTTGGCAAGAATTAAAATTTCATAGCACGATCAATAATTTTAAAATGTAATATATTTAAATAAGCAAAGCCAATTATAT
Source organism: Amaurobius ferox (assembly GCA_951213105.1). NCBI lineage: Eukaryota > Metazoa > Arthropoda > Arachnida > Araneae > Amaurobiidae > Amaurobius > Amaurobius ferox. The sequence goes on along the minus strand of OX578135.1, from coordinate 59,069,353 downwards.
TGCAGCAAATTTTAAATCCTAAATTGATTCGCAGACTAAAACTATGAATTCCATAGAGTATGAGTCATCTGACAACAGTAACATTATCAGTGGAAATAAACAATTGGCATCAAGTGAAATACTATAGGTTAGTCAAATTTTATGTCTTTATGCAAAGAATACAACTTCAATAAAAACAATCAGGTGATTATGACAATATAATATTGTGCTCATTTAGATTTTCAGTAATAATGCAAATTCCACTATATAAATATTTGTAAATTAAAAATGATTTGTTCAGTTTTGTAACTTTTTGGGCAAAGGGAATAATAAAAAACAGAGGCATATTTAGAGGAAGAGAAAATTAAAGGTTTATCCCCCTGAACTGAAAATTTAAGGTAAATCTATAATCTAAGGTATATTTAAGGTAAATCTATATTGTAAATCTGCATTTTTACATTGTAAACCATTACATTGTAAGTCATACATTGTAACTCTGCATTTTTGGTTAGGTTTAGATGAATATTCCCTCCACCAAAATGTGTTTTCGAAATGTGCCACTGACTAAAACTAATAGAATAAAATTAGTTTAACCTGAACTATTATAAACATCCCTGCTGAACACTCAAACCTATAACCTATTTATAGGAAAGCCAGAGTGCTGGCTGATGACAAGCCAGCATCTATCTAAATTACAATATTTAATACTGCACAGTCATTTAAATATAAAATCAAATCAATAAAATAGAATAAGTGCTTAAAAGCACTTTTATAAATTTAAATTTGTTTCTACTTTGACTAAAAGTAGTAAAATTATTCAGAGTAATAAATAGTAATTAAAAAAAAAAAAAAAAAAAAATTATATCTGAAAGCTTTATGAGAAATTTAAAATAAAAAAAAAAGTTTACTTTGCTTGATTTTGGTGGCAGTTGATTTCATTTTAATTTCATTTCCTGCTATCTCATCATATATCTGGGATAGATATTCTTCGGGTAAGTCCTTACTGTCATTTATGCCTCGATTCATTTTGATGTACTGTTCTTTAGTCATTTTATTTTTAACCTGGAACAAAAGCATTCATTAAAATACCAACCATAAAAACACTGAATATAATTTTAATCAGATCATATCTAAAGCTAAATTTCAAGTGCCCCCAAAAAGTATTGTGACTTAATTCATAAATGGATGCAGAAATAAGAAAGAGGGTACAGGTTTGTGGGAAGGGGGAGTTGTATTAGACATCCCCAGAGAAATGTTTTCCATCCACAATACAGAAAGCACATAAACACAGAGTCAATTTCTATAGAAGCTGCAGAATTACAAACTAACAATTTAGGTGCAGTTTCTTGACTTTTGAACAAAATGAAATGGGAACTATGTTCCTAAAGTAAGGTTAAAAATTGGTGCTTGAACAATTAGTTAGAACTAAAATTTCATATAGAGGGTATGTTACTGAATGTCCATGTTGTTTGTAAGTTAGCAAATAAATAGATCATTATCACCAAGTCGTCTGGCATTACTTCTATAATTCTCTGGAAGGTATGATCTTTATATTCCCAGGTATGCCTTTATTGATCATTCCTTAAATTATACATGTATTTCTGGCCAATCAGACTTAGTCAGTGTTCTGATTTAACAAGTAAATTACTGGACCCTGAATTTATTGTTATAACAGTGTTCTGCTGTATTTCTCTTTGTAGTCCAGTGTCCTAATTCAGTTATTTCTGTAAAAACTCTTTTCCTGAAACAAACTTCAGAATTTTCACAGACCTCTGATCATGATAGAACATAAGCTCACTTTCTAAATTCAAAGTAGTCAATTGATGATACATGCGCAAAAAGAACCCTTTATGTCAATTATCCCCTAAATTGACTACTTTATTTAGTCTTGATGCTAATAAATATGGTAAATATACACATGAATTAAAAAAAATATTTATGTATTCATGTATTACACTAATTACACAGAATATTGATGTTGTTTAATAGTGAAAAAAAGAGCAATCTGCCAAATTAATGAAAATGTTGCCCAAATTGATAAAAATGGTGCAAAATCAATTAAATTAAGTGTTTTGAAAGTTGATAGTATTGTAATGATGTTTCGCCAGCCTTTGTCTGTTAGTCCAAATATCTCACTTGGTGACAAATTTGGTTACTTTTTAAAATATCATCACAAATTTGGTTACTTTTTAAAATATCATCAAATTGATCAAAATATTGCCAAATTGATAAAAATGTTGCTAAATCGAAAAAAATATCACCAAACTGATAAAAAAGATGCCAAAGTAATGAAATGAATTGTATTTTGAAAGGGGATTTTATTGTAATGATGTTTCAGTAGCATTTGTCAGTTAGTCCAACCGTTGCACTTGGCGACAAATTTTGAGACTTTTTTTTAATGTCGTTAAATTAACAAAAATGTCATCAAATCGATAAAAATGTTGTCAAATTGATAAAAATAACACCAAATCAATGAAAAATTTACATTTTGAAAGATTGGAAAGTATTGTAGTGATGTTAGAGTGATGAAGAAAGTATTGTAACGATGTTCCAGTAGCATTTGGCAGTCCAACTCTCCCCCTTGGTGATAAATTTGGAGACTTTTTAAAATGTCACCAAATTGATCAAATGACACCAAATTGACAAAAAATCAATGTTTTCCGAAATGAAGTGCAATTTCCTTGATAATCCCTGTTGCTTTGTGGGAATTAAATAATATGTTTTGTAAATTTGTTTACAAATGGAACCAGGATGTTTTATTTTTCAGATCTGCCTGTGATGATAATTTTGTATAGCGAGAACAGAGATTCTGATACATTTTTTTAGGAAAAGTAAATTGAATATTTTAATAGAATGTTTTAAATAATTATGTCATTTAAAATATTATAGAATTTGCACGTAATTTTGAATTTTAAATTTCTTTACATTATATATTATGTGCAAAGAACGGGTATACTGCCAGTATAGAATAAACATGTACTTACCTGGGGGCTGTGCAAATCAGTTGTAAGCATTATAATTGAATATGCCAAGACATATGCTGTATCTGCACTTGCAAAAAGTCCATTGCTGAAAAAGAAAAATTAAGAAGCATAAATATAAACAAGTAAAAGCCCAAACTGTTATTTTTAAAGTATATGTTTTTATTGTTTACATGTAACTTTAATGTCTGAAAAAAGAGTCTATTCAGCCTCACTATTATTATCATATATTAAAATTTCTCTCTTTAAGCAATAGTTATTCATATTCTGTTCAAAAGATTGTTATTCATATCATCATTTTTATAAACAATCCATCACCCAATTAAAAGAGCCCAGTTAAAAGGCTAAAATTCCTTGGTGGGCCCAAGATGGGCTAGCCTGATAAGGTCGAAAATCTAAAGTATTAAAATGTACCACAAAATACAACATGCCAAATGTTATGTCTCTATGATTAGTAGAACCTGGTTAGTTATGGCCTCAAAAATTTGAAACGCAACAAATATACATATATACTAGCTGTATCCAGGCAAATAATCTGTACCCCAGGCATATGTGAAATTTTTAAGGATAGGACAATGAAAATAACAATTTAATTGAAGTTTTTTTTTTGACAGATTATTTTCAATACATTTGTTGGCTCATTGAAGTCTATCGGCTTCATTTTTCAATGCTTTTCTATAAATATCTTTATCAACAGTTTCATTGGCGCACTCAGCCTTTTACATGCATTATTTTATTTCTTTTTTCAAATGGCAGAGAATAAGACATACATTATACAAACAGAATACATATCCTGAACATATAACATGAACAGTCAATGTCTCTTAAACAATGGCCAGGGCCGTGAACCTGTTAGCTGTCACATGACGTTGCCCTAGCGCACCAGTGGGGGTCGGAACACATTGTGCCCAACATCACAACATTCATGTCCGTAGGTGGGACTCGAATCCACAACTCGGGAACCGAGCGATCACAAGGAAACGCCTGCCCTTGACCACCGCATCGACACTACATGCATTATGACAAATATAATTAACTTCTTGTCTAAAAGCTATCTTGAAATCTATTAGAAACACCAAAATTTTAAAATGTCTGTTTAACTCATTGCCATTCAGCAAGAATGCTTAGAAAGCTTTATATAAACAGCAAATTTTCATTTTCTCTCCAACTCCATGCATCAAACTATATAATTTAACTAAGAAAATGAAAAGTTTTAGTGAAGTTTTTATACCATGGAGATAGTTTCCCTTTACCTTCATGTTTTAAATAAAGCAATTAATAATAAGCATGTTGCCATTCATTAAATGATAATTAGATACTATTTTCCCTATATATATATATATATATATTAATTTTTTTTTTTTTATATATATATAATCAGTCTTCTTATTGGGATTTCTTTAAACTACAAGAATAAAGTTTATAAAATTAAATTCAAATTACTTTGGATTGTTTTCACAGTAGCGTGAAGCAAATTTCTCCATCAGGCGATCAATTTTTTGAGCTTCTCCTGGTAAACGAAAACCTTCCAGAAAATGCCTCAGTGCTGATACAAAATCTTTTCCAGCATAATTCATCTGATCAACATAGCAGTACATCACTTCACGATTCAATCTATAATAAAAGAGGCATTTAGTAAACAGAAATAAAATAACAAAACATTCATGTTTAAAAATTTAGATACTACTTTATGAAACAAAAATTTAAAACATTTATAATTCTACACTTTAAATAGTGCAAAATTATTTGATAAAGGAAACAGGATTGAATAGATTTAAAATTGCAACTTACGTATTATTTTCTCCCAAGAAATCTCCAATTAAAGTCTTAAGAAAAAAAAAATAGAATTAAATTAAATATAAATACATTTTAAGATCAATTTTATTATAATTCTAGTTATATTTTATAATTTAAAACACTGAAAATCAAGTGAAAACAACATCAGCAAATTATTAAATGAAAACATGGTAAACAGTCATTGCAATCTTCAGCTGACTGTTGAAACCCAGACCGTCCGACCTACCAGAAAGGTGTAAGGTAACCGTTTGGATGGTCGGGAAGTGCCACCCAATTTAGACCGGAATCCAGTGGGGGAGGCATCCACAGGGACCGTACCCTCCTGTGTCAGAAGTATCATGATTTATAAATTAATGCAAATATTGAACGGGGAAAATCCACCTAGCAAAATTTCTCTCACTGTTGCATTCATGCTCTGCTATCAAAGTTGAAGTTCCTAACAATTTATACAGAAAGTGAATTTTTAGCTTTACAAAACTATTTTTTCACAGTGTGAGGAAAAACAATTATGTAAAAAAATTCCAAATTTCTAGAGGAATCAAAAAACTGGACACAGAATTAAAAATTTCTTCTATTTTTCATAAGTTACTACAGACAATTCAGAGCAGTTGGCATAATTGTGTAAACAGTAATAGAAAATTTCAATTGTTATTTCAGAATTAAATTACTGTTTTATTAAAATAATCTATTTTATAAACTCAAGAAATTGGCTATTAAACATCTGGTTAGCTTTTTCATACACAAAATCAATACCTCAGTTAAATGCACATAGAAATGTATAAATAAAAAACTAATATATAAATTTAAAAAAACGTGCAATATTTTATTTTTTGACTTATCGAAAATGAGAATGTTTATTTTGCCTCTTATTAACCAGGAAGACAATACAGCTATATCTCTATAGAAGTGCTTCCCAACTCTTTTTCCGTCATGGCACACCAGAAATATCAATATTTAAACAGTACACTTATTGAAAATTGTAAGTTTTATGGATTTAAGTTGTTCCGCTTTTAAAAATAGAATCAATGTGTGGTGAAAATTAAATTTTTTTATCATTTTTTTAATTTTTATTTTCATTTTTTCTATTTCACTTTTTCATAAAAATAAATCAATGAATAATATAAGAAATGACATTTACAATGAGGCAGTTGTATAAATTTGTAGAAAATAATTACACTTTAGGATTTCCTTATGGATCTTTTCTTGTCCAGAAAAACTCCGGGATTGTATGTTTAATTTCGTATTAGAAAGTTATATTATCACAAGCAGCAGTTTGATTTATTGTGAAATTTATATTTGTTATAATATATTTGTTTCTGATGTATTATATTAAAAGCAAAAGCTAACAAAATGCATTCATAAATATTTAGCTGCATTTGTAAATACAGCTAAATAATATAATACAAAATAATATAACTATTACCTTATCCAATCGTTCTTCAGTATGCAAATAATCTGCAATATCCCAAGGTGTAAACCCTAATATACCATGATCTTGAAGATAAGCGATTCCTTTCTCAGGTTTGCGATTGAATCTGAAATTGAAAGTTACTTCTATCTAAGTTATTAGCTAAATTTAAAAGTAAAGATTAAAATTAAAATATATTTGCAAACTTTTAAACTGACAACTATAATGGATTTAAAACTACACATTTGTAACAAAATTTAAACTTCAATACATATGATACCACTTGGATCCATTTATAAAACTCCTTTTCTCTATATTCTTCTCTTCGTTAGAAGTTTAAAGGGGTTTGTGTCATTTGTGTTTATATGCATTGTTCAAGTTCCCATATATAGAGTATGACTTCCTTTGGGATAAAATTAAACATATATAAAGGCCAAAATAATCAGATTCGATTAACTGGGGTACAGGTACTTTGTATAGGAAAATATTATACCTGAGCATGGGCTTAGTCTCTTCTGTTAACTCAGGCCAGGTAAACATAAAATTTCAGCCTAATCTTTATTTTGACATCATAACAAATTTAAACACATATTTAGCGCTAAAAATTTTTAAATTAAGGATTTAATGTAAAATATTTTTCACATAAGAAGGATATTTTCATGGCATATTGCTTAAATACAATTATCAATGATACAGCTTTGAAGTACAAGTTAAACAAGTAAAATAAAAAAACATAGTTTTATAAAGTACCCTCTATTATATTCATGTAACTTAAATTTATTAAAATGCATACAACTTACAGGCATGAGATTACAGAAAGATAAAAGAGGAAATTTTGAATTGAATTCATGTAAAAAATTGATGTGGTGAACACCCATTTACTTTATCTTGTTAATTGTAAAATGGAATTAAAAATGCATCAGCTCTATTATATCTAATAATTAAAACTATCAAAATGAAAATATCTAAATTTAAATAGATATTTTATGAAAAATTTTCCATGATACAAAATTGAAATATCTCATCTTCAACAATTCTTCTACATAAATACAAAGATTTAAACAAATTACAAACTTTAAGTTTTCTATACAACTGATCTAATAATTCTACACAGCAATACTACTGTAAAATATGTTGAAAAAATAACTTTTTTGTATACAACTCGTAATAATTATAAAAAAATGTTAGTCAATGCAAACAGATTGCATAAGTGAAAAATATTTTTACAGCTAAACGAGATATACCTAGGTATGTACAAATGCCATTTTTCATGATACTGCTGCAAAACAGCCTTTCATTTCATTAATAATTTGTTTGAAAAACAACTTTTATATATACAACTCGTAATAATTAAAAACATTTTAGAGAATGCAAATTTTATAAGTGGAAAATATTTTCAGAATTAGATGAAATATATCAAGGATCAAGTACAAATTTTTACATGATATTGCTACAAAATAGCCCTTCATTTCATAAATAATATGTTTGAAAAATAGTTTTTATATATAACATGAAATAATTATAAAAATTTTAGTTGATGCAAATAGATTACAAAAGTAAGAGTAAGATAATCATTGGTCATCTCCCTTACGAGATGGAAGAAATCACTGCATATGAGTGTCGATTTTGCATTCATGAACGATTTCATAATGTTTCTGGACTTACCTGACATGTGGACCCTGCTTATGGAAAAGAAATTTTGAAATTCACAAGGAAAATATTTTTGCCCACAGAAAAAAGAAAATTCCTCAGGCAAATACAAAAAAAGCAGAAATACTTGGAAAATAAAAACCAACACAAAGTGGAATTCGGGGATCCACAGCAGAATCTCATGCCTGAACTTAAATATATGAAAGACAATGACATACCAAATTTGGACGTTTTAGCTGCTCTGATTTTCAAATTATTCCCAAACAATAAGTATACTCCCCATGGCATGCCTAAGATGGGCAGTGCCAGTAAAATTTAAATTAAAAAAATTAAAACATACCATGAAAGACAATATTAAACTAAATTTGGACTTTTTAACTGCTCTGGTTCTCGAGTTATTCCCAGAAAATGAGTGCATTCCTATGATAGGTCAAAGACAGGGCTAACCCAAAACAGTTCCAAAATCCCCCAAAATTAAAATATACAAGACAATTACATACTAAATTTGGATTTTCTAGCTCCAGTTTAAGTTATTTCCAAAAATCAAGTACATTTCTATGATGGGCCCAGGGCACCGACAGCCCAATAACGTTCAAAATTCAAAGAATTAAGATATATCGCAAAAGACAGTGGCATACTAAATCTGAACTTTTTAGTTGCTCCAGTTTTTAAGTATTTTTTATTTTTTAAAAAAAGAGCACATTTTTATGGTGGACCCAGGATGGGCTAACCCAATAAAGTTCAAAATCCAACGAATTAAAATATATTGCAAAAAACAATGACATGTTAAATTTGGATTTTCTAGCCACTTTGGTTATATCGAGTTATTCCCCCAAAATGATTACAACCCTATAGTGGACTCAGGAAGGGCTAGCCTAATAAGGTTCAAAATAAAAAGAATTAAAATGTACTACAAAGGACAATGACATACCAAATTTCATGTTACTGTGATGAATGGAACCTGATTAATTATGACCTCAAAAGATTTGAATCATACTTACAAACAAACACCAGATCAAGTTAAATAAAAGGTTGTAAAGGGAAAAAAATACCTAATACTATAATTACACAAATTGCACAGATAAAACTTAAATATAACATATATACCACATACAGGTCATTTCCACTTTCTCGGATCTCCTTAAGTTGTTTCATAACTTCAATATGTTCTGGGTTGTCATTGGGTACAACGGTATAACTAGAAGAAGAGCTTAGGGAATTAATACTGCCATAACTGGTTATAGTTCCTTTCCCAGAGTCTATTTCCTCTGAAGCATCTTTTTGCTTTTCTGGACCTGGATGATAAGCAATAATGTTAGATTTCAAAATAGAGAATAATTAAATTTACAAAATAGCATTATTATGCTTACAATTATAAGCTATCATTGCTGACATATAGATGACAACTAACAGTAACTAGACTGAGTCAACTAACTCTTAAACTGAAGTGTAGTTGCCAAGCGTACACAATAACCATTTCTTTTTCTTCTCAAAAACTAGGCATTTGATTATTCAATCATTTGCTTATAAAGTGCCCAAGAATGGAATCAACTTGTCATGAATCATGTTGTCCCAGTGCACCGTAAGATGCAAATCCCATTGCATCCTTTAAAAGCACCTAATTCAGACTGGAACCCAGTGCAAGTGGCAGTTATACGGATCTCACCATCCTTCCCTTAATTCATCACCTCTCGGATGGACTTTTGATCTATAGATGTATCATGCCCCTACTCCACACTGACATAGGAATAGTTTTTGACTGTCATCAAAAAACAAGCATGGAAATACTGCATGTGGTCTACCTGCCATAACCACTGGGTTCAAATCAGTTGCAAAACGTTTCCTTATTAAATAATATTTTGTTCATCACTGTTGATATTTGGCAGCAAACAGGGTTAAGAGAAAAATTTTGAAGTCTGTTATTGCTCTGTTTCAAGTCAACTTAATTTTCCGAGATATTGAATTTTTGTTAATTTGACAATGTTTTTCAAATTGGTGATATTTTCCAAAAAGTTGCAAATTTATTGTTATTACAGACAGACCTAGAGAAGGACTTTTTTTATATAGACCAGAACTGAACACATTATATTGAGAAAAAACAAAATAAATGTACGAAAGAAATATATAATCAAAATCCACAAACGTTGCCAGAAGAATAAAATAGCATTTAAAAGTATCATCATAACTTCTAGTATATATAGCCATACTAAGCTTGATGGTTTTAATAAACTGGTGCCCTTTAAGTAAGTATTGCTGGACATAGCTTCACAACTAAAGATTTTGCTCCTCAATGTTGATATTAAATAATAAGCTCTATCATATGTCATGTAATCTATTTGTTTTATTAGCATTTAAAATTATTTTAATTAACTGCAAACTAAATTTCATGTATTGAAACATTAAATGGCAGCAATGGTTTATTTCCAAACATAGTGCAGGAAAATTTCAAAAATTATTTTCTATAAAAGACTTAACATGGTGACCTTTTATCTTAATTATCTTAGTCATGACTTGTAACTTGGCAAATTTAATAAATATTTCAAAAATCATGCAAATTAGTCAAATACCCACTGAGAAAAAAAGTTGTAGCAAAAATGTATATGCATTAATAACAAGGAGCTGTGCTTCAATTAATACAATAATTAATGACAACCAAAAGGAATATAAGTGAAATTTATATTTGGATAAAATTTCAAAATTAAAATGTTAATTATTTGTAGTTTTTTCGATAAAATTTCAATACCACATTTGCATCCTGAGAACAATAGTGATATCCACCATTTTAAATGTACTATTATTCATTTTTATGTGAGCATAGAATTATTACTAATTTTATGTAATATAAGCCCATGGTGTTTTGAATATTTTTTAAATTAAAATTTGAATTGCAAGGAAATTACTTTTGAAAATCTTAATCATCCACATTTGTATTTTGATTCATAAAAATTAAGTGCATTGTTAAGTGCAGGGGTGGGAAGAGGTAGAAATATTTGAGTAGCTCTAAAAAGAAAGGGTGAATATCTGAGTAGTACTAATGGAGCCATAAGCAAAACAGTTTGCATACCTCAGATCTAGAAAGAGAAGTGTGGTTCCTTAATTAGGGAATAATTACTATATAAAGGAGAAGGCTATTAAGAGACACAGCATAATTTGGATGATCATTATGAAAGGATTTACTATACTTTTAAAGGTAAAGAAAGCTATTAAAAATTAAAATTGTTTACAAGTGTACAAACTAACAAAAGTATAAAAGCTTTAATACACAATCTAAATTTGAACTGCAAAACATTATAGAAATGAATACCATCAAGATTAGCTTGCTGCATAGGGTTTACATACAGATCTTTACTCCACTCAACCATACACTTCAGTACACAAACAAGACACTCTAATCCTTTGATTCTTAAAGATTTCTCTTGGGCTGCAGTGGCCCCTAGCTCGAGGGCTTGTCTACCCTGGAATAAAACAACAAAACAAAACATAAGCAATGACATTAAATGTACAATAAAATTAATTTTTTTAAATTCTTAGATATATATCCAAAATTGTATAAGATTTTATCTGTACGTATAGAATTCTTGGTTTTTACTCTTTTTCATTAAATATATATATATATATATATATAAACAAATAAATAAATATATATAAAAAAATTATCAAAGCCTGTTTTCAGTACTAATTTTATTCAGATTGGCTAAAAGGCTTTTTATGTTGACCCTTTCACCAACCAGTTTACGAATGCACATGAATTGCCAAATTTTCAAACGGAATCGGATGGCTAGTGAAAAAAGTTTTGAGTCACATCCTAAGTGGTAGATAAAAAAAATTCAAGGAGTTTGAAGGACCCAGTTGAAAATTCAAGCACTTTTATGGGTTTTAAAAACCAATACAAAAATCAAACACTTTTCAAAAATTTTCAATGACTTTGAGAACCCTGCAATTTCTAAAATATCTTTATACAACTTTCTAAACACTAAAAAATCTTTATACAATTTGCTAAACACTAAAAATCATACATTTCATTTTTTAACTATTGACTCCTAAATATTAAGAGATAATGAATGATATTTTGATAAATATCTTTTGTAATCTGACCCATTTTTACTCAATTGAGTGAAAGACATAATAATAGAAAAAGGCTTGATAAAGATGAATCTCTTTACAGCTTATTTTTACTGAGCCAAGACCACTTCTGATTTAATGCTTAAAATGCACAATAAAAATAGCTACAACTAGATTAAATATTCAACCACAAATAACCACTATCATAAATTTGAAAACTGCATATCCATTTAAAGTAAGACAGATTTATGTATAATGCATTCTTGAATGATCTTAACCCTTTCGCGACGGTTGACGAGCCCACGCGTCAGCTGCGCACTTGCATTCAAGTATGACGGTCATGCATCTGCGTTCGGAAAAATTTACCCTAAAAGACGGCGGCCATGTGAGCGTGTTTTCATATGGAACATTTTCATTTGAATTTATTTTTCTACTAGATGGCGTTAAATGTCCATACGAACAACTCCAATGTATTTTGCAGATACTTGACCTTGATTAGGGGTGGATCCAATAAATTATTTCTCTATCTGGAGCAGTGAAACATGGTTTTGTAATATAAACAAACAGAGCACTTCTTGCAGCATCTACAGTTTTATAATTGAGTTTCGGGTCTCGTTTTGATTTTAGCTTAATGATTTCTTTGGTGAATTATAGGAATGTAAGAGAGTATTTTTTTTTAGTTTGGGTTTTAAGGGAATGTGCGGCAGTGAAATTATTAGGTTATTTCGGATCAGAGAATGGCTGGGCCAGGACGTTTTTTTTTCTGTGGAAAAATATACTCGTAAACGAACCGGGCAGTAATGAAAGTGATGCAGATAGTAAAGATTCGTGGAACTGTGGTATTTCTGAAGATGAATATGAAAATGCAAATGACTCTTCAGATTCTGAGCGTACTATTATTACAACGCCGCCAGCTTCAATAGCTGTTTCTGCGAATTATGTTTTTGGACAGGAAATTTGAAAAATTTTAATTCTTTTGAGTTTTTTAGCATACTTGGAATCAATCACAATATTATGCCGCTTAATTTAGATAAAGAAATTAATTTTTTTAGCATATTTTTCAATGATGAATAGTAGAATTCATAGTAAAAGCAACTAATGAGTATTTTGCATTGCGATTCGTATGAAAAATATACATCAAATAGAAAATAAGTATTTCTATTATTAATGAAAAAAGTAGATTTCTGTGTTGAACAGGTGATTTTTAGTGAATTTATTTCAAGAGTTAGGCTTAGCGCAACAAATTAGCTGTCCTTTGGGAAAAAAGTTCGGAAGCAAAGAGCTCCATCCTTCGGGCCACTGTAGTTTCGGAATGCAGCCGTCCCAAAAGGATTAAGGATGGAGACTTTGTTCTATGTTCCATATACAAATGCATAGTTTTTGACAAATTTTTTTCAAGCCTGGTATGGTTATTCTCTGTTTCATCATGATAACTCAGTTTATATTATGAGTTTCTAGGACCAGGGGATTAACAAAAAATGCAATCTGCCATAGAAACAGCATTATGCAGATGATTATTTTCTGAAACTTTATTCGAAGAAAATTACATATTGCTGATTAGCAACGAAGTTAAATCAAATGTGTTTATGTGGCAGACAATTTTCAATTCATTTATCTGATTTAAATAATAATGGAATTGATAGAAAATTAACTTTATAAATGAATGGTATTATATGTTTGGTTGGTAGTTGTATCAGTTACAGTCTTAGGATATAAGATTATGGAAATTATTGATATTTTCAATTTCCAAAGTTATCTGTTTAATTCTGGCAAAAATTTGTAAAATTTATATCGTGTTTAACAGATTGTTGAAATAGGATAAAAGTAGTATGAATATATCCTCACCTACTACTTTAGCCTCTTTATTTTGGCATATGTTAACCAAACTTCATTCTTTTCCTTTTTGTGTAAATTAGTTTAAAAATAGGACTAAGCTGCTTTGTTCTTCCGATCTATCTGTGAATATAATTTTACATAGCAAGAACAAACCTTTATACTTCTTTTTGGCGGGATTATACAAAACATTCAAATAGAATTTTTAGAAGAACAATATCATTTAGAATACTACAACTGCTTACTTTAAATACAAGCAATGTCAGGTATACCTGCCAGTTAATCATAATCTAGTAATACAAATCACTTTTACAAAGTAAGTATCATTTACACATTAAAAATATGTGTTCAAATTGTAATTTTCCCTACAGATCAATAAATTTCAATTTCATAGGTAAAATAATACACAAATTAAAGCTTTCTTATTACTAGATTTAACTAAAAATCTATAAGCCTATTGTTATTACTGATTAAAATATGAATTTTATATTTTGTGGAATTCATTTCATTATATCAAGAGATATAAATCTTTGCATGCAAAAAAGTGAAATTTCTAATACAGTGAATGAATGGCTCATGATAATTACTAAACAATTATATCAATTTATTTTTGGTTAAAAGTACTTACATTCAGTCATTTGATAATAATGAAAATATTTAAATTTTTTATGATTTTCTCCATTTTAGATCAAAATAATGAAATTTTCTTAAGAATGGTGCTTGTTATAGTTCTGTAGGTTGTTATTCACTTCTAAATAAAAACTAAATATAAAATGACTATTTCTGTAATAAATTTTAATATAATTTTGTTCTAAACAATTTTTTTTTAAATATGTTTGACAAATTTATAATTAAGATTTATTGATTGGAAAAGTCATGCCAAATAATTTTTTTTTATTTGTTTGGAGATATAGCACTGATATGTGTAAAAAGAAGGGGGAAAAAAATACTATTATCACAAGAATGGTTTGTAATAATTTCAAAATAATAGTGTTCTTTTATTTCAAAATAAAAGTATTTATAAAACAGTCACCATTTGATAATAGTGAGTCTATTTTAGATTTTATGGATTTTTCTATTTGATTAAAAATGTGAAATATTTTGAGGAATAGTGCAAGTTAACAACTTATAAATGAAGGTGTTTGCTCCCTTTTAAATAATAAATCCTATAATAAATATCTATTTTTATAACACTTATATTCATAATTATGTTTTATTTTTATTTATTCTTTTTAATATGAAAAATTGTTTTGACTATATTTCCTGAAAAAAGGAAAAAACTCTTTTGCGAAGTTTAAGACTATCTTCTTGCTATAAAACTATGAGAACTTCGTTGAAAGCAACATACAATGTAAAATTAATAGTGTCTGCCACCTTCTGCAACAAGAACAAACAAGAATGAGCAAACTTCACTCATCAGAGCATGATCAACAACTGATGTTAGAACAGCAAAAGTGACTGAAGCAGGAAAAGGGGGTTGCCAATGACAAGAGAAGAAAAAAATGGTCAAAACCATGGAGGAAGGAGCAAGTTGTAAGACACTATGAATAAACAGTAAAATACCAAAGGGGAAAGCAGTTGTCCAAAATAGAATTCAAAGCACTTGCTCAGTGAGGGAAATCACAAACATAAGTGTCCTATTAAATTAAATAGAGGTAACTAGCCAGTTATGAGCCATTCAAACCAGTTGTAAAAGTAGCAGTTTCTAAACAAATATGGAAAAACTGCCTTTACAAAGTTTATATAGTTTTACTACATTAACAGCAGTTTGAGCTACATATCTATTTTCGTTTTCTTTGTTACAAAAATATATAATTAGTGTAGTCTAAAAGTTGATAATATCATAAAATACTGACCTGAGCTATCTTTGACAGATCATTGACTAAGCGTTCAAAAATGTTGGCAGCAGTGAAATCACAGTCATAGTTCACATAGATGTCTACAATACTTTGAGCCTCTGAAAAGAAAAGAAACAAAGTCAGAATTTTGGCATTATTGTTTTTGTTTTTTTAAATGCCAAGAAAAGGCAAAATAAATACCAGCACAAATTCTTGTCAAAGCTTGAATAACCATCCACTTGTGATCAAATGAACTATTAGAAGTTTCTAAGATATTTAAGAATATTTCTTTGAAGAATACCTGTAAATAAATAAATAAAAAATACAAATTAAAATTATAATAGAATATTTTATCCCAAATTACACAAACAGCTTATTAAAAAAATATATAATAATGTCATGCTTTATATTATATATATTATATATAATATATAATATATTATATATATTATATATTATATATAATATACAGGGATGTATCTACAGTGGTCGGCGGTGGTCGGGGTTTCCACCACTCAGAATTTCCGACCACCACTCATCCAAAAAAATATACATATTATAATTACATTTAAAAAAAGTTATATTCAATTTTATCAAATGTTTTTCTTTAATATAAAAGTATACAATGCTAATACTGTTTGTGTGTGCGAATTAACGCGAAGCTCGTTTCGAAATTTTATATTCGCAATTATAATTGTTCTGGAAAATCAACCATCACTCACATTTCTCTAGATGCATCCCTGAATATATATAATATATATATATTATATATATTATATATAATATATAGTATTAACAAGTAATTACAGTATTTCAGTCTTTGAGTCATTGGAATGAAATTTTAACCAATGTTACAGGAGTGATATCAGGAAGAATTTTTTTAAGTAAGATCCAAATATAGTTACACAGTGATTGGATAATGTAACTAGACATAAAGTCATCTATTGCTTTGTAGGTCGATGTTAAGCCATTTCTCAGGAAGATTTTTAAAAAATGACTTAAAGTGGAGATTTAGCTGGGGAAAATTTCAAAACAATTACAAAAATGTTCCTATAATACAAGAACAGATAGCATTTGATAGAGTAGAAAGAAAATGGTATATAAAAGAGTTTACAGCACAATTTTAATCTGCAAATGATCAGCAGACGAACAAGGTCATAGTTTAACGAGATCTGACTATACAGGGTGTTTCAAAAAGATTGCATGACTAAGTATCTTTTGAACTATTGGTTGCAGACCCATTGATCCAGCTTAAGGAATGCGTCAAATAGGGTAGACTTTCATACTATGACAGTTTTGATTATGTATGCTTTAATGAAAAAGTGCAAAATTAAACTTTTTATATGGGTCCCCCATAAAAGTTCCCATTGGTTAATTGTTCCTTATTTAGTTAATATCTTTTGAAATAAACTTTGTTCTGTAATATGCAAAATTAGCCGGGAAAATTGTTAGAGTTATAGGACTTGAACCACTTAAGAGAAATGGCAAAAACATAGATTTGGGGAGTCGTACATAAATTTTATTTAGTTATATAAAATTTGCATTTAAAAACTTACATGCATGTCTATCTTTAATAAAAGTTTTATGCAATCCCCAATTTTTACCAGTCAAAAATTTTAATTAATGATATCTTAGGAACTTTTGATTATGACAATGGAACTTTATTGTTTGATTGATTGGACTATGGAACATACTTCTATAATTGAAAATTTTTCTAGGGACCACATATAAAATATTATTTGTACTTTTTTACCAAAAGATATTATGTGGTCAAAATTTGCATATAATGATAGTCTACCTAAACTTAGAGTCATGGGTCTACAACCAATTATTCAAGAGATAGCAATCGTTTTAACATCCTATAATAATAAGTAGCATTGTTAGAAAAAAAAAATGTTTGGTGATGCTATTGTTTTTGTTTTCTATTTCTCCAAATATCATTTCTATGAATTTCAATGGGTTCTTGGTTTATGACCTTCAATTACCCCCCCCCCCCCCTTGGTGATACCACTGAATTACAATACATGCATAATACAATACCACATAGAAAAATTAGTATTTATGCAAATGCAATAAAAAAAACAAATAAATAAAAACATTTTAAAATATAATGACCTCAATTTGCATCTTTAAGTGTGTCTTGAAATTCTGAAGCAAAGCTAAGAAAAGGCAAAGCGACAACTCAAATACTTCAGGAATGGAAGACACTCCATTTTTAGACAGCGCAACACAGAGGTACTGCTTTATGGCATTAATAAACATATCAGTAGATTTGAACACAGGACCAGCATTTTGAAGAATGGATAAAAGAAGCTGCAGGGACAGGATTTTTGATCTTAACTCGTGGGATCTGAAAAAATTATGGAATGTTAAGAGGAACAAATCACAAATCAAGAAACTAAAAAAAATAATTATTTAAAACATAGGAATTAGTTATGGAAAAGCCTATGCAGTGGATTGATACGACATATTGATACACTGGAACAAATTACCTAGCGTTACCCAGCTTTTAAAATAATGACCAACAAAATCAAGTACACTTTGTGTGCTAGGCCCATCCAAGTACACCACGGCCATGCATGAGAAACAAGAACTGGTGGACATAAACTCCCGATCCTCCCATCCACCCCTGATATCCACAGACACATGAATACACACCTCCCATTCATTATTACTATTTCCTATATAACTCTCTATCAAAACATACATACTATACCAACCCCTAAAGTAAAGCAATTTATTTACATTCCTCTAGATTCTCTAACAAACCAATCTATCCAGTTTAATACCTCAAACCTTTTATCTCAAGTTTTCAATTTTGGGTCATACCATGGAAGAAAAGAGACTAACTCTCTTCAACTTTATGGGTCATACAATTTAGCTCCAACCAATCTATCTATAAACAAAGTTTGCATTGATTGCATTGTTTAAAATGTATATTTGAAGATAAAGCAGGAAGCAAGTCTCTCTAACTCCATATTTTAAATATTCATATTCTGAATTTTTAAATTGGGATGACCTCTCAATATTAACTTTCCTATTAAGCTGAATCATAGAAGTGATCACATCTAACTCCATGAGCTGAATACAATTTTTCTTTTATAACTGTATCATTTTCTGGCAATGCCTTCGGTATGAGATTATAAAAGCAAAAATACAAAAAAAAAAACCAAATTTTGAGAAGCTATTTCTCTAGATCAAAGAGTTAATTTAAAAGCTGGATTTCAGATTTCGATTCAGCATGGTCGAATAAGCTTTTTCAGTCCTCAGAATTGCATTCGGTGCTCTGACATACTGACATTGTGCTTTTAGAGAAGTAATAAGTGTAATAGATTAATAAGACTAAAATATATACATTAATTGAAAAGCTAAAAGCCATATCGATACATATAGTATAATGAAAAATTAATACAATATTTATCGTATTAACATCATCAATATTCTGACCTAGAAAATTAAATTTTCTAAATCTTGTGTTTTACAATTTTTAAGCTGGACTTTAGAAAATTTATATATAAAATATAATTACAACATAATTCGAGAATATAGCATTAGATTAATGAGACTAATATAAATACAGTAGAATCCCATTTATTTGAATGTATCAAGACTAGATGTGATGTGAATAAACAAAATTTCCAATGATCCAGAAATGTGATAATCTATAAATTGCATAATTAATATTAATACATAACTCTCATTCACAGAATTTAATAAAACCACTCAGAGTAAAAATTTTCTACTTTGAGCATATATTTAGAAATACAGTTATTTTCATAATGTTCACCATTTTCAGAATGGACTACAAGTTCTTCAAGAATAGTTTAGCAAGAATGATAATTTGACGAAATGCTTTTATCATTATAGCAAATTCATCATTTATAATTTTTCTAATAATAATAATAAAAAAATCATTGAAAAGATAATATGATTTTCAATTTAGGAAAACTGTTGATACAATACAAAATATTGATGTATTGTAATGACATGTATCGATATGCTCATCACTAATAGGAACATCTGTGGACTAATGAAAATAATGATGTATAACTGATAAAAACACAAATGAGAACTGTATAATCGATGCTTATTCAAATCTAATCAGTTATTGTAAACATGTTGAAATTGTAAAATAATTGCATAAATAATCATTATTCTGTTCAGAAAAAGCTATTAAATACAATTTTAATAGACACAATAATACAATACATTTAAACGTGATTTACTAGGTCACAACAGAATCAGGTAAATAATTTTAAACATGTTTAATGTAATGAACACAAAAAAAAAAAAAAATAGTAAATTATTCATAATTAATTCAAAGAGTAAAATTGTGTGGATAACATAAAAAATTACACTGAAACTGCTGCAAAAATAAAAAATTAATTAAGTACAGCAATTAACTGATAAAAGGTGATCAACTGATTTCGGAGACAAAAAATATAAACCTTCTTCAGAATATAAAAACAAAGCAGCCATCTCAGTCAAATAAAAATTCTGTCACAAGAAAATTATACACATGGCCCAGGAAATATGGTTTTGCGATCTAGAAAAAATTAAATTGAAAGGAAAAACCATAAAGTTGCCTTTCATTGCCAAACCAGTAAGTTAACAACCATACCAAACCAAAGGAACACATTCAAAACAGTTGTAAGTTGCAACTGTTAACAGTTGCAACTTACAACTGTTGCAACTGCTGTAAATTGCAACAGTTATAAGTTGCAACTTTTAACAGTTGTAAGCAAAGCTGTGACCTTTCATGTCCAAGGGTTAATTATAGTGTCAAATTTGTGCTATAATCTGATTAAAGTAACCAGTAGGCTTTCAGTAAACTATAATGGTAGAAAGCATTTATGTTGTATATTAATAGTTGGAATCTATTACTTTCCTTATATACAATAATGTATAAGGAAAGTACTGTGACGGGGTTGAAAATTTGAATTAGAGTTTTCGAAGGGAGAGAGCATGTTTCAAGCATCCCTGATCACAAATCGAACATTTCTGAAGTGATGTCTGTGTGTGTGTGTGTGTGAAAGTATGTGTGTGTGTCAGTGAGTCTGTGGAGACGATAACTGACAAACGAATGGACCGATTCAAATGAAATTTGGTACAAAAATTACAATCCATAAACACTGGAAGCCTATTGTTTCTATATACACTCGAATGTTCAGAACCCCCTAAATTTTTGAATGAAATTTTGAAAAAATTGTCAAAAGATCAAAACCTCTAATAAAGTTACGTAAATAGACATTTCTTATGTAATTTTTCATTAGAAAACGATTGACATAAATTTTAGAACGCTAACATGAACCGTTCTCGAAATATTGCACATTTTTCAAATAAATTATCAAAAAATCATATAAAATAAAAAATATATATTTCCTATTGAGAAACATGTTCACTTTTCATATATAATACCATGCGATAAATTTGTCACATCATTCTCATGAATTTAGCTCGTTCCATTCATGAAAAAATATACTTTAACTTATTTTTCCGTCCATAACACTTGGCGAGATTTTGGCGACGAATTTGGTGGGATGTCGCCAACTTGGCAACTTTTTTCAATGTTGCTAAATTAACGAAAAACTCGCCAAATGGATAAAAATGACGCTAAATCAATGAAAATGACGACTCATTAACGAAAATTCAATATCTTGGAAAGAATATAAATATCTATAATAATAATCTTTTTTTTTTTTTACTGTAAAAATAGTAAATTCATTGCATTATATAAGGAAAGTCATGTGCTGCCCACATCAGATTTTTTTTTTTTATAGACAAAATGTGCCACAGTCAGGATAATAGGATATCTTATCCTGAAGGAGGCATGATTTGACAATGAAATCAGTTTATATCTTTATACTTCTGCTTTATATCTTCATGAAAATCTTTATAAACAAGTGCAAAACTAGTTTTTATTACTTAATAATATTTAAATATGCAAGGAAGAATACTTCTTCAGCTTAGTGCCACCATAAGATAAAGGTAGGAAGTTACTGATAGCTATAGTAGAGTACATACTTTGGATCTGGCTGTCCATCAGGTAAAGGCTTCATGCTTAGCTTGCATAAGGAACGGAACACTAGAAAAGCATCCTTTTGCAGAATGTGTGAAAAGCCAGACTGAACATGCTCTGAATTGCCTTCATAAGTCTCTAGGCTTTCTTGTGATGGAATGCGGGGCAGTATACCAGGAACTGAATATTCGCTAGATGAAGATGTATCGACAGCAGGACTGGAATTATTGCTGATGGCTTTTTTCTCAGATAGGAAAGGAGAATGGATTATTTCATCTGTAAATGAAGCAAAATAAAATATATGTTTATTTTAAGAATCATGGGAAATATTCATTCATAAATATAACTAGAATAAATTACCCGATGTTGCCCGGGTTCTAATTAAGCACCCATTACTTAAATAATACAGATAAAGATAACACTACTCAATTTCCAAATTGCTTGTTTTAAACTAAAATCATTCCCACACTTCATATTTTTCCATAAACGTCAATAATATAATGCTGACATAATACACAATAAATGTGGTCCTTTAATGTGCTTTAAACAAGCACTTGATTGCCAATCATTGGCAGAACAACACAATGAAAATACTTGAAATTGCAAAAAAAAAAACTTAAATTACATAAGCATGACACACACCTGCTACAACTCTATCCACTAAATCCTGCAGAAGAGATGCTGTCTCAAGCTTAATATTTTCATCGGAAGAATCTTCTTTCTGATTATCCGCATCTGCATTTTTGGATAAGCTACTTTCACCTTCACTGCTTATCTGTAAACAGATATATTAAAATAGCTTTTAACATAGCAAGGAAGCTTAACACTTTCATTCAGTTTAAATTTTGAAGCATGTTTATAGTACTACATTTTATAATATAAATGGAACCTTTACTAAAAAATTAAAAAATACATACCGCTTGGCTTTCCATCCGAGCAAAAATCACATTTAGCATCTGTGTGAGGGTAGCTCTAGCAGTTGTTTGATTGATTAAATTTCGGCTGGCAAGGTAAATGTTATAGCATGTTCTCACAGCCAGCAAAACACTACCTTCATGCACTTCACATGCTTGTGATGTAACAACAGTAAGGAGTGCCTAAAGAGTTAAAAAAAAGCCTAAATTAGGGTAAATAAAATAAAGCACTAAAAGGAATGTTAGTATTGGATCGTCTAAGAATTCTTGCAGCATTAAAAACTAAAATATTTCTATTGCTTTAATTCACATTTGAGAATGTACTTGCCACTGCTCAGAAATTAAAGCAGGGATATAAATTGAATTTATTAATTTTAAAAAATAATAAAAATAAATTTTATTTATATAAATAACAGTGAAAATTGCATACAATCTCTGTACACCAACACAAGGGACATGATACGACCCTATTCCCAGATAAAAAATTGTCTCCTTCCCCCTATGAACACAATTTAAAATCGCTTTAATCTTGTACAGCCACCAACCATACTACATTTTCTGCAAGCATGGTAACCTGTAAACGAAAATAAATAAAGAAAGAATTTAAAATTGAATCCTTTCTCTAGGAAAAAAGGCTTTAAGAGGATAATTTTCCTCCTACCGCTTGTTTCATTTTCCCTATATTAACCAATGGAAAATAGTCATTCTCTAGTTTGTTTAGTTTTTAGAATTATTCTGTGCTGTTTTTTGCCGAGGAGAAAATAGAAAGATTTGTGCTTTAAAAAAAAAAATAAATAAAAAAAAAAAAAAAATAAAAATACAAGTATTTCACAAATTTTTATTATCATTGTTTTTCAATACAAAAAATACTTCTAAATATTTTACCAATTTTTTAAAATGCCATAAACATTTCTCTTTTCAGCATTTATACTTGGCAAAAAAAAAAAAAGTACAGAAAAAACGTAAACAATAAATGAGCTACAGGATAGAGACTTTTTGGTGTAGGATAACATGGGTAAAATGAAACAAGAGGTTGGAAGAATATTGTATTAAGAGAATGTGCAGTCGCATTAAACAACCACAGATGAGAGGAAAATTAAATATGTGGAATAGGGAATCGTAACAGGTTCATTTGATTAATAAATCACCAAAAATTAAATTACATATTAATTAAAAAACAATTTTGTTAGAATACACGGGTATACATGCAACTTTTTGCCAAACTACAGAATTCTGCTATTCTTGGTTTTTTAGATGTGGTGAAAAAGTATCAAATACCCTAAAAAATGCAAATTTCGGAGTATTTCTGAAAAAATAAATAAATATGAAGGAATTGTTTTATGTATTCGCCTTAAACATCATTGGAAAGAATGTTCTTCGATCTTTCTGATGGTGTCGAGACAGAAATTCTGAGATAATATTTTTGATCGTTAAGAAACCGCTTTGTGTGAAAATCACTTTTTAATCATGCTAAAATTTAAAATAACTAAAAAACTAATTCGAATTTTAAAAAACTTGCTGAGGGACATCGTCCCGGGTCCTTCAGTACTTGTATATTAAATTTCATGGCTGTGCTGTATGATGCTTTGAATTCCCCAAACCACACAGAAACACAAACATCTTCTTTTATTATATACTAGAAAATGTACCCGGCATTACTTGCAAATTAAAATAGTGATAAATTGAATTTATTAATCTAAAAAAATAACAAAATAAATAAATTTTATTCGTATAAATAGTTAAAATTGCATACAATCTATGTACACTGGTGCAACAGAGGTGAAGACTGTTTGTTCTCAATAAATGTTTTATTCCTCTGTTTGACAAAAAAACAAATTAATCGGCTGTGATTAGCCCCAGAACATCCAGCTCATTAAATCTATATTTATTTGTCTTTATCTTGATTCTATTTATAATAACCAACTAGTTTAAAATCTTAGTTTTGCTCAGCGTTTAATATTTGATTAAAGGTTAAACCACTGTCCATGTATATAACCATTTAAAAATACTCGCCCTCTTTTTCTGGATATTTTCTTAAATTGTTTATCCTTCGTTTTTTTGCTATTCTTTATGTTTTTTATATACACATTTGTACAATTTTTATTGGATTTGTTTTTACCTTTTTACCTTTGGATTTGTTTTTACCTTTTTTCTCTTTATTTATTACTCAGGCCATCCAGCTCACCCAAAGGATGTAGAGCAGTTATAAGGAATGGTCGGAGTCTGTAATACGCAAATTTTAGTCTGTAGTTAACATTGTACAAATTCCCTGTAATGGTGCTCTTCCTGATCTGATGAATGGTGTTTGATGCCTGAGAGTGGTAAACGTTTTTTATTTGTTTTTACATCCTAAATTAGGAAAATTAAACTTTTATATTTCAATGTTTTTAACTAAATTGGGGATTGACTAAATTAAGATGTTTGCACATCAAATATTCAGCATAACTGTAAACTGAATATTCAGCTTAAGTGTAAACTAAATATTTAGGTTTGGGTCAAATACTTAAAATTTTTATAAGTTTCATTACCAAGGATTAGCCTATTGCTTTTTCATATATATATTTATTACTTTTAATTTTATTATCTGTTTCAGAAACTTTATTTTAAATATTACTTATTTAGTTTACATATTTGAATAATGAAGCTCATTTATCTCTTGACAAAAATACATTATCAATTTCATACCCCCCCCCACACACACACACACATACACACACACACACACACACACCACCACCACCACCACCATCTCTTCCAGCATATAGTTTTTCCAACATACTACTAATTTATGCTTTAAAAACATGATATATAAACACTATAAGATTGATTTTATCAATCAACAAATTCAGCTCTACCGTAAAATTGGCCTCAAATTTCTTCAAATTTTAGATCAAGCTATGTGAGATTGCAACGACCAGAGTTACAGAACCTGCTCATATAGTGGGAGTACGCTCAAAGAAAAGATTATTGTAGGTACTGTACATTCCTTAGAATTTTGCTTTTGATGGGAAGTGTTGTACTGAAAAACTTCTCTGTCACAGCCTGGTAGAATTTCTGAAATGCTATGTAGAACTCCAGCCTTACACGGTCTGAAATATTTGCTGATAGCAAGCTCTGTTTAGCTTCAACACTAATCTCTACTTTATGCAAAGTAAGGATATTGTCTTTAGTAAAACATATATTAATCAGATAAATTTGAGTGTTTCTGAACAACATTTTTATTGATAAACTTTCTCAATAACTTCTTAAGAAGCTCATTCAATGTGCTTATAGAATGTATACTCTGAAAAATAAAGAAACTCTGATATCAGCTCACTAACATGGATCAAAAATTACATCAAAGGTAAAGGCAACTTTTTCTCAGAGCACACACAATGAGCACATACCTTGTGTTCTTGTCACAGATAGAACAATAATATTTAGACATGAATTTCAAGAAATATGTTGTGAGAGCTTTGTGCTGTTCCACTAATCTTTTCATCATTGGTGCAAAAGTCAACCCCCTGCATCTAACATACTCCAGAAAGTACTTTTTCGATTCCTCAAGTAATTCTTGCAATCTTTTGAAATCCTTTGATCCAGCTAGGGATTTTTTGAACCATTTGTAAACATCACAAGCAAAAATGTACCTCTGATGTAGTTTTTCATCCAGCTAATGCCAGGTGGCCCACTTTCCTGCACTTTATTATCCATTATTTTTCAAAGGGCTTTATGTACATTGGGTCCATCCATAAACACCATATTAATTTTGGAAAGAAGCAATCCTTTAGTCTCAATACATTTTATATAATCTCTTTTAATTTAACATTTTCAGTATGTCCCAGAAAAATTGATGATAAATACCTGGATTCAATTCTTTGATTTTTATTGCTCCAAAATCAGATGTATAAGTTCAGCAGTTTATTTGAATGATAATTGCTTCATCAATACTTAATGTAAAAAATACACCATTCTCCCTAATTGACAAACTAGGATTCTTTATGATCTAAGACCCTAATTCAAAAGAAATTAAATATGAAGTCTTTGTACGGTCCATTCTGAAATGTTCAGCCCTGTCACCAAACATAGCAACAAAATATTAGCTTGAAGTCCTTCACAAGAAGTAAATGATAAGTTTGAGTTTGCAATTTTGCATGCCAATAAAATTTCAGCACTCACTGGTTAACTTGTAGTTTCTGCATTCCAATCCTTGATAGTTGATATGGAGCTAATATTTCTGTTTTCGCTAACAAAAAAATTTTGCTTGCTTGTCATGCTTTCATTTGAAATCCAGGCATCAATGAACCATCAATAAATGTGACTGAATACCACTAATATGCAAGTATTTAAAACAAAAATTGATTAATTTTCTAATTTTATACAAGGTCTTATCAAAAAGTATCCAACCATTTTTTTATTGCGACAATCCTTTGCAATGTGCAAACAGGACTAATGCATCATTTTACCTTGTACCCTACTGTGAATGTATGATTTTTTCTGTGAGCGTTTTACCACTCAGTCTCTGTCAGGCAGTTGTGATAATTGTATGTGTACAATGTGTTCATAAGAATCGTGTTCAGAATGAAAATGGCGGGATGTGTTGATCAAAGGATCTACATTAAAATTTGCCAGAAACTTGGTGATACACAATGGGAGACAAATGAAAAGATAAAGAGGACTATTGGTGATGAAGCTATGGGTATTAAGCAGATTAAAGAGTGGTATCGTTATTTCAAAGATTACTGAACATCAGTAGAGAGTGACAAACTTTTTAACAGGCCTTCAACCAGCAGAAATCCCCCAAAAATCGAAGAAGTGTGGCAAATAGTAATGGAAGACTGTAGAGTAACAATTAGTGAGATTGATAGCGAAGTAGGAATTTCCTTTGGTACAGTGCAAGAAATTCTGACTAATGATCTTCACGTGCACTGCGTTGTCACAAAATTTGTTCCAAGACTCCTTACTCATGATCAGAAGGAAAAACGTCTGTAAGTTGCAAGTGATATGCTGGAATTATGCTGGAATGTGTCAATGCTAATCCTGATTTTATGAAAAAAATCATAACTGAAGATGAGTCCAGGGTCTATGGTTATGACCCTGAGACAAAAGCACAGTCATCTCAATGGAAAATGCCAATCTCCACAGCCAAAGAAGGCACACCAATCACGAAGTCATGTGAAGGTCATGGTGACATTTTCTTTGATTACCAGGATCAAGAGTACACTATATAAGGACAAACCATCAACAAGGAGTACTACCTGTCTGTTCTCTGCCATTTATGAGATGCTGTTAGATGCAAACGGCCTCAACTCAGGCAGAGTAGCAACCGGTTGATCTATTACGGTAATGCTCAATCCCATGCATCGTACCTCATCCAGGACTTTCTAGTAAAGAATAGTAATTACACAGGTTCAGCAGCCACTGCTCTATATCTTACGATGAGCCGGGCGGCCTGGGTTTTTGACAGGTTCAGCAGCCTCCCTATTCCCCAGACATGGCACCATCCCACTTTTGGCTATTTCCCAGACTCAAAATGCCACTCAAAGGAAAGAGATTTCCAGATGCAGAAGACATCAAGAAAAATGTGACGAAGCATCTTATGAACATTCCAAAAATAGACTTTGAAACATGTTTTTCCAAAAGTGACAACACCATTGGGAGAAGTGTGTGAACTCAGACAAGTCCTATTTTGAAGAAGATTATTATTTGAACTAAATATGTGACCTAGATTATTATTTGAACTAAATATGTGACCTAGATTATTTTTCCTAGCCTAAGGTCGGATAATTTTAGATCAGATTTTGTATTGCCATGCATTTTCAAATAAAACTTGAAAATTCCACAAAACCAAGTGTTTTTTTTTTTTGTGTGTGTGTGTGTGATAAAATTAGATGTTCACAATGAAACAGCCATATCAAGGAATACTCCATGGATAACAAATAATTTTGTTATTTTCATGAAATTTAGTGTTCACATTCCAGAGATTAAGAACACACATTCTTACAATACACACAAGATAAACTATAAACATTTATAGAAGTCTGTTAAATATATATATCTATGGCAAAGACAACTGCACAGAAAGAGTCATTACAAGAATCCATTGACTTACCACAGATGCGAAATTTTAAAAAAAGGTAAGAAAACTACAATTGGCTAAAAAGTAAGACAAAGGACTTTTTTCTAGAAAAAGTAGAACATCTGGGAGGCCTGAATAAATAATAAACTAAAATGTGCACCTTCATATATAAGTGAACTTCAATATTTTTTTTAAACCACAACTTGAAAAGTACCAAATACTATATTAATTCACAAATTATTATCAGTATTAATCTACAAATTATGTTCTACTAACCTTAATAATCTGCAACTGTACTCCATCATCAGTATTAGGGCCATGAAAACAACTACAAACTGCTTCAACAATTCTATCAATAAGAAACTTTGAAGGATTTGCTGGATCTTGGATACTGCCAGTAAGATGGCCATAAGCAATCAATTTCTGTAAAACAATACACATTTAAATGTAAACACTCTTGAATTATTTTATAGAAATCATAAATACAATAATATTTTTCAAATGTGGCTTATATTTATTCCTTAGGGCTTATTCTATATGGATGCTGAAAACATAGCTGTTTTGATGACGTATTAACATCAGTCAAACAAGTCACTGTACAGTACATGGTTTAATCTATACGAGCACGTTCGATGCCTAAGAGTCAGCGTTGGCTAAGCATTTGCCATTTCTAATGCAATTGGAGGCATTAGCAAAGTTGACGATGGTAGTACTGGTCAAACTATACTGAGGACAGAACAGATATACCAGAGTAATTTGATCGAACATTATTTAAATTTAGTTGATAAAGAAACTCATATAGCTTTAAAAGTGTTTATTTCCTTCAATTTTTATAGTCTTCACAATTCTGCAATGTCTTATTCATTGGTATTTTCTACAGAAGTTTATTCTAATGCTTTATTTTTTAAATCTAGTTGATAAAATTATATCATACTTTTTAAATCTTCTATTCGTTTATTTAGTTCTTAAAAATATTTCACTATATTTACCCTTGTACAAAATATTGTGGATATATAAATTAATTTAAAGTGAATTGTATGACATGGTAGTAGCATTGCACTGTGATTGATATGAATTTTGATGATAATAATTAATCATTTTATCCTAGTAAGTCTTCAAAATTGGAATTTCATAAAAAGTAACAGTTCTTTTATTCAAAAGTCATCTACATCATTTTCTTGCATGAAAAAGTATGTAAAATGATTACCATATCTACCAATATTAGAAAATAAAAATCCCATGAGCATTTTTTGCAGTGCTCTACAAATCAGCACATAGCATGGTTAATATCATTTAAGGAAAATAAGGATTTCCCCCCCCCCCCCACACACACACACACAAAAGATGTATACTTTTTCCAGAGGGGGTATCAATAATTGGGGCATTTAGAAATTTCTTGTCAATGTGGGCTATCATATATAGGCATGGGCTTTAGGGACTACAGCTTAGAGGCATTCACCATCTGGAGGACCTCTGGAGATTAAGTGAAGGGTTATTTCATTTGTGAATGCTGAATCAAAATATAAGTACTCTGAATTATCTATTTAAAAACAAGTTTCAATTAATATACTATATATATAGTTGTATTCTCAAGAAGTTCAATAAGCTGTCCAGAAAGGGTAGCTTAATTTTTATTTTTTTTTCCCCTTTAGAATATATTGCTAGGAGCCTCAGAATACTTGTAGCCCAGGGGCCTACAAAATTATAATTTGGCCCTGTATATACATCAAACTAAATGTGCCTTAAGGGGACGCTTCAGTTAAAAAAAATCTCCGTTCCCTTTAAAATTGCACCCGGTGGCTCAAGAGATGGGCAGTTCCTTTTTCCAAATGATTGGCATCTGATGGGCCAATGAGAGTAAGTACGGTGACGAAAGGCCCTTGGATCTCTATAGTTTATGACTTGCTCGCCTGTCCAAGAGGATAAAGGGGGGAATCTTAGAAGGGTGTGTGGTTTGGGGGACGAGGTAAATGAATGAAAGAATGTAAAAAACGTAACTGGAGGCTTTTCCCACTTACTGAAAGGAAAGTTTCCTATCCATTCTATTTCTTGTCAAGGAATAACCAAAGAGTTCTCCTAATCGATTATAATATAATTCTAATATAAATAAATATATATATATATATATATATTGTAAATAACAAAGTACTAAACGTACCCGATTGTAAACTAATAGAAATTGCCAAGTCATATAGGCACAATGCTGCTCTATTAATGTCTTGTATATAAGAAAATCAAAAAAGATCGAGAGGTGATATAAGTGCCAACAGGGAAATAACAAATGGCCAAGGGGGATTGTGACCCCTTGTTCCCGTTTATAGCCAGCTATTACTCCTGAGGAAACACTCACGGAAGCGTCACGTGCCTGTGGCCATATTCACTCAGTCCATGCATTCACTTCTGGCATACGTCTTTTGCTTTGACGTTCCAAGGAAATATGGCCACAGGCACGTGACGCTTCCGTGAGTGTTTCCTCAGGAGTAATAGCTGGCTATAAACGGGAACAAGGGGTCACAATCCCCCTTGGCCATTTGTTATTTCCCTGTTGGCACTTATATCACCTCTCGATCTTTTTAGATTTTCTTATATATATATATATATGTGTGTGTGTGTGTAACTTCAATGTGTGTTTTGGAGACTAATCCAGGTACAACACAAAAATGTGTGTATTAAAAAACTGGAATTAAAAATAAAATTAATGATATTTCTATGTCTATGAGTCTTGGTCGTCATGTGATTGAACCCTGGGAGCTGAACGACATTCCTGTCAAGTGCCTGCTTATTTTCGCATCGGCTACTGGTCTCTTTTCTTAGGGATCTTCGTTTTCTTTTTGGGGTAGTACAATAGACCTCTGGTCGGTGTGCTGGGCTCTTTTGGAGCCACCCACCTTTATTTCATTCATTCATTCATGTCTATGAGTCCAGAGCGATGGTATAAAACTAATATTTATTTAGTCATTTTGAATATATCATTATTTCCTTTTTAAATAGTATACATTAGAGTGCACTGTAAGAAATTTGAAGTTTGAAATGAACGATACAGTACTAAAAGTATGTGATATTCTACATACCGCATTTTTTAGACTTGCAGGATGTATTTGCAAATTATAGTATTTAGCATGAAAATTCCTTGTGTTGAAAATGATTTGTTTCAACCGGGGTTACTCGGAAATCTCAGGTTTTGCATAGTAGTGAATAGCAATGGCGGTTGCCACTACACGAGCACTGCGGAACTGCAATTCTATTCAAATAGCTAGTCTCTAGTAGCGGTACTGCACTTTCACGGCGTTTTCACAGAAAAATGATTTCATTTGTTGACATAGTAACTCAATAGAGACCTATATAATAATTGTCCTACATGTGTTTTGTTTTTATAAACCCTTCAAAAGCCCTGGTGACCTAGAAGACTAAATCTTTGTATACTCAAAAATTCAACTTCGGTACAGAACTTAATACTTCTGTCAGAATTTTGAGGGAGAAAAACTACTGGTTCACCGAATATTTATACAAACAATAAAAAATATTTACAAACAAGAAAGGAAAAATGATTTCATTTATACAGATACTGTAATTCAATAAATACCTATATAATAATTATTCTGCGTGTATTTGTCGTTCCAAACCCTTCAGATGCTTCCGGTGACCTAGGAGACTAAATCTTTGTACACTCATAAATACAACTGCGGGACAGAACCTAACGCAGCAAGAATTTTAATGGGAAAAAGTAATTGGTTTACCAAATAGTTAAACACTAGCTGAATATCCATTGAAATTCAATGGCCTCCCAATGAGCAAACCCCCAAAAACACGATTTTTTAAATAATCCAATTTTTTCAGTTGTCCTTTTCAGACTGTTCCCTCATGCACCAAATTTCAAATGTATGTATCACTTTAGACTGGGCATTTCTCAGTTATTCAGCCAATTAAACATTTAACACACATGTTAAACACATACTCATAGGCGTATTTAAGGGAGGGTAGGGATTTACCCCCCCCCCCATCAAAATTAAAACGTTTCAAAATGTTTCCTAAACACACATGTGATAAAAGATATTTACTCAATCATTCAGTTTGTCATTCTGGAGTCCTTGAACTAGAAAAGCAACCTGTTTTCACCTTCAATAAATAAATAAATAATGGGAATAAGTAAGGAGTTTTTAGAATTTAAGAATTAAAAAAAAATGTGTTCTGGCTACTGCGTCACTGCAATAAGTGGGGGGGGGGGGGGGATTATCTAAATTTGGAAAAATCCCAGTTCTTGGAGCCGGCAGAAGAAAAGGAAAAGTCGAAGATCAAAAGTCAGTTATTTAGAGACTAGAGGTCTGCACAGGTCTAATTTAAAAAAATTTCCCGGTTCAAAAATGTCAAGATTTGACTCGTCCAAAGCCCGAGATTTTTTCATTGGAATTCACCTGAGCCGTACCCTAAACACTCAAAACCAACCCTAATGCGGCCCGGTCTGAATATTTTCCAATACATTGAAACCTGTTGGCTTGTATGCTGATCAAAATTTAACATTTAAAGAATTAAACACAAGCTCATCACATATAGTATTAAATGTGAAGGAACCCAAATTGTAAAATTAATTTCAAATTCAAAATAATTAAAATTAAGAATGAGCATTACTATAAAATGAATTTTTATTTATCATTTTGGTTGAAGAAGAGAAGGGATGAAAAAAGACTGGGATTATGTTTTTAAAAATGCTTTCTTCATTTATCAATGAATATTGAGTCATCAGCATCAAAGATTCGTTGGAGCAGTAGCAAAACAAACATGTCATGTGCCACAATTGTTAGTGTTGTTAAAAACTTTTCAATGCGATTAAACTTTCCATGTAAGTATAAATATGTAAGTATAGATAATATTTTCTTTAATTATGACATAATTATGAATATTTTTAAAATTTAATAATTTTAGTAAAAGTGTAAGATGTTTGGAATAAATACATTCACGGACAATAATTCGCATTATCTATAAGTTGATTTCAAATTATGACAGTTTGCTCAGATAAATTTTTATTCAACATTTGTTATAGGAAAGAAATCGCCGGAACTGTGTTTAAGAATAACATTTATTTAATTATGACAATTTAGAAACACTCGAAATCTAAGAACTGAAATTAAAATCATAGAAGAAATTGAATAAAATATCAGTGATAAATTTTAAAGTAAACAGTATCTTGGATTTCTTATTTTCATTTATTTATTGAATTTCATATTTCCACCACCAGACAAACAATCACAGTACAAAAGAAATTAAACTTTTTGCGACAAATTTAAAAATAAAACAAATTGAAACTGGCACTTTACCAATGATAATAATCTAATGATCATTTCCTCAAAAATTAAATTTGGAATGCATTTTTTCCCTATTCAATTTATAAATCACATGATGTTACGAAACATGACAATTCGTGCATCGGTGTATATTTATACTGCTGTATCCAGGCCAGAAACATATTTTTTGTTCTCTTACTATAGCTTTAAGAATGTTGTGAAGAGAAATGTTTTATTTTGACTTCGGAATGTAGTGGAATAAAGAAGTCTTCAATTTCTTATCCAAAATTATAATTTTTCTGTATCGGGTTCTAATTGACCCATCTGCGCATTCACCATGCAGAGTAAAATTTTATTACCTAACTGGCAGCATGCCCGTTCTTCGTACGGAGTATCTCTAAAATGCAATACATTCAGCGGTAATATATCACAATACTGTAATAATTAATTATATTTGAAAACTTAAAATCTTCATCGAAAAAAACGAACTTGATTCAAATGACGTCATCGAAATATAAATCACCTGGCTCTCTATGGTTTTTTACAACAGTTATCGTGCTAACGGACAAACAGACAGACAGAATGAACCAAGTCATAACCACTTTCCAACTATGTAGTAAAGTGTTAAAAATGGCTATTTAATTATCAGCATTTTATGAGAAAGATTCTTTCTTATGCTGCTATGACTTATATAATGCAATGATTTTTTTTTCTTACATAATGCAATAAATTTACATCTTTCACAGTGACAAAACAATGTATAAGATTCATGGCCCTATATGTTTAGGTGTAATTTTTTTCACAGTTTTGCATGGTAAATCCCGAGCAACACCGGGTATTCGCTGCTAGTATAATATAAAAAAGTTTACAATCATGCGCAAATTACTATAGTATACTAAATGACATTGTTAATCAAAATATTCTGTTAAAATATTTAATTTAATGCCCCTAAAAAGAAGTTAGAGAATTTCTGTTCTTGCTATACAAAATTATCTTCACGGGCGGATCTGAAGAATAAAACATCCCGGCCCCGTTTGCAAGCAAATTAACAAAAAATATTAAATAGATTCAATATATGAAAAATAAAAGCATTAAAATTGTATGGGAGCCTTACTATTTATATTCGCAAATATTAGAAGATATACCCTATATTAGTAGATTACATGTATACAAGTTGAAAATATCAATAAACCTGTAATCTTTAAACCTGAAGGCAGTAATTGATTCCAGTATATGCTAAAATGAAAGTGCTAAAATTATATGGGAATATATACCAGTAATAATGTTGTAACCCCTTATAGTGTCGTAGATTAGAAAATATGTCCATGTGTTAGAAGATTACCCGTATTACAATATGAGTCTCAAAAATCTTTGCCAAAGTAAAACAGATGACGTAATAAATTGAAAATATCAATAATCTCCGTAATCTTTATACCAGAAGGCCGTAACTGATTAAACAATATGCCGATATATGTCTAAATATATGCCAATATACCTGTACAACTTATATTCTCGTAGATTAGAAGATATACCAGTGCCTTTGTAGAAGATTACTCATACAACGTACAATATATGAGTTTCAACATTTTTTGTCATAATAAAACAATGGCATAATAAATTGAAAATATCAATAATACCCGAATGTATCAATAATAACAATGTTTAAACCTGAAGACCGTAATTGATATTATCCAGTCAAAAATGCAATATCAATGAAATTTATTTTACAGACATATCTTTATTATTCAAATCGGAAAAGATTTAACAAGAAAGATCAATCACGTATAAATCATTGATTATGACACACTTTGCAACTGCCCCGGCCATCCACTAAGTTGCTCTATGTCCTAGGATGAGTCGGATGGTCTGGGCTTTCGACACTTTCCAACTGCGATGCAATTTTATTTAAACATCTCTAAAATGCAATACATTCAGCGGTGATATTTTTAAAATTATCACAATAGTACAATAATTTATTATATTTGAAAACTTTATCGAAAACAATTGAACTTTATAAATTGAGAATTTTGTTTCATATGTAATTTAAAATTTTTCTTTTACGGTTTTGATTTATTTTAAGCTTTTTTATTTATTTTGACACGGCCCGATCCGACCTGAATTTAATATATAAACTTCGCCAAATTGAATACTAAAATATCCCACTGGTGTGCGGCATTCTTAAATTAGTGAATATTAAAACCCTTAAATTATACACTTTATTTCTATTTAACGATCTATCCTTGCATCAATTTTAAAGTCTCAACGATTATCACAATCTGTGAGTACGAAATTTTCACATATAGTGTGTTTCAGATTGTAACTTTTTGCTATTCAAAGTTATCTTCACAGGCAGGTCTGAAGAATAAAACATCCTGGTCCCTTTCGTAAACAAATTTACAAAAAATATGAAATTGAATTAATGTATGTCAAAATGAAAGCGCAAAATTGTATGGGAAGACATACCAGTACTACTTATATTCTCATAGATTAGTAGATATACCTGTGTATTAGTAGAAGATTATCCGCACTACTTTTATAAGTTTCAAAAATTTTTGCTAAGAAAAACAGATGACATAATAAATTGAAAATATCAATAATCCCCTCAATCTTTAAACCTGAAGGTCGTATTCGATATAATCCAGTCAAAAATGCAATTTCAATAAAATTTGTTTTATATGCATTCCTTTATTATTTAAATCGGGAAAAAAATTAATAAAAAACGTCTGCGCTACATAAACACACTGGTTTTAAATCTTTTG
Source organism: Amaurobius ferox (assembly GCA_951213105.1). Lineage (NCBI taxonomy): Eukaryota > Metazoa > Arthropoda > Arachnida > Araneae > Amaurobiidae > Amaurobius > Amaurobius ferox. The sequence continues at coordinate 59,032,776 of OX578135.1, read as the reverse complement.
TTAAGCAACATGATATCATTTCCTTCAAATAAATTTGCGGAAAAACATTGTCTGCATAATGCTATGTCTATAAAAAGTTTATATAACTGTGCGTTTTTTTTTTTTTATTAATATCTAACTTGAAACATGGACTCAATTTTAAGTGGGGCTATTCCAAAAGCTACCCACAAAATTTGTCGAAATTCGGTACAGCCTTTATCCCAAAACTAAATCTTTACTCATAAATTCAACTACGGGATAGAATTCATCAAAGCAGGATTTTTGATGAGAAAAATGTGACTAGTTCACCAAAATTTTATACATACTATAACAAATTATTTACAATCCAGAAGCCCCCCGGTGACCTAAAAGACTGCAATTAATATAATATTTACATTAAATAAGTATGGAACAAATATATGCAAGAAGAAAAACAGTAAACCAGCGAGTGCCGAATTATCCGTACTGATACAACAAAATGTAACGCAAAGGACTTCTCTTTCTTTACTGGGCCAAAGTCAAAAGACACCTGCTAAACACAACAAATGTACCCCTTCGTTCATTTCCCCGATACCAGTCAATCATCCACCCACCCCTTAAATCTCCACACCAAGAATTTTCAACCCCATTTTTCCCCTGGAAGGATAGGAGGTGTGGCTAACGCTTAAAATTGGAAGTTTCATCAGTTGAAACACGATTTACTATTCAAATATACTAATCCCAAATTAATTCAAAAATCTAAAAAAAATCTTAAAAAAAAGCCAGAAGTATAATCTATTGAACGCTGTTTTTCAAAATGTGAAACGTTTGATAGTTAATTTTTTATAGCGCAATTAAGAAGGTGATGTTTTATTTAAGAAATTTTGACAAATTAACTCCATTTCAAGATATATTTAAAGTATAATTTAAAAAATTGATGACCGAGTTCAATGCATTAAACTGTCTACAATCATGAGCAAAAAACAGAATTTTAAATTATTCATTTGCTAATGTGTAATTTGCGGAGAACTTCCCCCATAGGTTAACATGGACATGAAAGCTAACTGAAGCGTCGCCTAAGTAACTGCTTTGAGTCATCAAAGTTAAGTCAAAAATAGCAAATTAATAAATCTTCCACTGCAAAGCTTTGCTAGATGATTAGTTATCAGTTTAATTTTTCTTCTACCTCTATTCCAAAGTGCTCATCAGTTTCTGATTTGGAGTTCTTTGACGCTTTCTTTGATAATAAAAATTTCAACAATCTGACTGATTTGCATATAACATCAAATTTTTTAGACTTATGGCATGACTATATTTAATTTGTTTATTTCTATCTTCTTTTCTGCTCTACACATTGCACACATTTGTTCTGTTTTCCATTGGTGTTACTTGTTTTACTTCTATTTACATGACTTCCTAAAAGTATGCACTTGAGGTTGCACTACTATTTTTTTTAAGCATTTTCATTAGCATGTGGTGTTAAGCTATTGGCATTCACATTGAAAATATGATTGTTTTGTTTATTAGTATTTCCCAAAGCCATGTTCTGTACTTAAATTTGTGGTAGATATTTCAAATTTAATAATGCTTTTAGATTGGCTGTACACTTTAAGAGTCATGAATAATGAGTTACATTCAGATTTATATTTTTATAGCCATTCAAGAGCATAATAATAAATTTGGAAACATTTGGTAAATTTCAGTAGGTAGTCCAATTAGTTGTGCTGAGTCGGTCATATCAGTAAGTTCATATCGAGTACTTCAGTTAGCAAAAGTCACCTCTGTGTTGAAATGTGACTGTGCAGTGTTGATCATTGCTGCTTTACTAATCAATTTTCAAGTGGCTTTGTTGTACAATTAAATATTAATTTTTATTAGAATTTGTTAGATTTTTCCAGTAAGAGAGAGAAAAATAGCCTTTTTTTTTTAATGAAAGGGCTAAGATGTTTCTCCCACTTTTAGAAAATGTCACAACACTTATTTGTAAAACATGAAAGATAAGTCATCCAGATAATCCTACTCAGCATTTCATTTTGTAAGGAATTTTCAATAATAACAAGGATTTTGAATGGATTTCATAATTTTTCTACAAATGTGAAATTTTTTCAGAAACTCCAAGTTTACAAAATTAAAATCAAATACTTTTCATGGATGTTCTAGGGGAAGAGAAGTTTGTTTTTGTCTTAATAATAATAATAATAATGACGATATGAATTACATAACATATTTTCAGCCATATTTGTTTTCAGTGATAAAAATGCACATCATAAATAAACAGATAAAATAAATGATCATTCTGCTTTTCATCAATCTAGACATAATATAATTTCCATTTACCTGAATACAGTCAATTGCAGTTATAACTATACGTGGTGATTTGGACTGTGTAGCAAGTTCAAAAGGCAAGAAGTACTTTTCAGCTTCCAAATTACCAGCTTTTGATTTTGGCAGGGGTAAACAAGATGATGCATTAGCTTCATCCCTGGAAAATAATTGTAATTTTAATTACCAACTATACATTATTTTTATTCAACATGATATGAAATACACTCTCTTGCAAAAAAAAAAAAAAAAAAAAAAAAAAAAAAAAAAAAAAAGAAGCACCCCTAAAAAAATAATCTGATCATCTCGAAATTTCACATGCAAATTCCTTTATACTAAATATGCAAATGATTAAATTTTCAAGGCCAATGAGTGTTAACTTCGGTCATAGCACATGTTTCTACTGTGTAACTAGCATCCTAAAACAGGCTAAAAATGTGCATGGTTTATCTTTGCTCGTTATCGGTTTTACAGTTCCATGAAGACACAACCAACAATGCTATTACGATGTTGCCAAAGACATTATAAACAATTAGACTAGTTCAAATGTGGTCATATAGTCAGGATGCATGAAGCTGGTTGGTCATACCGAGCAATAGGCCAAAACCTGCACCGAACAGACAATGCTGTGCAAAAGTGCTGGAAGCAATGGTTTTTGCAAGGAATTCATCAGCAGAATGAAGGCTCTGGAAGGCCAGGGTGCAGGAAGGCCAAGGTGCAGGAATGCAAGGCAAGATCGGATGATGGTGCGACAGGCCCGAACTAGCCCAATGGCATCACTGTTCACCATCTGACGTGCTATAGCCTTTTCCATACCATCCGTGGGACCTTCCACCATCTTACGGCATATGGCTGAGGTAGGGTTATGCTCACAGCGGCCTTTAAGACATCTGCCCGCCCACAACCCCACAACATCGACAGAGTTGTTTGAAGTAATGTAGTAGCCAAGCATCATGGCTGCCAACAGATTGGCATCGCATAGTGTTCTCACGCTTCAGTCTTTCAGCAGATGACTATCGGGTACGTGTGTAGAGGCACCAGGGCCAGCAGGCCTAATCAGCCTTTGTTCTACACAGGCACACAGCCATTACCCCTGGTGTGATTGTGTGGTGCTATCTTTTAAGACAGCAGGTTGCCCCTAGTCATCTTGCACACAACTTTAACAGCTCAATGATATGTTGGTGAAATCCGACAGCTGTTTGCGTTACCCTTCATGGCACGTCATTCTGGGGCCATTTTCCAACAAGATAATGCCATGCCACATATGGCTTGCATATCAGTGGACTGCCTCAGTGCTGTTGATACTGTTCCTTAGCCAGCAAGGTCACCAGATCTTTCGCCAATCAAGCATGTATGGGACATACTAGGCTGTCAGATTCGCGCACCTAAAAATGTAGTAGATCTGGAGCAACAATTGAGGAATGCCTGGTAGAATGTATCGCAGGATGACATTAGGAAACTTTATCACTCCTTACCTAGATGTATACAAACATGTATTGCCGCCAAGGAGGATTTCGCCAATTACTGACTTGAAAATTCCATGTGCAATTGCTAACCATTGATGGGTCCTGCAGCCTTGATTTTGTAATCATTTCATTACCTGTGTATGAGCTGTATGCATATTTAATTTCAATAAAAACAGTCGCTTTCTTCATGGTGCTTCATTTTTTTTTTTTGCAAAAGAGTGTACGTCCATTTTAAATACTAAAAATATAGTTTTTTATTCTTCCAGTTTCGTTCTATAGTTAACTTTGTCTACTTTAGAATGTTTGTTATATAAATACACAAAATAATTTATATTATACCATAGCATTACACTAGTTTCAATATTATACCATAGCATCAGCATAACAGGAGGGTTTTGATAATTTAACTTAAGCAACAAAATGGATGCAAGTACTGCTAATGCAATTATACTGATTCAACTTAAATTTAAATCATATTAGTTTAATAATTATAATTATCAAAAGTAAAGTATTTAAAGCATTCCAGTGCAAGCTTATCAATTAAATAAACAGCTAGCTGGCATCTTTACTCCTAAACACACAAATTTTAATGTGGAGCTTCGTATATTTCATCACAAACCACATGCTACTGCAGTAGACTTGTAGCCTAAGGCACAGTCTGCTAAGTTATTTTAGCATTGAAAAATTGCATTTCATTATTAGCAAACTTTAAGGAGTAATACACTTTGATATTTAGGCACAAATTTTTAAATCTAACTTTCTAACTAAACATTGTGCGTTAAAAATACTTTTAGATTATAAAGCATAAATAGTATTTTTGAATGTTTTATAACACACACATAATATATGTATATATATAATATATATATAATTTTTTTTAAATATATAGAGATACATACGCATTATCTTTAGTTTCAGTTTGTATTTCTTCTGCAAAAGAAAAAAGTAGTATTATACATCAAACTAAATACCATTTCTAATAAATAATAAAAAGTACAAAAATAAATAATTTTTCATTTTTATTAATTAATTTATCACTGTATAGTATTAATGTAGTGAAAAGTGCAGAGATGGGTGGGTCATTCAAATACCTGTAAGATAAGAAAACAGATTAAAAAGAATATATCTCTTTTGCTTGATTATTCTGCTTATTTGGCTAGTTTAAATTGTGGAACTATTAACATTATCAAAGTTGGGTAAGTTCTTTGGTCAGAGTGTATTGTACAGTCCACCCCAATCATGGATAATAACATGTCACTATTGTATTCACTTTTGTCACTCGCTTTATAAATGACATTTTCCAGATGTTTCAATTCAATTTTGAAAGATCGGGTTTTGAATGTGCATGCTTCTAAATTTATGCTAGGAGAATTTTTGTTTTTAAAAGCATTTTGTTCTAATTTTTAACGAACAATTTACATATATATCTTCATAAATGCTAATATTTTATTTTCTTAGATTTGTGGTGTAAAAAATTATAAGATTTTTGACTCTGTTTTGAATGAGAGTCAGGCGACAGGTCCATTATACATTAATGCATAGAAATTTTATGTATTTGCACTACAGTGCTTGTGCAAACCTCAGTAAAGGTACAATTCATTAACTGCCACATAATGGTTAAGAATGCAGTCAGAGATAATGTCAGTGACATCTGATAAATAGCCATAATGGATGACTTGTATACAGGATGGAATGCAAAGCATTCCAAATGTACAGTGAAATTACATAGATTGTCATTATGTATCATATTTGACAAAAATTATTTAATCTATCAAAATTTATTTAATCTAATCTTAGTAGTTTATATAAATTTTTTGTCCAAAATTGCTTACTATGTATCTTTATTCCTTTATTTTTAGAAACATTGCATTCTAAATTTTGATATAGTTAGGATTGTTGTGAATATGGAAATATTTCTTATTTGTAATAGTTTTCTTTTCTTTTGCAGTTAAGTTTTAAAACCTACTATACCAGTTACGAGTTTACTTGAGAATTCCATAGTGTCATTTCTAATACGGTGAGTTCTAAACCTAAGCATCAACTAATGTAAGTAACAATGCATGTGCAAAGAATTCAATGATGAACTAAAACAACAAAAACAAGCCTAGATTTCTGTGGGTGGACCTACTGCATAAAAACCAAACAGGATTTTATTTACTTCCATGTTTTCCATAAATTTGCTTTAATTTAAAAAAAAAAATCTATTATGAAAACATAATACTTATGAAACATAGTTTAGAATGATAGCAGGATGCACATCCATTTTACAGAATGAAAATGAATGAGTTTTCAAGGACTTTTAAAGATGTTATTTTAAAAACTATTTCCATCCAACACCTGTTCCATGTTTCCTGTAAGGTACAAATTTGTGAAAGTCTAAAAATAATACTTATATGGTTTAAAATACTAACTCTTTCTATACAGTTGTGCATTCAAGTAAATAAATTGAAACATTATTTTCATACATGTTGATATTTTGTTTAGATGCTGTGCAAATATTTTATATTTCTTGGGATAGAAATATTTCATGGAAATTTTATAATAGAACAAAAATTCTATATTTACAATGCAGGTAAAAATTAAGCACTTTTAAAAGCCTTGAAAATATTCATGAAAAAAATTAAGCACTTTTAATTGATATGAAACCTTTGGATTGAATACCATGATTTAATTATTTGCTCTAATTTTAATAATGCTAATTAATAGTATATATACAGTAGCAGTACTGACTATCAAATACCCCTTGGAGCATCCCTTCCTTAACCTCAGTAATTTAATAAAACTGCCATAAGCCCCAACCTAGCAATATATTTACTTCATGCACAGAATAACTTTAGACCAGCTGAGAAATCTTAGAAAGGTTAAAACAAGAAACTGTTAACATACAATTCTTGATTTTTTTTTTTTTAATTTATTTATTTTTTTTTTTTTTTGTAGTAATATTCAGTAGTGAATGATCAGGAGAGACAAGGTAGACAGCGTTTCCCCAAATAACTTACAATCAAGTAACTTTTTATTTTAATTATATATGTTATCTGAAAAAAATGTTCAAAATATTTTCTGTATAAATAGGTGAACAAAGGATATTTGCTCCATGGGGGATTTTTAGGAAAGATAGATCTCTCACTGTCTACCCATGTCAGGCAAAATTTCTTTGGAAATGGAACCAAATAAAAATGCACAAGCAATTTCTACCCAGGCTGCTGCAGTTCCTTGATAGACCTGTCTGTCTAAGCTACAATGAAGGTGCTATTTTTCTTTATACATTTGCTTGGTAAATACAGTGTTTTTTGTCTGAGTCATCTGGAATAATTTTAAAAGTTAATAGTGATTTAAAAATCACTAAATTATAGGGGCTTAGATAGTTTTTCAGAGTTAAAAACTGTGTGAAATTGATATACAAAAATATGAGACATTTATCTCAAACAATTAAATATTTTAATGCAGTGGATTTCACATTGCATTCTTCGATTTTCCTTTATTATTTGCTTCAATTTTTATTTTTTATAAATAAGAAGTGGCAAAACTATAGTCAAGAAATTTACATGTCTGTGTATTAAGGGGAAGGAAACATATTCTTATAGAAACTGAATCAATCATGAAAATAATATGCAAATACACATTTTTAATATGTTTCAAATTTTTCTGTCAATTAAAAATTAAATTTTTAATAAGTGAAAAAGTAAAGCTTGATGTATGGTCTATTTTCTTACATGCCTTAATTAATTTTTATATACTAATTAAAATGGAGTTTTCCCATAAATTGTGTATTCCCATATATAATGTTTTTAATTAGTTCCACAGAGAAATGCAAAACCGGGGTAAAACTGGAATAAAAATACAAAATGTTATTAATTTATTTTCATTGTAATTCAGTTATTACAGTAAACTTCAGTTTACTGGACTTCTAATATTTTGAAATACCTAATAGACCAGTATGCTTTCTGAATTGCATTCAGGTCCATTCCGCTATACTGAGGTACAGCCCCCCCCCCCCCCCCCCAAAAGAGAAAAAAAAACTTGACCACAATCGTACAATTTATATCGCAAAATAAATCAGAAGATATCATTCAATAGGGATAAATGTCTTCTACAAATATCAATATTTAAAATTTGCATAAGGAGCCATCTTCATAGTTATTTTGGTACTAACCCCAAAATCTTTAAGGGGCAACCCCCAATGATCATTACATATTCGGATTCACGAAAACTTTCATGAAGATTAAAAAGAAAATAATGGGAAGAGGCTCGAAATTGACTGAGAAAATCCTTAAAAACTATTAAAGGTGCATCTAAAAACTGAACTCTTCAGCAGAAATGGTGAATTTCGATCTGATAGTCTGGTTCCACCAGTATGTTCTGTCACTGTCATGCATGTTTTATTTTAACACAGATAGTCGTTTTTTAAACATTGATGAGTTAGGTGTGATGTTTGATGTTTTTAATCATAGTTGATTTTCAAAAAACATCCAAAGTATTCTTCCAATAAATTTGAGAATGGCCCCCTATAAGCTTAATAATCAAATTTTAAATAAAATTTGATAGCACACTCAATATTACATGGATTAAACTCAAATTCTGCATATCAATGTTTCTGATACTGCTGAATCGAATGGTGTCAAAATTAACAGCTGCTTCTATTCTTAATTTTTTATGAAGATTAATTTAATAATTAATAACAAATATGTTTGAATATTAACATTTATATGAATTTTGTTTGGGTTTTTAGTAGAAAAGTATGCAAAAACAATTTTCTTGACAAATTGATTTATTGTGAATATGTATCCCAAAAGCGGGAAAATCCATTTAACATTAGGATCTGTAAATTTCAAACACTTTCAAATAGATGAAAAATACTAAAAATCCACATGAAATTTTCTTTAGAATCTAAATATGTAATGATCAATGGGGGTTGCTCTTGAAAGCTTTGGAGTTAGTACCAAAATAACCAGGGCTCCTTAAGTAAATTTTAAATATTGACATTTATAGAAGACATTAATCCCTATCGAATGATATCCATTTTGCTCTACGATTTAAATTGTGCAATTATGGTCTGTTTTTTTTTTTTTTTCATGGCTGTACATTTACTACAGACTAAATGCTTTATACAGATTTATTTTCAATGAAGTTTACCTTATAATTTTTAAATTAATTTAAATGTATTTTCATGTACTGCACAGTATATAATTCAGTCTGTGCAATGCTTTTGAGAAAAAATATTACATTTTTTGCTTTTTGCCCATTATTTTGTTTAAAATTAATTTTTCCCATTTTTGTTTTGTTTTACCCCATATTGATTCAACATTCGGTGATAATTATAAATTTTTACCAGTTTTCCATATTTTTCATTCCAAAATTATTTTTTACTAAATGTTTCAACATTTGTTTTATGGGGACAGGGCTGGCAACATAACTACTTAATTGAGTTAAAAAAATTATAAAATTTTGGTGGGAGCATAAATGTATTTTGTCTATAATTTTCACTATTTTCAGACTGAAAAGAATGGCACAAGACTGTATAAAAAGTTTATTTGAAACCAGACTTTTATCTATAACTTAAAACCCATAACATTAGAAATCTATTCTCGCTGATTATCCAAAATCCATTTTTAACTTTCCTTCCTCTTGCCTTTGAATATGCCCAAAGTTGTTCTATGTCTTTTCACTAAGGATTCAAGGCATTTACATTTGCACCTGAGGGGGAACCCCTGACATCCCCACTTCAAATAGTATTGTTATTCTTTTTTTTTCTTTTCTATAAAACCTAAACTGATAAATCTTAAAAAATAACCATTCAAATATGAAATTTTACAGAGAAGATTCTAATTCTGTATCTCATAAGATTATGTTGTATAAATACTTGCAGGTACAAAAACGAAAAAATGTGGAAGGTGGGACATTATGTATATATATACTTTACTTTTATTATTATAAAACATAAGTTAAATATCATGGAAAATGTTTTAAATTGTTATTGTCAATGGTGGATCTCGGCGTAACAATGCTTTCAGATCGATAGATAGAATTAATCAAATACATATTTTACTACAAACATGAGCGTAAATAGAATTTATGTACGCTAGGATCAAAAATTTTTTTTTTTTCTATAAATCAAAATGCATGTATGATCTTGAAAGACAAAAAGATATAATCAATGTGATAGAGAAAACAAAATAAGCAATATGCAAAAATGATTTTTAGAGGTATAATGTAATGCATATTTCTAGCTTCTAGCATAAAATAGTATAATGTAATAAAAATCGCTACATCTTAAAAACATGTAATTTCATAACATATTAGAGCATATTAAAGAAACGAAACAAATATTTAAATACTAACTCAGAGCGATTTCGCATGCTTTTCGAAGTTGGGTGTGATGAGCGCGTTTAATTTCGCGATCACTTAAAATCTTTTGCAAAGCGCGGATAATAAACATTTCATTCGTCTTCACACTTTCACGCATTATAAAAAAAAACGTTTGATTATGTTAACATTCTTTACGATCATTAATATGTATAATAAATATTACAGGTGTATATGCAATTTATGCCAGAGCGATACACCTTGTAGACGTCATCATAACATTGCTAAACATTACTGCTGCCATGTTGATGTCTGGAGTACGAACTACTCGGAATGCCAGTAAAAAGTATCGATTGCAGATATATCGAACGCACTTATGATGTCATAGTGTACGGCTAACTAGGAACAGTCACAGGAGCAGATATCATGTGACCAATGTAGTCCAATGAAAAATGACGGTTATTTCCGCAATTTATTACTTTACACGACACAGCGTAATTTTCAAAAATATTGGTCCTATTTCTAATACAAGATTAATGTATATACAAAATGTAATGTATACGCTAACACTAGAATATGTTGAGCATTTTGCGTTGAAAAACTAATTAAATTGTATGTTAATCTACTATAATACAAATGAATATGTTAAATATTTTTCTTATCAGTTCTAAAAGATAATTTTAATTCTGGAATTTTAATATTTACAACATTTATACAGTTAAGGGTGAGCGTCAGTAAATCTTCTGCCCTATCCGCGCTTTGTTAAATTTCGCGGAACACTTATTTTGTCAAAATTCTGCTCAAACAGTTGCGAAATTTTTTCTGAAAAATAAAATGCAATGCTTAGAATACATTAACACTAAATTTAATACTCAATAGAATATATTTTTTATTTTAATTCAAAATATTTTTGGTGCTGCCATCTGTTGTCGTAATTTAATTCATATCGACTACTTTTTATTTTTAATGAACATTTTTAAATGTCTATCCCTTCTAATCATATAAAATAACGCCACAATCACGGAAAGGTAATTGCTTATTCTATAAATTTGATTAGGTGGTCCAAATGTACATCATTGAGGAATGCAATTTTGTCTTCAAGTTTCTGTTCAAGAGATACCAAAAAAACGACTGACGCCAAGATAAAATTTAGAGTGACCCTATTCAATAAAGATTGTGTACCCTAAGAGTCACGTCTTGTCTTTGTTTATAGCAATTTATTTAATTATATTTCCTTTAGAATATGGATATCGTTATACCTCTATAAGTAATAAAAATAGATCCAAGAAGCGCGGCAAAATGTCGAAATCTCAAAGGAACACAGACGATTGAGAGAAAAACAAGCGTAAGTAGTGTAAATTTTTTTGTCTTTGAATATGCTTTATTTTCTTGTGAAACATAAACAAACCATCGAGGATTTAATTTGTGTTGCTGTTAGAATGTATAAAGTATTAATTTTCCAGCATTTGTGCAGTGCAACTATTTGATGTATTAGTTCTACTAAAAAATGCTGCCCTGAGTTTAAAAATGTTTTTTATGTAAAAATAAACGTTTTTACTTCAACAGCCCTTTCCAAAAAGCATACGATTGGATATACAGAGCTATTTCAAACATGCAAATTTTAGTTTATTCAATAAATACATTTTCATCAGTGTTTGCATAAGTTATTGTTGACATTAGACGAATAACAATGTATCAGTTTTTCCGCTGTCGGGAGTAAAATCCCCGCAACTAGTTAGTAAATAATTAGCACTAAGGACATAATTAGTGAAGCAAAATATAATTTCTAAATGGACCGGAATTACTGCCATATCAAATCATAAATTATATAATAAAGTTTTATAACTTAAACTTGATTTATTAATAAAAGTAAATTATTAAGGTAAATATTGCCAAAATATTTAAATATTATATGCCCTAATTTTTTAATCTGTTTAATTAAATTGTTGTTTTCTTTATTTTCTTATTTATATTCATTGAATTGAGTTGTACTGCATAAAATAATTATAATCAATACACTTCAAATTGCATTGCATTTGCAGTTAACAAATACAAATTTCTTTTTTAATTGTGATTAAATTAATTTTTTAATTAGCAACAACTTATCAATACTCCATGAAAATATCTTGAGAACAATTCAATATTAACCAAAAATTACATATAAAAAAAGCATTTCACCGCTTTCTAAAAAACTCGGAACTTTTTAATGCAATTCAGTTGACACTGTGATATATACATACCAGAATACAAAATAAGAAAATATTTTTAGTAGCAAATTGCTAATCAAAATTTCATCTTTGTAGCAGTTTCAACATTTTGATTAGACACAACTATGCAAGCACAGTAACATTAAAAATCGCATACCTGATATAGCTTGAAATAATTTCTCAAAGTAACTGAACACTAGAAAGTCAATTCTCTATTAAAATAGATATAAGCTATCTATATTAATATGTGAAGGCTAAATTTTAAATCCATTTTTCGGAGATCAATAATTTACGTTACAAATTCACCCACAATGTTGAGGGCGTGGTAGCCCATTGGTTAGCGCGCTGGAGTTGCACTCGGTAGGCCCGGGTTCGATTCCAGCCACTGCCGCCGTGTTCATGCGGAGTACGATCACGTTAAACATGTGGGTCCGAAAGTCCTTCCGAGAGGTTGGTGGTAGGGGAAGGAGGGTACGGTCCCTGTGGATGCCTCCCCCACTGGGTTCCGGTCTGAATTGGGTGGCACTTCCCGACCGTCCAAACAGTTACCTTACACCTTTCTGGTAGGTCGGACGGTCTGGGTTTCAACAACAACCCACAATGTTGAATTGGAGAATAGATTTTTGTAGCTGATTCTGCACCGATAATGAATAAAAATATGATGTAGTATGCTGAAAAAATATTCCAAACTTTTCCTTTTAATTTGCCACTGTTCAACTCAGATATGTTATACCTTTGATAGTAATTTTTATTGAAACTATTTCTGCTTACAATGAATCTGTTTTAATGAATCTGTTTTCCCGAGTATCATTTTTTTGCAATATTTACATAAAATTTTACGTTCTGGAATTTAGCACATTTTTAAATACAGTCTAATTTAAATTATATCAAATTTAGTATTTTATGGAAATTATAATTTAGAGATATGTTTCTTATTTAGTGGAGTACGTGCACATTTTTATATCAACTTTATGTTGAATTTAGAATAAAATATGTTTTTTGTTATAAGAAATTTGTAAATGAAATTTCATTATCATGAGACTTAGCCATCGATAGTATGTGTATACCTGCACAGTTTTAATGTTTGCAAAGTGTGCTATACTTTTGAGTATTATGAGGTAGTAAATTTGACTATGTTAAACTGTATCAAGCATGTTTAAATTTTGAAAATTCTGTTTTCCGTCAGACTATAGTTTGAAAAAATGTTCAAATGAGTTCAACATTCTTATTAACTGTAGTAGTAACATAAAATAATTGCTCAGTATGTATATATTGATGAGCTGGAATTGATACGAGTGTATCGGCTGTTACAAAATATTTCAAGATCTGAGTAACTAGTTGCAAAATTATGAAAAGTGCTGGAAATTAAGTGCAAAATGAAAGTAAATAAAAAAAATTGTAATTATGTAAGTTTCTATTATTTTCTATGATGGTATTACATACTAATTCAACATTTAGTGATAGTTTTGTTCTCAATGTTTTCAAAAATTTGCTTGTAATATTTTAAATCCTCTTTATTAAAGGGACATTTTGAGAAGTCCCAGCATGAAGCTGATAATTGGAGGAATTTGAAGTCGTGATGTGCAAGGTCATCTTCCATTACTCCAATCTAAACATGTGAAATACCCAAAGACTGGATCCATTTTAGACCATCAAGAAGTAGATGGTACAATTGACACAGAGGTAAACTTTCCAAACTTTTCTTTGATTTAACACTTAATTCTGTAGATTTCACTATTGCTGTTGTTGTGTTTAACAGATAGAATAAAACCTGCTGTGTTTAAAAGAGATAAATGAAGACATAATATTTAGTTTAAAGAAAATTAGTTTATTAAATAGTACTTCAAATTAATTCAAATTAACAAATACAAAAACACTGCTCACAGGCAGGCAACTCAGGGAGAATTAACATTAGAATTTTAGAATTTTATCAACTTAGTTAAAATTAAGGAATTAGCATAAAAACTTTACTCAAAACAATCTACTTTAAATTCCATCAGAAAATCATTAACAAAAATATTAAATTTAAGGAATTTTAGAATTTTACCCAGGCTCTTAAAAATTTATGAAGGTTTAGAAATTTGCTCTCAGAATAAAGTTTTAGAATTTTAATTTTACAGAATAAAATGTAATTAAATACATTAAAAAAAATATTGAGAAATCATATTCAGAATTAAAGAAATTAAGGGTTTAAATAAAACATCAGTATTCACCCGGATGGGCCGCCAGACAGGGGGAAAGTTCCAATCATTGGAGCTGCACAGATTTTGGAAAAACTGGTTTTCTTGGGATCAGGATCTCAACAAACTTTAGTCAGGAGAGGATTCAGCATTTTCTTGAAAAAGATTGTAAACTCAGGAGATCAGACCTAACAGCTACTTCTGGTACACTCGGATCTTCATAGAACGTCCGTCCTCGGCAGAAGCTACGTTCACGTAGCGCGCATAAGAAAATTTAATACACACTTTTCCGGAGAGCTACTTCGTGACTTTCGCGATAAAAACTCGAAAAACCATCATTTAAATTAAAACTACAAATGTAAAAAAAAAAATAACGCGAGGAACTTAACGTTCCATTGAAAAGCTCGCGTGGAACATAAGTTCCATTCGAAAATAAACAACGCGCTTCTCGCGCTAACACCGACGAAGGATTTCAACAAAAAACTGAAACTGAAAGGTCGTAGTGTCGTACAAGACAGAGCACCAGGCGCGAAGCGCCTTTAATCTCCAGTTTCAATATGTGGTTCTTATCGTCAAACTGTGACATTAATTCAGTGACCCTAATTGGAGGTTCGAGGTTTTTATTTACTACTTTTTATTATTTGTCCTAGCTCCTAGTGTGGCAGTTTGTTGCACATTTAGAGTTTAAGCAGTTTGGGGGGTTGATGCAGATCTAAGGGTTACCTAGCGTTTTGGCAGTTTAGAGTTTAGAATATTTTTTTTTTTCTTATAATAGTCGCGAGTTTTATTTAAAAATCAGATGTTTGAGGTGGGATCTTTTAATTCCGATTATCGATGTTTAGAACAGCGCGGGGTCTCTTACGAGATTTGGCTTTGCGATGATCATAGTCATGCAGATTGAATAAAAGTTCGTTTGGAACGGATGGCAAATTTCTGTAAAATTTAAGCGCTAGCTTTTTAATTTGGGCTCTAACAGTTTTTATTTTGAAGTCATTCCTAATTACCGAGTTTCTTAAGTACCTGGGAGCTTTCCTGATAATCCGTAGGATTTTGTTTTGTTTTGTCTCTAGGAGGTCTATTGTAGTTTTACAGGCATATCCCCCATACGGGTGCTGCATACAGCATTCCCGGGCGGATGACCGATTTATAAATTAGGAGTTTATTTTGATAACTTAGATTTCCGTTTCCTATCATTGGGTATAAGGCTCCTGTGGCCATATACGCTTTTTTGATTAAGTTCGTTACGTGCTGTTTCCAGGTTAGGTGGGAATCTATCGTTACACCTAGGTATTTAGTAGATTTTTCCGCTTTTAGGGCATGGTTGTTTATGTACAGAGGCGGCGGAGGTTTACGTTTTCTAGAGAAATAAATCCAATGACATTTATTGGGGTTTAATTTTATTCGCCATTTTTCCAGCCAAGTTTGGAGCATGTCTAAGTGTTGTTGTAGCTGTCTGTGCATTACTGAGACATAAGGGTGTTTTGCAAGTATCGCACTGTCGTCTGCATAGAGTGCCAGCTCTGTGTTTGGAGTCCTGGGGATGTCATTCAGGTATATGTTAAAGAGTGTCGGGCCCAGGATAGAACCTTGCGGTACACTACTTTTAATGAGCTTGGGTGTTGATAAGTTACCTCCTACTCTGACTTGAAAGTGTCTGTTATTTAAGTATGAGATTAAAAGTTTGACAAGAGCGTCAGGGACTTTTAAAGTGATCAATTTGTATGCTAATCCACAGTGCCACACTTTATCAAAGGCTTTTTGTATGTCCAGAAAAATCGCAGCTGTGGGTGTCTTACTATTAAGTCCAGAAGATATGTACTCTACCACTCTCAGCAATTGATGAGTGGTGGAGTGCTTTGGCCGAAATCCAAACTGCTCCGGAATGAGGATGTCATTCTCACTAAGGTGCGTGTTCAGTCTCTTAAGAATTATTTTCTCAGTAATTTTACTAAGTGTCGGTAGCAAGCTGATTGGTCTGTAGTTGGCTAGAATTGTGGCATCCTCACCTGGCTTGGGGATTGTTATGATTATCGCTTCCTTCCATTCTTTGGGAAAGTAGTTTAGTTTTAATATTTTATTTATTAAGATAGTCAAGTAACATATTACGTTTAGGGGTAGGTTTTTAACCGCAATGTTTCTGATTTTGTCGTGCCCTGGGCTTTTACGATTTTTGAGATTTTTGATAATTTCTAATATCTCCTGCGGGGTGGCTGGGTTAATCTCAGCCGTTACTGGGGAATTCCTGAAGTTATTTAAAGTTTGGCTAACCATTCTTAGGGTATCCTGACACATTAGATCGTGGTTTGGTTGGAATTGTTTTTCATAATGGCTTGCGAGCGCCTCGGCTTTTTCCTCGTCTGAGTACGCGATTTTAGCGCCATCCATTAGTGGCGGAAGCTTAATTTGAGGTTTCCTGAGTCTTTTTGCGAATTGCCAGAGCGATACATCTTCTGGGCTAAGGGATTCGATTAATTCTTTATACTGTTGCTGCTTTTCTGCGACAATTTTCCCCCTGACTTTGCTCGTGAGTCTGTTAAGCTCCCTTTTCAGGGCGGGATCTCTGTTAGCCTGCCATGTCTTACGCATTCTATTCCTTTGCCTGACTAATTGTTTGACATGGTGGGAAAGTGTGGGTAATTTTGGAGACTCACGATGTGTTGTGGCAGAGGCAATTGCTCTCTTGATTTCTGTTGTGAGTGTGTGCGTGGCAGAGTCAATATCCGCCGTGCTCATAATGTTAGGTACTGCTAAATGCGGCTCGAAGAGTGCTCTTTTGAATACTTCCCAGTTGACCCTCTCTTGTCCCAGAGAGGCTGGAAGAGGTGTGTTCAGGTCAAATGTCACCAGTACCGGTAGATGATCCGAGTCGAATTCATCCAGGGTACTAATAGTGTGAGCGTAGTCTATGTTTCGCGTTAGGACAAAGTCTATGAATGTGCCGCTGGCGCCTGAGAAGCAGGTTGGTGTCGACGGAACAATAATGTTAGTATTTGTGGTGTTCAGCAGTCTATGTATCTGTGTACCGCGTGCATTGGCTCTCCTACAACCCCACGCTCGGTGATGTGCGTTGAAGTCGCCTGCGAGTATCGTGTTGGGATATCGCGAGAAAAGCAGTTCCAGCTGCGCAGCTACGTCTACTCTACTCATATTTTTGACATATGTTGAGGTTAGGATAAACGGGCTAGTATTATGAATTTTAATTTTTATGCTAGTATTTTCTATACTTTGAAGATTTATGCTTTTTAGTTCCTCGTGGGGAATATTTCTTTTAATGTATATTGCTGTTCCTCCATGGGGCGTTCTAGTATTAGTATTTGAGCTAAGATTATGATAACCTGAGTAGTTGGCTATGTTTAGTTTTTTACTTTCTCTAACTCTAGTTTCCTGAATTAGTAAGGCGTCTACGTCATTTTCATTTACATAGTTCCTAAGTTCATTTATTCTTGGAGATATGCCGTTTGCATTCCAAAATATTATTTTTATTGACTCCTTTTGGGACCTAGCCATGACGGGTTTGATTCTCACTGTTACTTTTAAAGTCCGCGATTATTTTAAGGGCCTCAAAGACCATTACCATTGGATCGCTCTTTTTTTGTACCAACTCTGCGAACTGCATCAACAGACGTTTTATGTCGTCTAGATTAAACATGCTGATAAACCCTCTGATGAGGTTGAGGATATCCTCCATCTTTTCAGCATCAGATTTATCAGCCTGTTCAGTCTCCGCTTCCATTTCCTCAGCCTCAACCGCGGTTTGCACTTTTTTGTGAGTGTCCTTTTGGAACTCGATAGTTTTTTGTTTTTTTTCACCCGTTTTAGCAAACGGCTGGGTTTGCGTGAGCTCTTCTCCCTCCCTGACTCGTTTAGTTTCTTTCCATTCCTTAACTTTGCTATCCAGTCTATCCTTTGCCTGTCTGGCTTTTTCTGCCTCCGATCTTCTTTTAATTGCAGCTGTAGCTGCTCTAACTTCCTCCAGAGTCAATTCTCTGGAGGTCGAAGGTTTGGGGGCCTGCTCTTGCACCGATCTGGTAGGTGCTGAAGTTTCGTGCCTGTTTATCTGTGGCACTAAGTGCGAGGAGCCCTGAGGGGGTGCCTGGGGGTTTGGTCCGAGGGCCTTTTGCCTCCAAGGGGGTATCTGATTTTTTGGGGGTGGGGGGGCATACCCCGGTGCCTTTCCCTTGTTCCAGGGGTTCTTCGGGCATTGCCTGAAGTTAGCCGGGTGGTCTCCATTGCAGTTAGCACACGTCGCCTTCTCTGTCCTGGGTCTCTGGCAGTCTCGTGTGAAGTGTCCTTCACCACACTTCAGGCACTTTGGCGGCATACTGCAGTTCTCTGATGAGTGGTTGAATTGCTGGCACCGGTAGCAAATTTTAAAGCCCCTAGCTCTGAAGGCCTCTACCTTCACAGCCAAGTACCCTAATCTTGTGAGTCTGTAGACCCTCTGCCAGTCATCGGTAGGCCTAAGGCTACTGAAACTGAAAAGTTCTACGCGCGTATTTATATGTGCGGCAAAAACACGGAGTTTAGATAAACGGCAGCAATTAAAATTCGCTTACCGAAATTAGAATTGCCAAAATAATACTCATAATTCCGAGAGCAGACGATCCGTAAAAATGCGAACCAATTAAAATAAATGACGAATTCCAAAGAGGCGCGAAAACGCTTAGGTGGCGTTATTAATCGCAGTAAAAAGCCCGCAAAACAGAATTCCGAAAATGGCCGCAACTGAAATTTTTGAATTGCAGTGAAACATGGAAATAACTTGAAACTGAAGAACAAACGGAATTTCTAACCAAAAATGGGAAAATGGGATATCAAATTAAAGGGAATTTTAAGGGGAATCAAATAAATAAATAATTTCTAAAATTTGCAAATCAAAAGTAATATTAATTTAAGGAATGGAACATTTTTAACTAAGAATATTATAAAGAAAATTAATTTAGAAGATTAAAAATATTCTAATTAAAGAATAAATGAAAAAGCCAATAAATATTATTTAAATATTACCAAATTAAGAATATTGAGCCAGGGAAAAAGAAATAAAAGTAAATTTTCAAACCTCCAAATTACCTACATTCTAAAGCAACCCAACACATTCCTTCCACCTATCCCCCAAAAATTTTTCATTTGAAAAATGAAAAATTTTTGATAATAAAAATAAAATATCTATCAGAAGTTACCAATTTAAGTATAGCAATTTTTATCCGAATTCAACCTCTATTTCGGAATAAGCAATTTGTCAACAAACTATAAACTAAAAGAGAATTATATAACAATGAATAAATTTTTGTACATCAGATCACTAAATTTGTGTAGACAAAAGTAAAGGTAGAGGATTTGACATTGATTCTCATTAGCTATAAATAAAAATAAAAAAATTTTACGAAAACATTTGACCAGCCAAATAGTTTTCAAAGAATCGAAACATTGAATTTTGAAAAGGTACCTTGAATAACCAATGAGAAACAACTCTCACTTCCACTACAAAATATAAATACCAGCTGGAAAGAAAAAAAAATGTGTAAATAGAGTGATCTAAAAAATATAAAACAATGTACATAAGTTGTATAAAATAAATAAAATTTCAATAGAAGTGTCAAATGACAATTGACACAATAACAATTATTATCAATAAGTAACAATAATATACTAAAATTTCAAAGACACAAGTATCTATTCATGTCCATTCAAAACCAAACAATATCATCTGTATTCTGAAGTTATCTTATATACACTGCCCTTTTATCTTTGCAGAACTCTAATACTTTTACCGACATCAAATATATACCAAAAAAAAATATCAACATATGTGATCAGAACTTACGTCATGGACCACGTAATTAAATATTTGCAGAAATCTGCACTCTCAATAACAACAAATAAGTAACTATATATCTCTATCTATAAATATAATCAATTCATATTATCCAAATTAATCTTTTCTCAATCATTATCTAATCCTTCAGTAATCTGCAATATCAATAACAACAATAACAAATTTTATCTTAAAATCAACATCAATTAAATCCAGTTTGCAGCATTCTGCAATGTATCAATAACAAATATACACATACAAAAATTATACACTTAAAAAAAAATTATGTTGCGCAACAATAAAATAAAAAAATGACATTCTAGTTTTTCCTTTGTCGTAAATTATATCTTTGTGTTGGAATTATATCATTCTCATGAGATGTATTACTTGCTGAATTATCAGATTGTGCACAAGAAAAGAACACAGAATCTCTTTCTGGAATTTTTGTTAATCTGTCAATGTGCACCAACTGAATATTTCGTGTGTCATTTACATGTTGAATTTTAAAGTTTACATTAGATGTTTTTTGTATAACTTTAAAAGGACCTTTATTAAGTTTGGAGAGTTTCTTACAATGTCCTCTTGGAAAAACAGGAATGTATAAATATACTAAATCTCCAACTTTTATATCTTTTATAACAGCAGACTTATTTCTGTATGTCTCTTGTGTTTTAGCTGCTTTAAGTAAGTTCTTCTTTACTATTTCAAAAGATTTTTTCATACGAATTGCCAAATCCTGACTATAATCACTAACAGTGGTAAAATTTTGTTCACTTAAATTAAAAAGAAGATGATGTGGCAAAATTAATTCTCTACCATAGAGAAGATTAGCTGGAGACTCACCAGTCGAGGAATGGATTGAAGTTCGGTGGGCCAGCAAGGCAAATAATGTCGATCCCAATGTCGATAAATGTCGATCCCAATCCTCTTGTGTTTCAGACACTAAATGACTAAGTGTGTTAATTATTTTACTGTTTAAACGCTCGCAAACTCCATCTGATTGTGGGTGATAGCTAGTAGTGGTATGTTTTTCAATACCTAATTTTTCATACAACTTCATGGCAGCATTCGAAATGAAATTAGATCCTTTGTCAGTGATAATGTGTTTTGGCACACCATGAAGAGAAAAGAAGTTTTCTAAACAATTTAAAATAGTTTCAGATTTAATATTGGGGATAGCATAAGCTTCTGGCCAACGAGTAAAATAGTCCGTAATCACCAGTATGTACTTATTGCCAGAGTAAGTTAGAGGCATGGGGCCAATACAATCCATAGCTATTCTTTCCATAGGGTAAGTAGAATTTGGAAACCTCTGTAAAGGAGCTTTTTGTTTTTGTTTAAATCCTCTTTTCTGTAAACAATCAGGACAACTCTTAACATAATTTAAAATTTGAACATACATCCTAGGCCAATAAAAGTGTTGCTGAATTTTCCTTAAAGTCCTTCTAAAACCACCATGTCCTGCAGTGATCGAATCATGACAATAATTTAGAATATCAGAGATCAAATTTTGTGGAACAACAATACGCTCTTTTCTTTGATATTTTAATTTAGGTTTCCTATTAGTACAATATAATACATCATCTTTTAAGAAAAACATTAAATTTTTAGGGAATGGGTCAATATTTTTATCTAAGCATGAGCCAATTCTTATACAATTGGGGTCAGAATTTTGAGAATTACGTACTCTTAAAAGAAGGTTAGTATCAACATCCAGGTCTATAGTGTTTACGTTTACATTATTTACACATCTAGATAGATAATCAGCTGTTAAATTTAGGCGACCAGGTTTATGAATAATTTTGTAATTAAACTGGGTCATGGACATTATCCATCGTGCTATCCTAGAAGTGGGGTCTTTTAATTTCAAAACATTTGAAAGGGAGGCCTGATCACAATAAACAGTAAAATGTTTTCCCAAAAGATATTGCTTAAAATAGGATGTTGCCCAGACAACTCCTAAAGTCTCTTTCTCGACTGTGCTATAGTTTATTTCTGCATCTTTTAGTTTTTTACTAGTATAAGCAATAGGGTGCAAAAATCCATCCTTTCCTTCTTGACAGAGAACTGCTCCAAGAGCAAAATTCGATGCATCGGTACATACCGAAAACGGTTTTGAAAAATCAGGGAGATGTAAAATGGGTTCTTTAAGTAATTCGGATTTTAAGGTTTGATAAGAATTTTCTGCTTCAGGGGTCCA
Organism: Amaurobius ferox; assembly: GCA_951213105.1. Classification (NCBI taxonomy): domain Eukaryota; kingdom Metazoa; phylum Arthropoda; class Arachnida; order Araneae; family Amaurobiidae; genus Amaurobius; species Amaurobius ferox. Next base: position 59,010,325 of record OX578135.1, on the reverse strand, counting down.
AGAGAATTTAATATTTTGCTTAGTTAAATTAGTTAAGGGAAGAGCTTTTAAGGAGTAATTTTCAATAAATTTTCTGTAGAAACCAGTTAATCCTAAAAATTGGCGAATTTGTTTTTTAGAGGTGGGTTTTTGAAAATTTTTAACAGTTTTTAAATTTGAGGGGTCAGGCTGGACAATACCTTCAGAAACTTGAAAACCCAAATAATTTATTGAAGATTTAAAAAAATTGCATTTACTTGGCTTTAAACATAATTTATGTTGAGATAATCTATCAAATACTACCTTTAATTTCATTAAGTGTTCCTCAAAGGTTCTAGATGCAATAACAATATCATCTATGTAAATAGAAATTTGTAAAGGGGAAAGCTTAGCTAGGACGATGGACATAAGTCGTTGAAAGGAGCTGGGGGCATTTTTCAAACCAAAAGGGACTCTTTTCCATTCATAGTGGCCAAAAGGTGTAGAAAAGCCACATTTGTGTGTGTCGTCTGGGTGCAATTTCATTTGATAAAATCCAGATGTTAAGTCTAATGTAGAAAAATATTTCGCACCACTTAAACTATCAATCAATTCAGTGATATTTGGCAGTGGAAAAATATCATCAATAGTTTTATCATTTAATTTTCTAAAATCTGTTACTAATCTTAATGTTCCATCTGCCTTTTTAACAAACAGTACAGGTGCGGAGAATGGTGAATCACTTTCTTGTATAATGTCATTTTCAAGAAGCTCATTAATTTGTCTATCTAATTCATCTCTTACATGATAAGGAACTCTATAAGGTTTCTGTTTAACAGGAATATCATCTTTTAAGTTAATGTTATGAAAAACTGTATCACACCCCTTTAAATCTGGAATAGAATTAGCAAAAATATGTTTATAATCATTAATTAAACTCTCTATTTGTCTTTTTTCATTATAGTCTAAGTGTGAAAGATCAAAATTTCCTCCCCAAACATCAAAATTATCACCACTCTCTGCACTTGACTCAGTAATATTGTTAACTGAAAAAGAAGATACTACTGTGATAGGAGCAATTTTTGCTAAATTTGAATGCTTATTTATGTGCAACTCATCAGTTGACAAATTCAATACTTTTACATTATATATATTAGATCTAGATACATTATTTACTGATCTAGCGACCAGAATTTTACTGTTGTTTAAAGGCTCAATCATCACAGTAGGTGAATTAAATTTAACAATCTCTTTTAATTTTAGTTGTATGAAAGCCTCCGATAGAGGAGGAATTGTGTATTTCTTAAGTGCATAGCACAAATTATCCCTATATTTTTCAGAATTCAAAGTATTTTCTCTGTTAATTTCATAATTATTAAAGAATTGAGTTGTATCAGATAATGAAAATGGTACAGATTCATCCTTAATTGCAAAAGGCACAGTTATAATATTATTGTATAAAACATTATTACTAAAATCTATTGACATCTTATAACCCTTTAAAAATTTCACACCAAGTATTGCTGAATAATTACAAGAATCACAGTCCATAATATAAAAATCAACATTAAATATTTTGTTATTTAAATGTAAATTAATATTTAATTTCCTGGAAACTTTTATAATATCACTAGAGATGCCCTTTAAATTTATATTACACTTTGTTAATTGACTGTCAGGTATATTTAAATGAGATAATACATTTGTAAACAACACATTAATAGAAGCACCAGAATCAATAAGTATAGGAATATCAACATTATTTATCATACCAGAAATCACTGGTAGGGACAAATTCTGAAATGAAATCAGATTTGAATTTTGCACCACAGGTAACACCCCAAGGGCTTCAGAAGGTAAGTTGGAGTGAAAACTCCCTTCACCCTTACTTAGTTTAAATTTTGTTTGTCGTTGTCATTTTTATCACCCCTAGGTGTATAAAAAGTGTTGTAACTCATTTTAGGTTTAGTTTCATTTATGTCAGGCAGAAAGCTTTGATTTGGCTGATGGTAAAAAAATTGAGTAGGTTGTTGAAATCCCTGCGTTTGTTGTGGAAAATAACTATATGGATAGTTTTGTGTAGGTTGTGGAAAAGAAAAAGGTTGTTGATACATTCGAGTAGGCAGAGACCTAGAATTTCTGTTGAACCTGTGTGATTGAGGAAATTTCCTACAATCCACACTTATGTGACCTAATAGACCACATGAAAAACACCTTCGGCCATCCTTTGTCACTCTAGTTTGAGGCAGCTGTGGTTTGGTGTTAATCTGAGTTTGCAACTCAGCAAGCCTTTTAGTGAGGTTCTCTACCTCCATTCTATTTCTCTTAAGCTCATCATGGAGCTGCTTATTTTCAGATTCTCCAAGACTCATCACATATTGGGGGTCATCCCCATGTTGCTTGCTCCACACCTCTTCCTCTGCCACAGCATGCCTTTTTGCAGAGTCAAAACTCTTGTGGTTTTGAGGTAGGATTAGCCGTTTGAAATGAGGCCTTCAATGAAAACCGAGCACAAGACATCAAGTCTTTGCTGGTTTGCCACTCTGTCATTCAGTAAGGCAGGTGAAACAGTTTTATATGAGGAAGCCTCAACTCTGGCAGCAAACTGACGCACAGATTCATTTGGTCTCTGATAACTTTGCAAAAATGCTCTCAAGTTACTGTGTAAACATTCTATTGAGGAAAATCTGTCGCGTAAAGCTTTAAGAATTTGAGAGAAAGATTTATCTTCTTTTAACTTAGGATTATCTCTAATAAATCTTGCAGCTATGCCTGACAGTTTTAACTTTAAAACCAAGACCATGTCTGATTCAGACCAATTTGCATGGTCAGCTAACATTTTAATTCTATCTATGAAATCCTCCAATGGGAGGCCAGATTCCTCTCCTGAAAATACTGGGATTGAATCTAAAAAGTCTCCTATTGAAGAGACTGTTTTAAAATTACTCATTACATTACATTTAGAAGAATCTATTTTTAATCCCTGTTCATTTAAGTCATATTGTTTACTATTAACATTTGAATCAATATTTTTGTTACCAACAGAATTTACATTATCAGAGGTTGCCTCAATGTTTATTTTAGAAGGTAAATTTCTTTCCAATAAGGATAACCAAGTTTTCTTGGTACTAGCAACCTGACTTCTGGGAATTAAATCCCAGTCTTTACCATCGTTTGAATTTGTAAGAAATGAAGGAAATGGCTCTTTACCAACAAAGAACATAGCATATAATAAAGTTTCAAAAGGCTTATCTTTAGAGCCATCTCCAGTTTCGTCTGACCCAAATACAGAAATATACATACAGTTACTTTCTCTAACATCATCCATAATTGCAATACAATTGTAAGTTTAATACTAATAATAAATATTATAAAACATGAGAGCAATTTCTAGACTGGTACACGGCACCAAAACTACTGTTGTGTTTAAAAAAATAGAATAAAACCTGCTGTGTTTAAAAGAGATAAATGAAGACATAATATTTAGTTTAAAGAAAATTAGTTTATTAAATAGTACTTCAAATTAATTCAAATTAACAAATACAAAAACACTGCTCACAGGCAGGCAACTCAGGGAGAATTAACATTAGAATTTTAGAATTTTATCAACTTAGTTAAAATTAAGGAATTAGCATAAAAACTTTACTCAAAACAATCTACTTTAAATTCCATCAGAAAATCATTAACAAAAATATTAAATTTAAGGAATTTTAGAATTTTACCCAGGCTCTTAAAAATTTATGAAGGTTTAGAAATTTGCTCTCAGAATAAAGTTTTAGAATTTTAATTTTACAGAATAAAATGTAATTAAATACATTAAAAAAAATATTGAGAAATCATATTCAGAATTAAAGAAATTAAGGGTTTAAATAAAACATCAGTATTCACCCGGATGGGCCGCCAGACAGGGGGAAAGTTCTAATCATTGGAGCTGCACAGATTTTGGAAAAACTGGTTTTCTTGGGATCAGGATCTCAACAAACTTTAGTCAGGAGAGGATTCAGCATTTTCTTGAAAAAGATTGTAAACTCAGGAGATCAGACCTAACAGCTACTTTTGGTACACTCGGATCTTCATAGAACGTCCGTCCTCGGCAGAAGCTACGTTCACGTAGCGCGCATAAGAAAATTTAATACACACTTTTCCGGAGAGCTACTTCGTGACTTTCGCGATAAAAACTCGAAAAACCATCATTTAAATTAAAACTACAAATGTTAAAAAAAAAATAACGCGAGGAACTTAACGTTCCATTGAAAAGCTCGCGTGGAACATAAGTTCCATTCGAAAATAAACAACGCGCTTCTCGCGCTAACACCGACGAAGGATTTCAACAAAAAACTGAAACTGAAAAATTCTACGCGCGTATTTATATGTGCGGCAAAAACACGGAGTTTAGATAAACGGCAGCAATTAAAATTCGCTTACCGAAATTAGAATTGCCAAAATAATACTCATAATTCCGAGAGCAGACGATCCGTAAAAATGCGAACCAATTAAAATAAATGACGAATTCCAAAGAGGCGCGAAAACGCTTAGGTGGCGTTATTAATCGCCGTAAAAAGCCCGCAAAACAGAATTCCGAAAATGGCCGCAACTGAAATTTTTGAATTGCAGTGAAACATGGAAATAACTTGAAACTGAAGAACAAACGGAATTTCTAACCAAAAATGGGAAAATGGGATATCAAATTAAAGGGAATTTTAAGGGGAATCAAATAAATAAATAATTTCTAAAATTTGCAAATCAAAAGTAATATTAATTTAAGGAATGGAACATTTTTAACTAAGAATATTATAAAGAAAATTAATTTAGAAGATTAAAAATATTCTAATTAAAGAATAAATGAAAAAGCCAATAAATATTATTTAAATATTACCAAATTAAGAATATTGAGCCAGGGAAAAAGAAATAAAAGTAAATTTTCAAACCTCCAAATTACCTAAATTCTAAAGCAACCCAACACTGTGAAATATAACTTTCCTTATACACACATAGGGATATAATATAAGGGAAACATTATGACAGAATTGAAAATTCAATTGTATGGTATCTTCATTAGAATACTTTCATAGTGTATTTTTGCGTATGCTTTTAAGCTGAAGATATCCTTCAAGAATTTTTTTCAAGTTGTGAACATTTTCTATATTGAAATTTCTTGTTCTATATGAAAATTAATTTTGTGCCAAACTGTATAATTTAAAATGTTTCTTCATCTTCCTTCTGCTTATGGTGGATTGATTCTATTACAATATACCATTATCTACTGTTATATTTTTATTCAAGTTATAAATATTTTCAATTTTATATGAAAAGTTTTTAATTCATGCTGAATTGCATATTTTGAAAAATATGTTTTTCTTGCTCCTGCTTTTGATGGACTCTTACAATTTCCGAATTAGGATTTTTTTCAAGTTGAGACCATTTTCTATATGAAAAGTTTAAGTTTTATATGAAAATTTACAATTTTGTGCCAAACCATATAATTTGAAAAGTATCTCAATCTCCCATCTGCTTGTGGTGGATTCTATTACACTTTACTATTATCATATCTACTGTTATATTTATACTCCAGTTATAAATACTTTCCAGTTTTATATGACAAGTTCTAATTTCGTGCCAAATTGCAAATTTTGAAAAATATGTTCTTCTCGCTCCTGCTTCTGGTGGACTCATACAATTATCGAATTAGGATTTTCTTCAAATTGTGACCAGTTTAAGTTTTATACGAAAATTTAAAATTTTGTGCCAAACTGTATATATAATTTGCAATGTTTCTTCATCTCCCTTCTGCGTGTGGCGGATTCTACTACATTTTACCATTATCTACTGTTATATTTATACTCGTTATAAATACTTTCCAGTTTTATATGAAAAGTTTTGATTTCATGCTGAATTGCATATTTTGAAAAATATGTTCTTCTTGCTCCTGCTTTTGATGGACTCATATAATTACAGAATTAGGATTTTCTTCAAATTGTGACCATTTTTTATATTGAAAGTTCAAGTTTTATACGAAAATTTAACATTTTGTGCCAAACTATATATAATTTGAAATGTTTCTTCATCTCCCTTCTGTTTGTGGTGGATTCTACTACATTTCACCATTATCTACTGATATATTTATACTCGTTATAAATACTTTCCAGTTTTATATGATACGTTTTGATTTCGTGCTGAATTACATATTTTGAAAAAATATGTTCTTCTCACTCCAGCTTTTGATGGACTTATACAGTTTTCGAATTAGGATTTTCTTCAAGTTGAGACTATTTTCTACATTGAAAGTTCAAGTTTTATATGAAAATTTATAATTTTGTGCCAAACCGTATAATTTGAAAAGTATCTCAATCTCTCTCTTTTTGCTGATCTTTCTATATTGAAGTAAGAAGCTGTTTTTTTAAAAAAGTTTTAATTTTATATTTATTTTTGCAGCTGTTTAATTTTGAGTGATTTAATTTTAAAGTATTTTTAGCCTTTTGAAAAGATTTGTAGTTCTGTAATAAATCCGAATATTCAAACCTTCTAAAATTATTTTGGGTGAAATTGGATACTCAAAAGAAATGTCTGAAAGGACCACGAAAGACATGAATGACCTCCGGGTACCTGAATGTGTATGTGAAGTAAAATATTTAGGAAAAACATTGCGTGTGTATCATAAGAGGCATAGAATAAGGCTGAGGTATGAAGGATTATAATTATTTAGAAAATGACTTCTCGGGTCTGGACTTCTGAATCCAAACCAAGCGCTTTATTGACTGAACTAGAGGCATGAAAGAGGACTTGTATACTCTTGCCATACGTATGCAGTAGTTAAAGTGCCTTGAAACTCTGCAATTTTTAGAATAAATATTTATCGTTAAAAACTTTGGGAAAATATTTAGGGATAACATTTTATTTGAAATAAATATATGGTAAAGGACCAGAATCTCGTATGTGGGGTGGGAGTTAAATTTTCAACAGTCAACAGAAGATGCATGCCTTTTCTGCTGAAAATCTATGAAAGTTTTATTGAAAGAATCGTAAATATAATAGTCAATAGTGCAAAAGTTAAGTTGAAATGCATATCTACAAGAAAAGCAAATCGATATATATGGAGGCTATGTTTCCATTTTACATATGTATTGAAAATTATGTATGTAATGTATATATGAACTAATTATGTTTATAATCTTTATTATATTCCTCGGAATAATGAGACCATTGCTCACTCTACCTACTTGGTCTCTGGTGAACACATAAAATGTATAGTAGTACGTACTTTTGTTTGAATGTACTTTATACAAGTACTCATAACAGGCTTGACTCCCAGCAGATTATTATCTTCATGAATACCTTTCACCGTAACAGTGACGTAACGGGATCTATATCGGGCTTTTTCGTCAGGACCCCTTCCTACTGTTTATATGATCTTTATTGCTGTAGCTGTCCCTTCGAGAGATCCCCCTCCCGTCATTGAAGTTCCTGCTTGCCCGGGTGTTGAATCGTAAAATTTACTTTCTCATACTATTGAATATAGTATAAAGTATTGTTTTCGCGAAAATTGTCAATTTCAAAATTTTGATGCCAATATAGGTTTCAGTGCCTCCTGAATACATTTTGACTACTTTTAGAGTGATGTCTGTCTGTGGTCAATTTCTTGTGTACACGATATTTACCACAACTATGGATTTTCATGAAACTTCATATCCGGCTTTTTTATAAAATCAAACTAGATAGAATTTTTTGAAATACGACCAAAAAATACGAAATTTTATACTTTTGATGTTTGTGACAACATAGTAATATGTCCAAGTGGCAGCATAACCGCAACGAATGTGTAAGAATAGTGTGGATACATTCAAGCCAAGTGTAGATACATTCAAGCCAAGTGTAGATACATTCTATAAAAACTAAAACTACATGCCCCCAGGCTATGCGACCGGCATGATTAAATTATGAATTATTCGAAAGAGATTTCAAATAGTATTATTTCCGATAGCAAAGTAAAGATGATTCACGGAACATTGGTTGTAGCATGGGAAAATAATAAATTGTTTTTAGGGGAAGACTAAGACAGTCCAGGCAGTGTTTCTTTCAGGCGTACCTACGGGTGGCGGGGGGGGGGGGCTAAGACATTTTACGTCAACCTAGTTTAAATTTTTAGTGTAGTTTTAGAAAAAACATTTGACTTTCTTACTTTCATCGATTCATGCATTTTAGTTATCCCTGTACACAAATCACAATTTTAAAATAATTTCTGAACAAATATTTGTGTACAATATCGTTAACATTCTTAGTACTCATTCGTTTAAAGTAATATGAAGTAAAGGATATTTATATTTTATTTTAAGAAAACATGTTATCAACATGGAATAATTAATACCTGCAATGGCAGCAAGAGAACTTGCTATATGCCACAATAATGTGAATTTCTATGGGGACTGATATATTAACGGCTGTTACCATACATCCCGCTTTTAATGTTTTAAAAAATAAACTCTTGAGAGAACTTCACTTATATATTCCCAAAGTTTGAATCAGGCTCTCATTCAGGGTGCAAAATAAGGGAATATTTTTCAGTAACAAACTGCTAATCAAAATTTCATTTCTGTAGCAGTTTCGATATTTTGACTAACAGGTCACAACTATTATTTCACGAGTTCTTGAAAAATGTACCTATAAACATATCGAGATGCTGGGTTTGAAATATAATAAAAACCATGAATTACAGGAACTATTCACGTTTGCGGAAAGATTTTTTTTTACCGTTTTTTTACCATTTCTTAATATTTTTAAAATTAAGTCCCCAAATGCGATTCAAATATAATTTTACATAGCAAAACACAAATTGTCTATCGCGATTGGCAATGCGATACTGCTTATTTTGCACTCTGCTCTCATTGCAGATAAGATAGCTACATTTATGAACATATAAAGCTGACAAAAGTTTAATTCAAATCTCAGATTCACAACAGCATTCCTATGAAGTAATTTAGATTATCAATGCTTTAAGTGGTATATTTACTAATGCTAATACTGGTATATTATATGGGTATATATGGGTATATTATACTAAATATTTTGGAGTGTACTACAAGCAACAGATTAAGGGATCATAGTGGGGCCATTGTTTATAAAATACAGTGGGTGAAATATTAGGTAGTTGTGAAATATAACAACTACATACATGAATCATGCAATACTATTTACTAATTGTCATTTGTAATTGTAGCAAGATAACATTAAAAACAGAATAAAAATATTTGATATTCATGTGTGCATGCAAGCTTCAAATATGTTGTAGAAAACTTGAAAATAAGTGGAACTCGAATTCAACACAAAATAATACTGATGATTAAAATGATTTTAAAAATGCGAGCAAGATAAATTTACAATGAATCAGATGTTTTAAAATCCACCTAATGCAAAGAAAAATACCCAGATCGCTGAAATATTTCAAAAATTGCATTATGTGCTCAAATGCGAATCGTAGTTTGAATAAGTTTCGATAATTATGTATACGTAAATAGAGAAAGATACTTTCCTTACATAGAAATGTATCCTTTTCGTAATACGATGAAGACAAAAAAATTAAATATCCGTGTTTTAGAACACATATATATGTGTTCTAAAACACGGATATTTAATTTTCATTGACTTGCCATATATATGGCAAGTCAATGAAAATTCTCTTTTTTGAAATACATCAAATAACTTTAAATTGTTTTAAAAATTATATCCAGCTAAATAATTGCTTGAATCTCTGCTTCTTGGTTGACTAATTGGCGACTAATCTGTGTGATGTGGGTATTACGTGCCTACAAGGGCGAGTATGTTGTAATTCGCGAAAGTTTGATGCGCGTAATAGATCCATTCCATAACGCATGTGATATGAAAAATGGAAGCTAACTGTATTTACGAATTGAAATTTCTCAATGGTTTAGTATCTAACTCACATATCGAATTTTTCGACTTTTAATTAGTTGCTTCTGTTTTCTCCCGTCCCGGCAAAAAGTTATAAATTGTGTTGTCAAGAATTGTTTGTATTTCGTTTTATCAGCTTTATTTGCTTGTTTCAAAGGTTAAAGACCTTTGAAACGAATACGTTCTATGTAATTCAAGACAAAGTTGTCAGTTGTAACTGTCGAGCAAAACTGATAATTAAGAAACTTATCAGATTGACTCGAGTAACCGGTTCAATGTTACCACAAAGATTGATGATTAGCTTTTTGCTAGATATATAGAAGAAACTTAAAGAAATATGAGATTTTTTTCAGGTATCATGTTGAGATTATTATTAACATTAATGCAATGTTAACACATCATGTTTTTATAAGGTATCCTACAAATCCCAAGCACATATAAAAATAATATTTTGGCAGATTATATATATTTTTTTCGACTGCTTATAAGTAGAGATCCAAAATTATTGCGTTTCATCCAATCAGAATTGTACATACATGCATAACTTAGTGGATATGCATATTTGTACAGTGTGTGGGAGAAATATTCGCACAACTGATTTTTGTGTTATATCCAGAGGAGACGAGATAGACAGTGTCTATCGAAATACTCTACAACGAAATAACTTAATATTTTAATTATTCAAATTATTTTTTTAAAAATGTGTAAATAAGTAAAGGGAGATGTAGACAGATTTTTGCTCCAACTGGCACCTATACCATTTGCTCTTAGTGCCGGGGTACTGTTCAGTAGACACATATCTACATATGTTAGGATGTGTTCCATTGGAAGTGAAACCGAAAGAGAATGCATACACAACTTACACCAGTGCTATTGAAATTAATCTGATAGAACGTCTAATCTGTGCTTGCTGTTTTTCTTATTTTTTTTTCATTTCTGCAAATATAGTGTTTATTGTCTGAGAAGTCTGGAGTAATTTTTAAAATTAATAGTAAATTATATTTTGATAATCGCCAAATAATAGGGATTTTCATATGGTGATGATATTTAAGTGACTTTAATATAGAATAAGATGAATACTGCCATTGCCATTGAAAGCAATTCTTCATTGACTCCAATTGCTGTTGACATGAACAGTGACACTTTTGAATCTGTTTCATTTTTATTAAACAATTCAATCGATTCATTGTCGCTTGATCAAAAGGTGTTGCTCAAATCAAAAATATCTCGGCCAGCTTTAAATTTATCCCAAAAGGATGGGAAAATTGTAAGAAAATTTCAGCAAGTTTGGTATGGAAAATTTAAGTGGCTCTCTGGTTGTAAGCAAAATCAAACACTTCATTGTTATTATTGTTTGATGTTTAATGGAGAAGAACCATGGAAAAAAACAGGATTGAAAACAATAAAAAACTTTGAAGCTAAGGCTATGAAACATGCTGGAAGTAAAATTCACATAAAAAATGCTGAAATGTTTCACATGTTGGGACGGAGTATAGTCGATTATTGTTTGTCAGAAACAACCCGAATTCAAGCAATGCAACACAATGCAATAGTTGTGCGTAATCGAAGAATAGTTGGCCGATTGATAGATGTTGTATGTTATCTAGGAAAACAAGAAGTAGCTTTTCAGGGTCATGATGAAAGTAATCAGTCTCTCGATAATGGTAATTATTTAGAAACTTTGAATTTACTTGCTATGGAAGAGTCTTTCATGAAGGAGCATTTAGAAACCAATACTGTATTTAAAGATATATCTATTGATATCCAGAATGATTTAATTGAATCAGTAACTATTGCAATTAATGAAACAATTCGTAAAGAAATAAGTCAAGCTAATTTTATTTCAATTCAAGCCGATGAAACAACTGATGTGTCTGTGAAAGCACAGCTAAGTATAATTGTGCGATATGTTCATAAACTGAAAATTAAAGAACGATTTTTAGGTTTTTGTGATGTTTCTGTCGATAAAAGTGCAGAAGGAATTGCAAATAAAATTATTTTAATGTTAAAAGAATATAATATTGATAGCAAATTAGTATGCCAAACTTATGATGGGGCTTCATTAATGGCTGATTGTCATGGTGGAGTACAAGCCTATGTTCGTAAGCATTGTCCCCAAGCCATATTTGTACCTTGTTATGCACATCAACTCAATCTGGTCCTTTTACATAGTGCAAAAACTATCAAGGAGGTTAAGTTGTTTATTTGTAATTTAACTGCATTTCACACCTTCTTTAGTAAATCTTCTGCACGATCTGAGCTGTTGAGAGAACAAGGGTTTAAACTTCCTCATCCGGCTGAAACACATTGGAATTATTATTCTTGGGCGGTTTCGACTATCGAAGAACATTACCAAGAAATTCGACGTGCAGTGGCTCATATAGTTGAGTCTGATGATTGGGATCCCCAATCTGTAAATGCTGCAATTGGTCTCTTTAATATTTTAAATTCTACATCTTTTATATTTTACCTGTCTCTATATTCTCGTATTTTCATATTTACTGAACATCTGTTTCAAATTCTGCAAGCAAAATCAACTAGTGATGTAAATATGTGTATAAATGAAATTGAAACAGCTAAATCCAATATAATTAGTTTGCGTTCAGAAGAAGTACTGCAAAACTGCCTGGAAGATTGTAAACATTTGAATCCTGATCTTGATTGTACATTTCTAGAATCTGTAAGTCAACTTCATAAACCCATCGCTTATAAAATTCTAGATTCTGTAACAAATCAACTCGACATCAGGTTTGCTAATTTTGAAGATATAGGTTTTGTAGAACTTTTAAATGAAAAAAAGTATAAATATTATAGGCATAACTTTCCACAATCTCAATTTGATAGATTAAAGAGTTTATACCCAAAATTCTTTAATTGGGGAATACTGCACAATGAATTAGTAAACATTTATAACAATGACTATAAGATGCTTCCTTGCCTTAAGTTGCTACAATTTATTGTGGAAAATGAAATGGATAGTGTTTATGACCAAACATTAAAATTGTTAAAGCTCATTCTCAGTTTTCCACTCACATCGGGCTCAACTGAACAATCAATGAGCACATTGCAGCGAGTAAAATCCCATCTCCGTAATTCAATGTTGGATAGAAGATTATCTAATTTAGCTACTCTATCAATTGAGAAAGAACTTGCATCCGAGTGTTCTAAGAATTTACTATTCAAAGAGAGAGCTATCGATATTTTTTCAGAGTTGAAAACACGGCGTATGGAATTGATATATAAAAAAATTTAAGTTGATTTCAAATAACAAGATGTTTTAATAGAATAGATTTTATTGTAACATTCTTTAATTTTTATTCATTTTTTGCTTCAGAAACAATTATTTTTTATAAATTAGAAGTGCCATAGCTACAAAGAAATTGATATGCCTGTGTATTAAGGGTAAAAAAAAATTAAAAATTATGGGAACTGAATCCAAATGTCTACATTGTGTATGTAATATGAAAGTACCTTTGATATGTTTGGAATATTTCTATATAGAATGTTTGGAATGCCATCAATATTTAGAATATTTCTATCTGAATTAAATTTTTAACAAGTTAAAATTAAACTTTGGTAGTGGTGTGGGTTTCCTTCAAAAGTTTGAATTGGAAAATTTTCCAGCACTTCAAACTGATAAAGATCTAATTTAATAATACTTTTTGTATGCTTAATGCATAATTCTTAAGAAACATATTAATTTTTATGCTATGCAATTAACTTTGAAATTCTTAAAAAAAAAAAACTTAATTTAATTGAACAGGAAATTCAACATTATTCAATAAAGCACTATTATTAAATTAAATATATACAAAGGTTAAAAGTGAAAATATATGGACAAAGTTTTGCATGAACTATTCTACAAAGTTTTATATGAAATCTGTATGGAATTTAAAAATTTCTGACCTAAATAGTTTTTCATAAAGGGTCATTCCATGCTATTTCAACAAAGGGTTGTAGAAGACCCAGACCGTCCAACTCGTCCTGAGGACTAAGAGCAACCAACAAAGGGTTGTGCTGCACCTTTTTTAATATTTTTTATATTTTGCACAAGTATTTATACATGTTTATAGACTTCAAAACCAATTTTAGAAAAGAAAAATTTCTTACCGCGTGGCAGAGAGGTCCCCGCGCTTCAAACAGTACATTTTTGTGAGTACAAGCATTTGCACAAAATGCTATAACTTTCCTCCTAATTGAGCAAATTAAAAATTTTGAAAAACCTTTTACTCAGAATAAAATGCTGATAAGACTAAAGTGATGATAATTTTGGTTCAACTTTGTTTCATCATTTGATATATTTTTGAAAATTTAATGGTAGTCAAAATTTACCATTGAAATTTGCATTTTCTCATTTTCCGAGCCTGTTTTCACTAGGAAGGGGATAATACACTCAAACCAAATTTTGCAAGTACTATAACAGTAGAGTTTACCTTTGGGGAAAAAACTAGAGTGTTTTGAACCCTTCCAAAAAATTTTCCCTGTGAAAGGGGGCGTTTTCAAAAACTTCAGATTTTTCAAAAGCTGTATCGCCAGTGGGGTTCACAGTAAAAATCTGAAATTTATATTACTGAGGCTTCTATTAGGTAGTAACACTATAATAAAATTTGATCACTTTGTTTTGCATAGTAACAAAAATATTTGAGTTCAAAGTTGTGAATAAAATCAGTGTATTTCCATTTGCCTTGATTTTTATGTATATATACAAGAAAATTATCATCGTAGTTACAAGAAATGCATTAAATGTTACTTGCTTACATGTTGTAAACAATTGAACAAACAAAAATTATATTTATATACAAAAAATTATCATTATAGTTACAAGGAATGCATGTTACTTGCTGCTTAGGCCTACATGTTGTAAACAATTGAACAAACAAATAAAAATATCCCGTAGCAAGTTTTTTTACCTTGTTTCTTTTTATCTTATGTTGTAAAAGTTCCGTAAGCTCATTGCACAACCTGGGTTCAATATTCCATATTCGTCCAGTAGCAGTTGACAACTCGAAAGGAGTAAGAACAAGTAAGACATTGTTGAAAACCCAGACCACACGACCAGCCCAAAGGTAGCAGATTGTGTGGCCGATACGTCATCTAAACAGTATCTGCTTTAGCTTTTTGAAATGATGCTGATGGTTCCACTGGATGGAAGAAATGGACATTGCAGTCCTTCTCTGATTGCTGCACCTCAATAACTTGTGCAAGCCACCAATGAGAATCATAAATGCATGCTATGTAATCCCTTTCTTTAAGTTCAAGAGAAAAATCTGTTGAAACTTTGGTGATGTTTATTTTTTCAAAATCTTGTGAATTGGATAGTCTTGTGAATTGAGTTTTTTTTTATTTTGTTTCCTTTTGACTATATTCCTAATAGAGACACAGTCTTTTGCACCAGGGCACATCCTACTGTTTTCATCACTTTCATAAAAATCTACAACTTTATCAATCACTTCCTCTGGAAAATTTCTGGACTTCCTTTGTTCTATATTAGGAAGAATGCCATAGCTCTTGACTAATGCCTGTGTGTTTCTTACTAAGTTATACTGACTTGCACCAAATTCATGACATGTTTTTGCTACTGACCAGGACTCAAACACTAAACTTAATATTTTTACTTTCTCTGAAACTGTCAAACTTCCTTTAAATTTTTCTTTTAGCTTATTTAAGAGAATAGTGTATTCATCTTCCTTCAGATCAGTTTCGTTATTTCCGAAAGACTCATTCAAACTTATATCAAAACTTGCATTTAGTTTATTTTTCATTGCTGATGCAACTTTTTCTACTTTTTTTCTAAAGCTTTTGGTCTTTGTTTATTGTTAAGTTTCTGAATTTTAACAGGTGAAACTCCCAGAGTCACACATGCAACATTTATGTTATTTAATGTCTGATACACTGGACTAAATGTCTTATTATTGGTTTCATCTTTGTTAAAACTATAAAATTTTTTCAAACAAGAAATGCATAAACTTTTACCTGGAACTAATCCTAGGTTTGGATGGCACATATAAAGATATTTCTGTAAGACCTTTTGTTGTAACTTTTGTATGACATCTAAAAGGATCAGAGCAGTTCTTTCCATATAAGTGATTGTATTTAATAAGATATTTCTTCTCATGATACTGGCAAATATTTTCAAAGTCTCCTAATCTTAAGTCTAAAATAGTTTTTTCTTCATTGCTGAATTCACTAAAATCCTTCAGTGTTAGTGAAATTGGCCCATAAGTAGTCGACAATCTTCAGCAACTTTAAGCTCTAACAGAACACATCATCCTTACCTTCACTTTATCATGCATGCACACTATACTAATTAAAAGCCAACTGACACATAATGCAAATGCAGAACTCACATTTGTCTGTGACAGCAAGTTTTTCTGGATCAAACAGGTTATATGTTTTGTTTCAACTTGTATACTCCTACACTAAACAAGATTGTACAAGTTGAGACATTCCATGAACTCGGCTGCTTTAGCAGTTATGAATTGTGTAGTATGTTTCTTATATATTTTCTTGGTCTTTAACACCTTCATTTAGTTTTTATTACAACAAATGAAAAAGAAAATATATTCATGCTTCATTAGTTATAAAAAAGGTTATAATTGTCCTTCAAAAAATTGTCCTTCACAGATTTTGTCCACAACTTTGAACTCAAATATTTTTGTTACTATGCAAAACAAGGTGATCAAATTTTATTATGGTGTTGCTACCTAATAGAAGCCTCAGTACTATAAATTTCTGATTTTTACTGTGAACCCCACCGGAGATACAGCTTTTGAAAAATCTGATATTTTTAAAACGCCCACTTTCACCAGTGAAAAAATTTTGGAAGGGTTCAAAACACTCGCAAGTTTTCTCCCCTCATGTAAAATCTACTATTACTATAGTACTTGCAAAATAAATTTGGTTTGAGTGTATTGTCCCCTTCCTAGTGAAAAACAGGCTCGGAAAATTAGAAAATGCAAATTTCAATGGTAAATTTTGACTACTATTGAATTTTCAAAAATATATCAAATGATGAAACAAAGTTGAATCAAAATTATCAGTACTTTATTCTGAGTAAAAGGTATTTTAAATCTTTTAATTTACTCAATTAGGAGAAAAGTTATAGCATTTTGTGCAAATGCTTGTACTCACAAAAAGGTACATGCTTAAAGCTCCCTCTGGGGACCTTTGTGCCACATGGTAAGAAATTTTTCTTTTCTGAAAATGGTTTTGTGCTCTTTAAGCATGTATAAATACTTATGTGTAAAATATAAAAAAATATTAAAAATGGTGCACAACCAATTTAAAAAAAAATTGTTGAAAAAGCAGGGAATGACCATAAATCATGATACAGAATGTCATGCTTCCTCCCATAAACTCACTATAGCTACTTCAGACATTTTTAATTTGTTTATTATCATCTGTAGAACTGCTAAATTATTCTAATTTATATTCAGATTGAAGTGAATATGATACAGAACTGGAGATTCTACTTCTACCAAGTCCATTTTGCTTTGAATGAACTTGTGATTGTGACTTTCTTTGGCAGTAAAATTCAGATTTCGATAAACAGAAACTAACTTAGCAGTGTGTGTTTGTGCACTGGTTAATCTATCTATTCCTTTTTTGTCTTTTAATTGTGACAAAAGCCTTCCAGTTTCATTCACAAAAAGCAGCGGTTGGTGGAATGCTGAGATTACTTATGGCAGCCTTGGATAACTCCCAAGTAGTAATATATCCCTTCCACCACATAAGTGGAGAGATATTCACTGCTACTTGCCAAATGATGTTTCAGCTCCACAACTTTTGTTTGGTACAGTATTCTGCCATGTCGGATCTACTTCATCAATATTTGGAATGTTTTTAGCAATTTCAATTATCGTAACTAATGCAGTTTACTAAAATTATCTTTTGATAAGTGCAGGGCCTGATCAAGCTAAAGTGGGTCCCAGGGCTTGGTACTAATTCGGGGCCCCCATACGCATACCAAACACATGCGAAAGAAATATCAACACATAACAAATTTGGGGTCTCAGGTTCACAACCCCAAATTTTGTACATGTAGAAAACTCCCAAACATTTTATTTCAAAGTCATGTTACTTTAAAGGCTATATAATATTTAAAATTACAACGTATTTTATAATTTAAAATGAAAACTAATATTACTAGATGTAAATTAATTAACAAATTATTTCTGCTTAAATTTTTTATCACATATAAAATTTAGAGGGGCCCAGGTCCATGACTTTGGAGGCCCGTGCGTTAATAAGACACTGGATAAGTGTTGTCTATAACATCTAGGATCCAAAAGATATGCTGCTACATAAACTGAACTGAATGAAAGTAAAACTTAAATTTTGTGTCCAACATTAAAATTGTTTTTGTATTTACCAATCCTTTTTAGGATGAAGGTGATGAAAGCATGAGCTGTGTTTTAAAATAATTATGATCTTTTAATAGTTTGAGAACATCTGAAATATTTTAGGTATTTCCTTCCAGTTTTTTTTAATAATAGACATTGAAATTGGTAGTAGCAAGTCATATGCTGATTGAACTTTAACCTAAAACACATTATTGTCAAGAATTAACTTACGAATGTTTGCAGGAATAATCTGCCACAATGTGTCATGTACATTATAAGCAGTTCTTTGTTCTCAACTATCTAAGCATTTAGTTGCTTATTTCCATTTAGTGTTCGCCGACAAGATTAGATAAACTCTCTTCCCTCTATTCTTTTTGTATTTCTTTAAATATCTGATTAGCAATGTAATGATTGTTAAATGCTTTTTCAATTAATCTGTAGTTTGATAATACTGTATTGAATGTATTCTTAAACATATAATGTCTTTTGCTGTAAGATTTATTTTATTTGTAAGCTTGTTAAAATATATAGCATTAAACTTTTTTTATTTGTTAAATTTTGTCCCTGGTTTTATGCCTCTTCAAATTATTTTTCACACTTCACTACTAGTTATATCTATACTAGCTGTACTTTGCACTAAGCATCTATCCTCTAGTGTCTTTTAATGCTCAGGATCCTTTGGTAATTTACTATTAAATATCTGGAGTTTGAGCAAGTTTCCACTGGCTTTCTTATTGTATTTTTTTCTACTTGTCTTACAATCATTACCAGAATAAAATCTGCATAAAATGCTGTTGAAGGTTCCATCTGATTTATCCACATACAGTTGTTGCACATTTAATATCTCAGGATGCATGCAGACCATGTACCTCTCTCAATCAATACCCATGAAGCAACAGGGATTATATTTATTGTATAGGGATAAAGAGCAAAATTGAATCACCAAGGCAGATGTGTAGCTATAGTAAATGGTGCCAGGGTCAGAGTGTAAAATCCCCCCTCCCCCTTTTCTCTTGCACACCTATGTAAAAAATCAAATCCAGCAAAAGATGATTAAAATATTTTGCGTAATTTCGGAAATTCACATGCTGTCAAATGTGTTTATCTCGCAAACCTCTATCTCTAAATGTATTTATTTTCCTGTATTTGCAACCTAAATTCCATGCTTATCTCCAATAATTTTCTCCCCAAACATTTCAAATTACAGACTGAAGTGTCAATTACAAATTAGAAGCTCAGCAACCACATTTTGGCTGTGCAAGTTACAGTTGAGAAACATCCCTTGCATAGCAACAGTATAAGGGTATTATAGTACAGGCATAGGTTGCAAATTTCTTGGAAATTCACAAAGTGAGCTCAAATCCTTCTGACCCTTTCAGTAATGACTTTGGATAGAGGTTCAAGGAGAAATGAATGATAAGCAACCAGTTTTACCCATCATTTCATGTAAATTGTTTCACTTAGCCTGTAATATTTGAGCAGACTAAGGACACAGAAAATCATTTCGTTGTGATCTGTGCATTAGTTAAGTTTGTGATTGTGATGTTAAGATGTTCAAATGGTTGGCATGAAAAAAAAGTTACATGCTCTCTTGATTGAAGAAAGGATTAAAATCTCAAAATTTTTGAATGGAAATCCTCTGATGAAAAAGAATGAAGTTAGGATCATGTTTGGTATTCCATAAAATACTCTTTCAACAATCATAAAGACCAGAAATTTAGTAGAGATAATGTTTGAAAATAACAAAAAATATAAAAAATGTTCTTTTCTGAATGTAAACGAGTGTGTAAAATAATGGTTTGTGCAGTGTTGTGACCAAGGCGTTAATATTAGTGAAATGATGTTTTAGAGAAAAGCTAAAAATTTTGCAAAAGGACATGGTTATAGTAGTAAATTTAAATCCAGCAATGGGTGGTTCGAGAGCTTTAAAAGTAAACACAGCATTGTCTCAGAGAAACTTTGTGGTAAAAGTGCATCTGTACATCAAAGTGTTTATGGAGAGTGTATAAAGAATTCCCTTCTTTCCTGCAAAGTTATGAGTCATTGGAATCATCTTCAAAGCTGATGCAGTGGGGATTATTTTCCAACGTTTACCTAACAGAACAGGGACATTCAAAAGAGAAGAGTGCTGAAGTGGTAGAGTAAAGAAGGTAAAGAAAGTGTAACTGTAATTTTAGCAGCTAATCAAAATGCAAATGAAATACTTCCACCACTGATGATTGGTTGAAAGTGAAATTGTTTCCTCTAACATACATACAAAGCAAAAAAAAAAAAAAAAGGGGGGGGGGGGGAGGGGGCTGGATGACAATTGAAATTTTTAGTGGTTGGTAAGAAGGAATCGACATATCTATTGATTTGAAAAATAGGAAAATTCTTCTTTTCATTGATAACTGCAATCCTTATTTCAACCTTCCTACTCTAACAAATACCAAAGTTTTTGCTTTCAAACATTTCATCTAAGCTGCAACCCCTTGATCAAGGGATCATTCAGTGTTGCAAAGTTGGTTAGAGATGAGAACTAGTTTGAAAACTTCTAGACACTATTAATTATGGCAATATCCTTCCCACCATCGGTGTTTTGGATATATTGAAGATGACAGACTATGCTTTGAGGAATGCTATGGAAAAGATATGAGGAACAGTTTCCTAAAAATTGGATTTAAAAATAGGAGCAATGAGGAAATTAAGGAACAACAAAAGACCATTGACAGTGCATGAAATAGAAGCCATTGAAGTAGATTCAGAAGAGTGGATGATCATCAAGAATAGACTTAATTTAGACATTTCATTCAAAGGCTCTTGACTATTCCTTGGCAACATACGGAATCTTGGCAGATGCGGAGATCATAAACGATGTGAGAGGAGTTTCTGATGACAACGATAATGAAATAGAGGAGTAGATAGATTCACCTAAAGATTCTACTACAAAAAAGACAGAGAGGCCATTGAAATGTTGAGAACTTTCTTTGAATATCGATAAGATATTAGTCAGGATGGATTCGTGGCTATTGTTAACCTTTAGAAAATTGTCCAGTCAAAAAAAGTCAGGCATCAGAAACTATTGACTTGACAGACTATTTTTGTTAAGGTATGTTAAAAATGTTTTTTTTTACACTTAATACTTGCTGATGTATTAATAAAGTACCTTTAATTAAACGTGTTATATAGGAGCCTCTTTATCTCGAAGTTTTTCTCATTCCTATGAAATTCGATATAGACAGTTTCTACTATAGATACTATTTTTTTGCCATTAGTTGCAATAATATAGCTCCTTGCCTGCAAGTCTAAAAAAAATTGAAAGAAATGCAAGGTCTGATAAAAAATTATCCAACCTTAGGCCAGGAAAAAAAAATTTAGGTCAATTATTTAATTCAAATACTCACCTTCTTCAAAATAGGACACTACTGAGTTCACACTCTTCTCCCAGCAGTGTTGCCACTTTTGGAAACATGTTTCAAAGCTCTTTTTTGGAATGTTCATGAGATGCTTTGTCTCATTTCTCTTTGACTTCTGCATCTTAAATTTTTTTTCCTTTCAGTGGTATCTTGAGTCTGGGAACATGCCAAAAGTTGGATGAGGCCATGTCTGGGGAGTAGGGAGGCTGCTAAACCTGTGTAATGCTGTTTTTTACTACAAAGTTTTGGATGAGGTGCAATGCGTGGGTTGGAGCATTATCGTGATGGATCAACTAGTTGCCATTCTGCCAGAGTTGAGGTCTCTTGCATCTAACAGCATTTCATACATGGCAGAAAACAGACAAGTAGTACTCTTTGTTAATGGTCTGTCCTTGTGAAGCACACTCATGATGTACTACACCTTGGTAATCGAAGAAAACTGTTACCATGACCTTCACATGACTTCTTCATTTGCGTGCTTTCTTTGGCCATGAAGACTGGTGTTTTCCATTGAAATGACTGTATTTTCGTCTTAGGGTCGTAACAGTAGACCCAGGACTCTTCTCTAGTTATGATTTTTTTCATAGTTGCCAAATAACAGTGTCATGTATTGCAATGCAAGGAATTGCTAAAAAATATAATGCCTTATTGGTGCCTTTAACACACACCTAAAAAAATACCAGGTAAGCTCTTGGTGAAAAAATATTTTGATTCTTCAAATGCATTAATACTAGAATGACAGATATTTTGAACTACCTAGAATGACGGACAGCGGTCAATTTGACTGCCATAGAAAAATTACAACATACTTTTAATTCAAAACCAAAACATCATAGTTGCAGCATTTGGGATGTTTCTTCGAAACATCTTTTGCAATAAGCGTTCTTTATGCACCGTTCTTGTCATTTTCCACATGTGAGCTTATCGCATTATGAACACAAATTTTGTAGACTAAAAGTAGTTATGCGGTCAAAATGACCACTTCTGTCGTTCTAGTGTTAACTGGTAGCATGCATGATGTTATAGTTGTTACAGCAACAGTACATGCTCATGAAGAGTTGGTGGGTTTTTCTTGCCAGCACTTTTCTTGCTAATAGAATTGTATTAAAAGGGTTTAAAATGCTGAAATTTTTACAATCAAAATAAAATTGTAGCATTCTTGCATTCTGCAGTGGGTGCAATATATTACATTTTACTATTGCACTCAACTAGTGCAATAATATAATTGAGTGCAATATTAAAATGTAATTTTAAAAATTTTCATTTGCTTCAATTTTAATAGGTGAAGTGGCTCTTCACAAACAGCATCTAAATAGCAACCTCTGTGCCACATACCAAATTGTTCAATAAATAGGAAATTGTCTTTTAAATGAGGAAGTATCAAAGTTTTGCAGAAGGGTAGATATTTAAAGAAAAATTATGAATAATATAATAGTTTTCAAATAAGAGTGTATTGCTCACAAATATAATTTTTAAAGAGGAGAGGGTGCTTCACACTATAAATGTTAGAATAGCACAGTAAACTCAAAACATATAGTTTCTATTAAGATAGAACCCTTAAATTCAGTATTAGGGCAGATACATGATAGCACTGATAAGAAAAGTCAAATTTTTTGTAAACATTACATTTGAGTTGTATGTACATTTGAGTTGTACTGTATGTGTATTTGAGTTGTATTGTATGTGCATTTGAATTATTGGAGTAACAGTACTGTGTGAAAAGAGTAGTTTGTAGGTAACTGAGATTGAAATATTAGATCTGTCTGTGTAATCTTCATATGCCCACCTATTAACTCAATAAAACACTGGGGCAAACTGTAGCATCAACAATTTTATTTCAAAAATTCTTTCGCAATTGTTTTAGCAGATTGTCTAGGGCAAGAACAAAATAGGACTTAAATTTTGTCTCGGATGTGTTCTATGGTGTTCAGATATGGAATCTAAGCAAGATAGTTCTATATTTCTATATCAATTTTTATAAACTACTCCTTTGTATACTGTAAATTGGCAAGTTTTGTTGAACCTAAAAAGACAACAATTCTATAAAAGTGGTAGAACGTGGCAAACTCAAAATTGATTTGAATATTTGGTAATGTGATAAATTCTTGCCTACAAGTGCAAAATCCAACATGCAGCTATAACAAGATCTTCCTAAATCCACAATATGCGAATTCGATAAGGTTTCCAAATCCTGTAAAGAGCAGTTGTGGATCCAGGAGAGGGACAATCATATCCTTTAAATGGGGATTTAGTTTTTTTTTCTGTCTTCATTATTCATTTTTAGAGCAATCACATAACAGTTTTAGATAGTATTGTCTGGAGAAAAATGTCAACCCTGTCAGACACCCAATTGATTCTAAAAATTGGATCATTACAAAGGCAAACAGGACTCGGAAAGAAAACAAAATTTTGGGAAGCACAAATATTTTGCATTGCTTTTGGTGATAGAGATTTCATTATTGCTCTTGTGTGCTTAGCAGACTTATTGACTTATACTATGACCTCAAGCCATTTATTCCGAATGGAAAGCATTAATGTTCCTTCTTCATAAGAATTTAGATAAACACTTTGTTTGTCTTAGATGACAAATGACAAAACTGTGAAGAAATGTACTCTTTCCTTCGCACGGAAGCAGTAGCCCTTATGAATGAGTTTGACTCAGTATTACGGCTATTGTGAATCAACAAACAATAATTGCACAGGAATAATGTATCAGATCCTGTAGATAATAATGTATCAGATCCTGTAGATAAGTATCAGATCCTGTAGATTAGTAAAGACTGTTACTTTATACTCTGCTCAGAAAAAAATTGGAAGGGGGTTACCAAATATTTTGTTTCCCATTTCTCCAAATATCATTTATCTGACTTTAATGGGTTCTTAGGTGATGAGGGGTATGAATGACCCCCAAATCCCCCTCCCCTTTGACAACACCACTACCTCTGCTTGAAAATGTACTAGATGACTTGAAATTAAGATTTACTGATGAAACTTTAAGCCTGAGCAATTTGCTTTCCTTTTAGTCATTTGATATTAATACAGCCATTAATTCCAAGTTTAAGAACACCTTTGAAACCTATGATGCATTAATTGAATGTGATGTTATCATGGCACAAAAGATTATGGAAGCAGAATAACAATTGTGAATATCAAGATGGCAACATGCAAAAGAGCTAACTTCCATCCATAGTAATTGAATCAGTTTGTGTTTACGACAAAGACACTTTCCTGACCAGAAATCTTATGTTAAAAGTTTTAAATTTTTTGGCCGCATATGTGTTTCCACCATTGAAAGATCATTCCTCATATTACAAAGGTTTAAAAAATAGGTAAGATCAATAATAGGAAAGAATACCTGTCAAGCTTATTTTTGTAGCATTCCCACAAAAACATTTCTGTTGATTGCAGCAGAGTTATTGAAAGGTTTGTATTAAAAGGTGGACATAGAAGATAATTTGTTCTTTGATAAATGCGTAATAATAAAATACAATATCTGTCTTTCTTCTTGTTAACCCTCTAATGTAATAACCATGCAGTACAGAGTTATGAAATTTGGCATACATCTCCATCATGATATGGGGAATTTCAATGATTTATGAGGGAGTTAAGACTGATACTACTACCAGATAATGATGGGTATGTGTATGCACTTATAGGGTTCATAAGAAAGTCCTTAAGCACCCCAATAACTTTGTAAGTACAAGTCCATCATGGTACACCTTAGGTCCATCAATAGTAAAGTGACTGTGTCTTATCGGAAAAGTGATTATAGTACCCCTAGCAGAGATTTAAAAAGATAGGAATATGAATTTGGCAACAAAATGAGATAGACAATGAAGGCCAATTACAAAGTTGTAGAGCATTCTAATTAGTAGGAATCTATATCAGGAATGCAATAAATACATGGTATACTTCAATGATCTGACGAGTACCACACTATCAGAAATCATGACAAGTGTGTCAATTTTCACATTCTGTTATGCACATGCTGCTTTTTATCTCGCAGATGGATACTACGTCACTGGCATTATTAGCATATGCTTGTGAATCGTTTGGCAATGTTTAACAATATTGTAGCATGGCTGCATATCTAGCAACTGTTTAAGTATGACTGGTATTTATTGCCTTTCGTATATATTATGTTTTGTTTGTTCCTGATGCTCATTTCTGCAAATTAGACAATGCTCTACACAATTTTATAATTAGGTTTGTTTTTTGTCTATCTCCCTCTGTTGACCAGTTTATTACAATAAGTTTCAAATTCTCCACTATATATATATATATATATATATATTACACTAAAGTTAGCTGTGCTGAATTGCTGTCAATTTTTATCTCAACTTTTATCTCATTATCCCAATCTTTTCATATTATAATGTCTAATATTTCTATTATCAGAGAGAGAGAGAGCATTATGGTCATGGTTTGGCTTCTATGGTGATGTTAATATTTTATGTTTACTTGAATTAATTATTTTTATCATTACATTTTTCTAATATTTTTCTATGTACTTGTCTGCTGCATTATGCATATTTTGTATATTGGTTATTTTGTTTTCTGACAAGTTGTTTATGAATTTTCCGTGGTAGCATCCTATTTTAATTAGTAAGAACTGAATTACACCGAAGTTAGCTGCATTTGCACTGAATTGGTGTCAATTTTTTTCTCAACTTTTATCTCATTATTATCCTAATCTTTTCATATATAATGTCTAATATTTCTATTGGCATTATGGCCATGGTTTTGCTTTTATGGTGATGTTAATATTTCACGTTTGCTTGAATTAATTTTTTTTTATTATTACATTTTTCTAATATTTATCCATGTACTTGTCTGCTGCATTATGCACATATTGTATATTGGTTATTTTGTTTTTTGTCAATTTGTATACGAATTTTCCATGGTAACATCCTATTTTAATTAGTAAGAACTGAATTACACTAAAGTTAGCTGCATTTGCGCTGAATTGGTGTCAATTTTTATCCCAATTTTTATCTCATTATTACCCCAATCTTTTCATATTATAATGTCTAATATTTCTATTATCAGAGCATTATGGCTGTGGTTTTGCTTCTATGGTGATGTTAATATTTCATGTTTACTTGAATTAATTATTTTTATTATTACATTTTTCTGATATATATATATATATATATATATATATATATATATATAATATTGGCTACAATATGTAATATTAGCTACAATAGTCCAGGGAAGAGACATTTCACATTACCACAAATCTTCTTTATTATATGACACTGGAAACAGATATAGTTACATAGGCTGGGCGAGCTCTTGATCTTCAACCTGCTCTCAAGAAATCTCAATGCGATCTGTGAAAGCCCCAGGCCGTCCGGCTCGTCCAGAGGACTTAGAGCAACAAATTGGACGACCGGCCAATGCGATCTGTGTAGTTTTTCACAAGTGCAAATTACATTTATATTTATGGCGGAGGGGAATCTGATGCAATACGTACTGGACATGAAATAGGAATTTGTAATAATAATTATGAAAGAAAAGGGCGCGTTATTGGGGAAGTTTAAAATTTTTGAATCATTTCCCCCCCACCCCCTCAAAGTATAACATTTCAATATAAAATCAAAAGTAAAATTTATAATATAAAAAGTAGTAAAAATGTACATTCCGTTATGCACATGCTGCTTTTTATCTCACAGATTGATACTACGTCACTGGCATTATTAGCATACGCTTTGAATCACACTTTTGAATCATTTGGCAATGTTTAACAATATTGTGGCATGGCTGCATATCTAGCAACTGTTTAAGTATGACTGGTATTTATTGCTTTTCATATATATCATGTTTCATTTGTTCCTGGTGCTCATTCCTACAAATTAGACAATGCTCTATATAATTTTGTAATTGGGTTTGTTTTTTATCTATCTCCCTCTGTTGACCACATTTAATACAATAAGTTTCAAATTCTCCACTATATATATATATATATATATATAGATATATACACACACACAAGGTGTTTCAAAAATATTGAAACACGCTTTAATTCTTTACCTGTTGGAGATAAGGGGGCAATGTAAATTGCAAAAATGTTGAAAGTAAGGTAGGAAATAAGACTATGTTTATAAAATAGTTCTCCCATTAATTTTCAAAAAGTTACACTTTTTAAATTTTTATACGACCCCCCTTAGACAAATTTGGTCAATCAGAAATTTTTTATTTTTAATGCAACAAGATCATTAAAAAACCCTACATAACTGTATCTTTAGAATTGAGCGAGTTTTATTTAATTGAAAATTGAACAGTGTGAATGGGGACCATATATCAAATTAGAAATGTAAATTTGTGACATATCACAAAAAAGATAAAACTGGATGATAACACTGTTCAACAGTGAGAATTTTACAGAGGGTGAAAATATCCGTCCTTTATAGATTTCGGATCGCTGAACATGAAAATTATGCTTAAAATTGCCTCCTGGCTCTGGATTCTGAGTAACTTCACTGTTTACATTTTACATATAAGACTATGGGAATAATAGTACGAATAACAGTTAACAAGCTTTCCTTTTTATACACGCCGTCTTTTTGCCTGTCACTTGTGGGGAATGACAGTGCCTATTTTATTTCTTTTCCCTTATTTTTTTTTGTTTCAAGTATCGTAATTATAATGTCCCATAGCATTGTATGTAAAATGTAAACAGTGCAATTATTCAAAACTCTGAGCCAAGAGAGAATTTTAAGGGTTATTTTCATGTTCAGCAACCCAAAGTTTATAAAAGGTGGCTACTTTCATTTTGGTTAAAAAAAAAACTGAAAAATTGTTGAACAGTGTAATACATAGGATACCCAACCATGTAGTGAATACCACTGCTTTATATGATCTCTGTCTGTGTAATGCTTTATTTAGATGCATTTGTGATAAAAAATTTTGAGTACATATTAACGTATTTTTAATCTAAACAATTACCATTCTCAATTTGTTTATGATCCCTATTTTCATTGATGAGACAGCCTTTCACATGGTACGGAAAAGTGGCATAAGTCAGATTTTTTTCCTTTATCATAATTCAGTTCATTTTATAGATACAGATATACAAATTTTTTTATTGATCTTGTTGCATTAAAAATAAAAATTTTCTGATTGACCAAATTTGTCTAAGGGGGCCGTATAAAAATTTAAAAAGTGTAACTTTTTGAAAATTAATGGGAGGACTATTTCATTAATGTAGTCTTATTTCCTGCCTTACTTTCAACATTTTTGCAATTTACATTGCTCACTTATCTCCAACTGGTAAAGAATTAAAGTGTGTTTCACTCTTTTTGGGACACCCTTTATATTAGAAAGATATAATAATAACCAATTCTAAGTAATTACGAAATATTAAAATAATAAAATCACTAAAGCTGTTAAACCATGGCTACCATGCCGAAAAAAAAAATGAACATCATTGGCTTAATTTTGGAGGTTAATTAGACTAGATTTTTCATCAGGTCTGAACATCTAAATCTAATTAACCCAAACACATGCTTATTTCAGATATGGCAATAGTAAGTTACTATAAATGCCATAGCACAGACTACAAGCATTAAAAGAGGAAAAATTGGAATATATATATATATATATATATATATGATCAAAGAGTTTAAATATACCAATTATGTATTACTAGTAAGTTTAACAAAGTATAAGTATATTAAAAAACTGTACATGAAAATTATTTCTACTTATTCTGTTATTTGCAGTATATAAATGAGATTAATAAGTTTAATATATGAATTAAAGTAGAAAAGCTGAAGAGATATAGAGTACAGCATCCATAACAAACATAATTTGATTTATTACCAGATAAGACTTAAGAGAATACTTGTCATCAATATCGAAAACCACAAACAACCCTTATAATTTAAAACAAATTGTAAATATGGAGTGATGAACAAAGGATTGAAGGTAATGCAATTGTAAAATTATCAGGGGGTGACTACGAAACATCACCTTCAAATAGTACATTTCAATTAATGGTCTTGTTACTGTTAACAAAAAAGCCATTTATCACTCCAATGTACTATAAATGGAAAAAGTATTAGAAAATTAAAAAACTAAAAATAATAGATTTACACGTGTGGATGGCCATACTTCAAATACCAACTTAACATGATGTGTAAAGAAGGTGTTGCCAGTCATAAAGAGAAATGCAATCCAATATAAAATTCATGTTGCCAATCTAAAAAATTGTAAAAGGAATATCCATTCTAAAGTATAATAAGGTAAAATCACCAGATAAACTGCATTGAAAATACATCAAGTGCTTATTTAATACATAAAGATAATAATAATAATTATTAAACCAGTAAAATATTTTAATAAATTAATAAAGTATGAATCAAATAAATAATCAAATGTATTAATTGATTATTGAATTTTAGACTAAACCAACCACAGACACATTGCATCTATCTCCTGGCAGAATGTCCTGTTAGAAGATGCATGTGATAATAACCATATATATGTATATATATATATATTATTAAAAGATAAAGAAGCTAATAGAATTATACAAAAATAACTTGCATCCCAAATTCATTACCACTTTAAAAAATAATATAAAAATTTCGACAATGAGAATGTAAAATGTATTAAAATGTAAGGCTATATACAAAGATAGCTGAGTACAAATTATAATTTAAAAATTAGAGAAATATAACATTAATAAAGGATAAGTACATAAATGGAAAGCTAGATAATATTTAACTATGGAATTAAAATATATGAAAGTTAACAAAACCTACAATCAAGATATAGCACAAATAAAAGGTATTGCTAATTTACATACTAAACTAAGCACATGCATCTTATAAAACAAGAAAATACAAGATGCCTACAAAATTAAAATGAATAAATAAATAAATAAAATGAAATAGAATAGATAGAGTATCCATTAAGGCAACTCTTCAGGGATCTTTAGAAAAATGAACACTCTAAATATGTTTTGTATAAAGTCACTAGTTGGTTGAGGCATCATACAAAGATCCGACACATAATAAAAACATAAAGTAGAAAGATATAAGATTGAAAAGTCTGGAAGAAAATACTAATGGGCTTTTAAAAAATGCTTAATATGAAGTATATTGACATGATTGAAAATCAATGAAACATTATAACACACCTTTCCCATGCTATTCGTATGTAAAGACCAATTTTAAATCGTTATAGATTATTGATAGGAGGTGCACCATCTGTTATGTATCACATGCATGAAACAAGATATTTGGAATTGAGAAATTTAAATACAGGTATTAGGCATTAATATAATTATTGATACATAAACAACTATACCAAGATTTTAAACCCAACAAAAAGCCAATGATAATAAATTATTTCATTAATATATTACATTAAATTAGAAAAAAAAAGACTAATTTATATTTATGAGATGAACAATCTAAAGTTTGATTTCTCAAGACAAATAACATATATTTATGAAAATTTGACATTTGAGGACATTAGGTATTAATTACAGGGGTAGTACAGGGGAATTTGCTTTGAGAAAAACATAGATAATTAAATTATATTTATCAAATCCATAACTCAATGATTTAAAATAAGCAATAATTGAATTTGATTAATATTTAAAGAAAATATATATGCTTTGATTGATTATTATTTATAATAATGCAAAATATTTAACTAAAATTGAAATTTCTAATATGATATTGTATAAATTTAGCAGGGTAGGATTCAGAATACAATTTTGTTTTAAATTGGCTATATGACAGACAACTAATATGTATTTTGTCACATAACTTGTTGTTGTGTTGTTACTTATGACCTCCTGTTCGGAGGGACCAAAACAGGACCAGTGATGAAGGAAGAAAGAACGACACATAAACGAGAGAACAAAGTGTATTCGAAGAAAGTATCACTGACGAAGGTCGGAGAGGGTACAGCTCTACTTTGACGAGGACCCAGAAGGCGGAAGTCTTCTGACTTCATCCTCAAGAAACATCCATGCCTTATTCGGGATTCGAACCCAAGCCCCTCATGACAACAGTCGAAGACGCTATCCACTTCACCACCGGGGCGGCTTCACATAACTTAAATATCCTATGTAACTGATTAAATAAGATGTTTTTATACACTTGTGTATTCATGCAAGAGTTAAAGTTGATAATTTTGTGTATTTTAAGTGAGAAGTTTGTTATATATATATATATATATATATATGTATATATATAATGCCCCTCACAAAACGGATGGCCTGGGTTCACCATTGGTTAAGAATATAGTGTATATGAAAGTCCCTAGAAAAACTGAAGACCCAAGGCTTGTAATGGCTTTTTGTGACTACCATTTTCATTCAAATTTACATGAAATATTGAAATTTTTTTTTACCTTTAGGGTGTTCAGAGAAGATAGTTAATGGTGGACCTCTTGCAGGAATTCGTGTTTTAGATTTAACTCGGTGAGTTATTTATAGAGTTTGTCTTCAGTATCAATGTTGTGATTCAGTTTACATTCTCAGCAATTGAGATTAAATATTTCTGGATAACTGTTACTAATTTTATAAAAGATATAATTTATTTTCATGCTAAAATTACTATAGTTGATTATTGCTGTTTTTCATAAAATATGTCTTGTACTTTACATAAGCTTTCTTGTGCTTTACAGCTTTCTGATAATTTGATGTTACTGAATATCAATAGGTTTATTGTTACTACTGATTAAAAAAGAATCTGATAACTTTCCCTACATAATGCAATGATTTTATTTCTTTCTCAGTGATATGAGTATGTACAAACCCACAACAGTACAACTAATGTAGCATTGAATTGTACATTAAAATTTGGTACTTTGCTTGATGATGATATGTAAAACTATTTTGAAGTACCAAATTAACTGATATTTTGTGTAAATTTAACTTTATAATTAAGGCTATAAGAAAAATATAATTGTGTCTACTAAGCAATATACGTCATATATTGAAGGTTTTTAATAATTAGAAACTAATATTTTATTATATAAAACCAATCATTTAAGGGAACAGATGCAGTATAATCCCTTTTTCATTTTTGGCGATTTTAGGTGAGATTCTGGCAATCCTTGCTATGATTTGGAGAACATTCCATTCTGGCAACCCTTTCCTTGCTTTTGTCATCAAGGTAAAAATTGCAACATTCCATTCTGACAACGTTTTCAGTCTTTTTGTCGCCAAGGTAAAAATCATCCTTTTGTCACCATTTGTGCAACAGTTGATCTGTAGCAATTCAAACGTGGGCTTATGCCCACTAAGAAACATTATAGAATCTGGCCTCCACTGGTTATCGGAGGTCACACATAGAAATAGCTGTTTGTGCAACAGGTGTTCTGTGGCTCATAGAGCACAAGATGAAAATCAGAAAATTTTCTGATTTTTATCTTGGTGACAAAAGGATAACAAAAGATGTGGAAAGAGTTTCCAGAATGGAGTGCTCTTCAAATCATAGCAGGGATTGATAGAATCACCTAAAATCGCCAAGAATGAAAAGGGGTTATACTACATCTGTACCCATTTAAGTTCCAATCAATTGATTACTAAAATTCAAAATACAAATTCTTATTCTTTTTGTATGTCAATATTATGTATGTATTTTGTAATACCTTTCCAAATTAAATAACTTTTTGTTATTTAATTTGGAAAAGGGAAATCTGTTACTTTTGCAACCATCTAATCGTTATAAAGTCACAAAATGTGCATATAAATAAATATAGCCATACCACAATGTTATTAAAGATAGATTTAGATGGTAACAGAAGAACAATTTATAGAACAAAACCAGTATATTAAAATTTATTTTATAAAATAAATGGTTTTTCAGAAAACTGAATAGTGAACCTTTATCCTTGGCATGAAATATTACTAAAAACACAAAATTAAATTGCTTTTTTAATTGGTAGCTTCATTAAATGTTCCAATTTAAAATGTGAAAACAGAAGGACATTTTTTGGACATGGTATTTAGTATATGTTCCTTTTGCTGCAAATTCAGCTAAATTACAAATATAAAAATTCTGCAAAAAATAAAGTGCATATAGGAGTAGTAGTTCATAATATTTTCAAACCTAATTTGTAAAAAGTCCTAAATATAAGCACCAAAAAATTGAAATGTATCATTGTAACGAAAGGACAAAATTTCTCAAATTCCAAACATTAATTAATCATTCATTATAAATTCCATATAATTTTGGGCTGCAAGCATTGATGCATCATATTGCAAGCATTAATAATTGCATTATTAATGCTTGCAAACATTAATAATTGCATTAATTGCAAGCATTAATAATTGCATAATTGCATTATTGCATTAATAAGGAGTTGGACCACCCTTTGACTGAAGTACACATTGTATGCGATGTGGGATAGATGCATAGAGGTCATGCACAATATTTAAGGGAATATGAAGTCATTCCTCCTGTAGAGCAGTTTCTAAATCCGAAAGTATGTTTGGAGGCGGAACTTGAACATGAAGTGTGGACTCCAAAAATATGCCCACAAATGTTCAATAATGCTCAAGTCAGGAGACGGAGAGGGCCACAGCTGAGATGTCTTACTTTATTGTCATGTTCTTCCAATCATGCTTGAAAACACCATAGGAGCTTTGCATATGGATAGGATCTTTGCCGTCTTGAAAAACTGGTCACTTTCTAGGGAATAAAGACTGGACAAAAGGATGTACATGATCCCCCAGAATGCTCTGATAGTGATCAGCTTTGATCTTCCCATGCAGAGTAACAAGTGGTCCAAGACTGCGCCAAGATATCGCACCCTATACTAAACGGAAGCCACCTCCATGCTTCACAGTCACCAAGAGGCAGTCAAAATTAAACGCTTCTCTGGGCATTCTCCAGTCATAAACACGCCCGGTGGTCTGAAATAGTGTGAATGCTGATTCATCAGACCAGATGACTTGTTGCCACTGCTGTGGGGCTTCTGTGAACTGTGCACCATTGGCGTCGCTAGAAAGCATTACATGATGTCACCAACGGTTCACAAATTACCACTCTGCCATAAATGTTCGCAGCATGGAGTTCCTTTGTTCCCTTTTGACAGTTTTGGTTGAAATGGAGTCCTGCAGATGACTGTTCATTTCTCTGATAATGTAATACCCAATCTCTGATACTGATTGCTTCTATTTTCGGGCCTCTATCCACTTCAACACCCGTCTATCCTTATCATGAAGCTCTGTCTTTCGCCCACTGTTGTGCTTTGAAGATGCCACCTTAGTGTCTTTTGTGTACGCTGGTACGCTGTCATAACAGTTGATACCATGCTTCTTGCATGCCCCAAAGGGTTTGCTATTTCTGTTACCAAGGCTCCAGCTAAACGAGCTCCAATAATCATGCCTATTTGGAACTCTGTCAAGTCTGACATTGCAGCATGTCTCAGAGAGTATAATAGAGATATGTAACACCTATGACTGCTGTTGAGAGAGTGATGCATTCGCTTTCATGGCTACTAGGTGGTAGACTTCTACTCCAGGTGGGTCGACTGTACTGTAGGTGTGAAACACAGCATACTTTTTCACAGGTGTTTGTACTATTTTGTACCCCATCTGTATATATATATATAGCGTGTCCCAAAAAGATTGAAACACGCTTTAATTCTCTACCTGTTGGAGATATGTGGGCAATGTAAATTCCAAAAATGTTGAAAGTAAGGTAGGAAATAAGACTACATTAATGAAATAGTCCTCCCATTAATTTTCAAAAAGTTACACTTTTTTAATTTTTACACGACCCCCTTAGACAAATTTGGTCAATCAGAAATTTTTTATTTTTAATGCAACAAGATCATTAGAAAAACGCATATCTGTATCTTTAAAACTGAGTGAGTTATATTTAATAGACTTTGTGAATGTTGTAATTTATTAGACATTGTGAATGGGGACCATATATCAAATTAGAAATGTAAATTTGTGACATATCACAAAAAAGATAAAACTGGATGATAATACATAGGAGACATTTTTGCGAATTCTGCGTAGGCTCATGATGCAATTACGTATTCTTAAGTACTTTTCACATTGAGACATGCCATTTTTTATTTGAAACAATTAAAATAACTAAGTAAACAAATGCAAGTATGTATTTGATTTTGAAATTTAATATAATTTTTCAAAACGAAGAATAGAACTCACAGATGATTTTTTCTTTCCTTTAACTCTAATTTAGTCGTTTGAAATGTTTATAGTAAAATAATTTGTCTATGTGGGTCGTAAGAACTCCAAAATATTTACAGAAGAGCTCAGTTATGTATTGGAGTTGAATGAAAACATTTTGAGAATGCTTTGTGAATTGCATTTTGTAAATTGTATTTCTAGTATTTGTAACGGAATTTGTCCCTTTATATCAGTGGTCTTCTATCAATATATGCATATTTTAATTATGTGCCCCAACCACGTAGTGAGTACCACTGCTTTATATGATCTCTGTCTGTGTAATGCCTTATTTAGATACATTTGTGATAAAAAATTTTGACACATATTAACGTATTTTTAATCTAAACAATTTCCATCATCAATTTGTTTAGGATCCCTATTTTCACTGATGAAACAGCCTTTCACAAGGTATGGAAAATTGGTATAAGTCCGATTTTTTTTCCTTTATCATAATTCAGTTGATTTTAAAGATACAGATATGCAATTTTTTTTAATGATCTTGTTGCATTAAAAATAAAAATTTTCTGATTGACCAAATTTGTGTAAGGGGGGTCATATAAAAATTTAAAAAGTGTGACTTTTTGAAAATTAATAGGAGGACTATTGCATTAACATAGTCTTATTTCCTACCTTACTTTCAACATGTTTGCAATTTACATTTCCCACTTGATCTCCAACAGGTAAAGAATTAAATCGTGTTTCAATCTTTTTGGGACACCCTG
Organism: Amaurobius ferox; assembly: GCA_951213105.1. Taxonomy (NCBI): domain Eukaryota; kingdom Metazoa; phylum Arthropoda; class Arachnida; order Araneae; family Amaurobiidae; genus Amaurobius; species Amaurobius ferox. Next base: position 58,973,829 of record OX578135.1, on the reverse strand, counting down.
TATATATATATATATATATATATATATATATAATTAAATGTACGAAGTCTATTATGAAATTATTGATCTTATATTTTTGGTTATTCTAATCATTTTATACTTACTTGTAAAAGTGTAGAATAAATTTATTTGTCTTTTTTTTTTCTGAAAATTAAAAATTCTTCAGTGCTTTATTTTCTTAGACAAGATATTTCTGCACCATTCACCATCATCTGCATATCGATAGTTGTCCAACAAAGGGTACTGCACCATTTAATCAGCACTTAATCCAGTTCACTATAATATGTCATTTGACACTAAAAGCACTATATTTTCATCAGCTATACTGATATTTATTGATTTACCTTCCTTGATGCAAAACTTTTCATGTCTGGGACAAATAAACATATCTGATATTTAATATATTTTTACAAATGATTTAAAATAATGGATACAATTGATTTTAAAATGAGTCTGTACAACATGCCAACTTTTCATAAAATCCGATTGTTACATTTGATGAAATAAGCTTTACTTATATTCTGGCTGTTTTGAGGGGTAAAATCTTTAACAATAATTATTAGTCTTCTACTTATGATATGGTTCCATATCTGGCATTTAATAGTCCAAATCAATGCTATCAATTATACCTTGTCGTATCTGCTAGTAAAAAAGTTTGTGACATAAACAAATATTTCAACATAAACAAAAACAATACAGTTTAAAAAGTCTGATGTGGGCGGCACATAACTTTCGTTACAGACTCATATTAAATTTTCTTCATGCATTTTGTAATGTGTTAATTTAAGTTTTAACGCACAAAATAATAAAAAAGAAAAAAAAAAAAAGGATATTTATTGGAAATTGTATGCAATGGGAAGTTTTAAAACATTTTCATTTTCATTTAGTGATGTAGTGCATTTTAAAATGTCACCAATTTGCAGAAATTCAAAAACTGAAATGGTTTATCCTAGAGTAATGGGGATGGTTTTACTTTTTTTGTAATAAAGAAATATGTACACAACTTAATCAATATATTTTAAGCATATTCAACCTTTTATTTCAGATTTTGACAATTTTTGCAGGTCATTCTGGAAAAAAAAAAAAAGAAAAAAGGCCGGTTTTATTTTTCCAAATTGTACCAAAATCTATTCAGCAGTATGGTATCCCATCAGTGACTTAAGTACCAAATTTTAAGAAATTTCATCAAATAGTTTTTTACTTATAGTGGATATATATACATTGCAGACAGGGATATACTCACACATAGATGTCACACTAAAAATAATGGATTCCAATTTTTGCAGGTCATTCTGGAAAAAAAAAAAGGCTGGTTCTATTTTTTTAAATTGTACCAAAATCTATTTAGCAGTATGGTATCCCATCAGTGACTTAAGTACCAAATTTTAAGAAATTTCATCAAATAGATTTTAGTTATAGTGGATATATATGCATTGCAGACAGGGATATACTCACACATAAATGTCACACTAAAAATAGTGGATTCATATTCCAGAGGATCTAAAACATGCAAATCTATCGAAAGTTTAAGAGTTCTAATTTTTGACTACATTCTAATCATTTTTCTATATATTAGCATATATTGTAGGGAAGTAAAACTATTCATAATGAATTTAACATTGTGGAATTTGTTATTTTGTTTTACTAATCATTGATTTTAAAATATGTATTTAATTTTATTTTCATATTTAATAACTTGTTTTGTAGTTTGAAACAGAATTTCAGCTGTAAAAATCCTCAAATTTAAATTAATATAAGTTTATTCTTAATTGTCCATCTGTTACTACATTTAACGCCCTTCCTTTATCATAAAAAGTGTCCTTCTATTAGGCACTGTTAAAAAGCAGTCTAATCAAAGATGAATTAAAAATCTAATTATACATAATTAATCTAGACCAGAAACTTGCTTTATATGAAAAACAAAGTACAGTTCTAGACTGAAAGAGTAATGAAGGGTTTGCTGAGACAATTGATAAGAAGTATTTTGATAACGGAGGGACATTCATCATTTATGTCATTAAAAAGTTCATTTAATGATTGAGGTTTTTGTATATAATAATTTATTGAATAACTTAACTGCATCATCAAAGGTAGCATGTTTGTAAATTTTATATTAATATAATAACTGAGTTTTAGTATATATCAAAATTAGTATTTTTTAGTAATACAATTGCAGAAAGAGAGCAAGTGATTTTGACCTCAAGCGTGTATTATTTAGCAAAATTTTTGTTGGATATGAAAAGTTCATTATTTTCAGAAAATAATGATATGTAATATTACACGATAAAAGCGATTTAAAAATGTGAGTGTTATGTCTGCTTTTTGCTTTTTCCTGGAATCCATCTATAGCATTGAATTATCATCACACTAAAGTGTAAATGTGTAAATTGAAATTTGACACTTTTGACTACTGTATTGGTCAAAACAAAATAATATATTTATTCCCGCATGAAAAATCCTTATCAAAAGCAGCTGACATTTAATTAATATGTGAACTAAAAAACAATTAACAAATTGTTTGACATCAAAATACAATACTATTGTAAAAGTCTATTACATCATTCGAATGAAACGAACTAGATCCACGAGAATAATAATAAAAATATTTGTATAATATTGTATACAGAAAGCTATTTGATGATGCCTTTTAATTTTATGTTTTTTTTTTTTTTTTTTTTAATAAATTTATTTGAAAAGCATACAATGTCTTGAAAACAGTTCATGCCAGAGTTATAAAATGAGTGCTAGGAATTTTTTAATGATAAATTGTGTATAAAATTATTATTCATTTAACATTATTGAATTTTCTGAATTTTTTCAAAAATGTATTAAAAATTTAGGAGTCTTCTGAATGTTCAATTGCATTTAAAATCAATGGAGTTCCAGTATTCACTGATTGTAATAATCATACCAATTTTCATTTGAAATGTGCCATTCATTTGTGAGGTATTATGTTTGCAGACTTACACAGGCAGACAGGTATGACCTAAAAGTATGTATTTGATCAGACATGCTAAAAACATTAAAACATGTAAATCTGTTGAAAACTCAAATTTGAATTTTTAACCCCATCCAAAAAAATGTGCCCTCACATTATGCTATGTATGTAGGGAAAGAAGCATACCCTCCTATAGAATATAAAGTTGAAGAAAATAATTTGATGTGTTCAATATTTTCACTACAGATTGGAAAGGGCGCAATAGCCCAGTGGTTAGCGTGTGGGAATTGCACTTGGTAGGCCTGGGTTTGATTCCCTCCACTGCTAAAACTGCCTCCGTGTTCACATGGAGTACGATCACGTTAAACATGTGGGTCCATAAGTCCTTCCGAGAGGTTGGTGGTAGGGGAAGGAGGGTACTGTCCCTGTGGATGCCTCCCCCACTGGGTTCCAGTCTAAATTGGGTGGCTCTTCTCGGCTGTCCAAAGTTACCTTACACCTTTCTGGTAGGTCGGACGGTCTGGGTCTCAACAACTACAGATTGGCAAATTTTAATGTTCTGGGATTACACAAATTTTTAAGATTTGTGAAAAATAGAATTAAGCATTTAAGATTTATTAACAGAATTAAGCATTTAAGATTTATTAAAAATAATTAAGCATTTAAGATTTATTAAAAATAATTAAGCATTTAGGATTTATTAAAAATGACTAGGCATTTAATATTTATTATAACTAATTAAATAATCTAAATTTCATTACGATTGCTTGATTCTTTTGAAAGTGTCACACTGCTTGTGGATAATTCAAATTTTTAATATTTCAAGAACTTCTTGTTGTTGTTGAAACCCAGACCGTCCGACCTACCAGAAAGGTGTAAGGTAACTGTTTGGACGGTCAGGAAGTGCCACCCAATTTAGACCGGAACCCAGTGGGGGAAGCATCCACAGGGACCGTACCCTCCTTCCCCTACCACCAACCTCTCGGAAGGACTTTCGGACCCACATGTTTAACGTGATCGTACTCCGCATAAACACGGCGGCAGTTTTGGCAGTGGCTGGAATCGAACCCGGGCCTACCGAGTGCAACTCCAGCGCGCTAACCAATGGGCTACCGCGCCCCCAAGAACTTCTTGTAAGGTAATTCCAAAATAATAATACCCATTAATTTCTGGTTAAAAGTATTTACAAAGTAAAAGTATTTACAAAGTAATAGTAGTCTTTTGATAATAATAATCAAATATAAATTCATTTTATTTTATGATTTTTTCTTTTTAGATCGAAGAGCATACTCTATAAATTGTACCAATCAATTTTAAATGAAAATTTATATTTAAAATGGCTTCTTATGTAACAATTGCTTTTCTGTTTTTCAATTATAAAAAATTATTAGAAATGTTAAGGGCGTACCCCTAGTCTTATCTCCCTCCAAAATCTATAGGCTTCTGACATTCACCGATTAAATTAATCATAGAAAATTTTATTTGAATTGCATAATTTATTTGAGAGATATCCTGCTCACAAAAAATCATGCATTTTCAAAATGGTTGATTCATATTAGGATAACCATGTAAATCCATCAAAATCTGAGAATCGGATTTATGACCTCATTCCAAATACTTCCTTCTTACATATACCATGTATTGTAGAAAAAGTAAAAATTAGATTGGTATCAGATATTCAAATTCATAAGAGAGGGTTCAGAATTTTTCTGTTATAATTTGAATTTTCCAAAATCCTGCTTTCATATGAAAATTTAAATTTTCGCATGTGAAAGCAGTTACATGTAATATTTAAATTGAAGTTTTTTTTGACAATAATTGAGTATTAATATGATCACTTAGCAATTCTCATAAGTAATAAAATAATTATTTAGTATTTTAGCTGGTCCATTCTGTACTATGCTTCTTGGAGATCTTGGTGCAGAAATAATCAAAGTGGAAAATCCTGGTATGTTCTTTTTAAATACTTGTGATATTATATTAACTGTTCAACTTTTAAAAAGAGTTAATGAGAATAATTAAAGGAAAAGTTTACTAAATAAACTTTTTAGAGTCAATCAAATAATGGCTCAAAAACTGCTGCAATAATAACTTTAATAACACGGTAAGGAAAAACTTCATAAAATATACAGCATAAATACAAAAATTAACTGATTAACTAGTTTCAAAGACAAAAAAATAGCCTTCTTCAGGACTGACAAGAAGCATGATCTCAATTACACATGTCAAGTCGTCAACTGAGGATAGCATATATGGCTGAAGGTTGGAGAAAAGACTCATCAGGTTTAATGTCTCAGGTTTCTTTCTTTGCTATTTTAATAAGTTTTCTCATTATTCAGTTGTTTCTTTTCATTCTGTTAATCTTACCACGTTATTTTCTTCTTTTTTTCTTCTGTGGTTTTGTGTGCTCATAGTTTCTTGTCAGTTGTTTGGTTCCCCCCCTCTCCATTTCTTCCTGCAGCATTAGCAACCTTTTTCCACTTATCTACAGGCTATATTTTGCTATTGAAACCAATTGACTAGTTAATTTTTGTATTTATGCTGTTTAAGAGTAAGTTTATTGAATGATTTAACCCACATTTCGAAATTTCTTTTTGTATTACATTTGTGTTATTTATTTAAATTTAAAGTTTCTTTTTGTACTATAATAGATGGCGGTGATGAAACAAGAAATTGGGGTCCACCATTTTTGAATAAAGAAAGTGCTTATTTCCTTTCAGTTAACCGTAATAAAAAGGTTTGAAAATTTTCTATTTGTTTTCTGTACCAGTGTAAAATTTTTAACTTAACCCAAAGGCATAACAAGAGGGAGCTGATGAGGGCTTGTACCAGGCATCAGTTGGTGGCAAAATAGAGTAGGGTATTTAGGCCAAAAAATTATTTTCTAAAAGAAAAGGCACGCATGTTGTGAAAATTCAGCATATATCTACATACAGTAGACTTAATGATAGGTGATTCTAAGGTCAGAAACTTCCCTCAATAGGTGAGGCCAGCAAATTTTAATACAAATATTCAAATTTAATTTAAAAGCACCAGGTTATTTATACATATGACAGAGTATCTATATAAAATTGAAGTTTGTTTTTTTGGTGACAGCTTTATGAGAGAATGGTTTTGTTGACATGATTCCAATTTGTGTGAAAAATATCATTTATTTAGGTATTCTTTTTTTTTTTTCATTTTTAGAGCACTGTGAGAGGCAATTTTATTCTTCATTTATACCTCAAAGTAAAAATCACTGGTTGTTACTGTGTATCACAAAAACATATATCTCATGTATTAAATCATATAATTATTGATGCCACAGAGAATTTAATATATAGATTGGAAATCAAAGATATTATGGACATGAGATAGCTAGCATACTTGTTTATGTAATGAAAGATATTTAAGTGGTGAAGGTGAACACCTTAGGACACCATTTTTTTCACATCAAAAGCTCTCATAATCATCTCTACAGAGCAATTCGTGCTTGAAGGCCTGGAAAGCCATTTCTGGTGGTCTAGGTATTATGGGTTTTTCATCAGACCTCATTAGTCAGTTCCCTTACTACCTGCTAAATTTGTTATTCTATTCGACACAATATTCGTATCTGGTGTCTGCAGAATGTTTGTATCTGCACAATGTTCATATCTATTGCAATGTTCATGATAGAATTTTCCATATTGTTAAGATTATAGAATTAATAGGCAAAAGTCAATTAGTTCCTATTGAATATTGACCTTCTTCTGTCACTCTCTTACAGACATAATTGAAAAGGAATGCAATTTGCTGATAATGCTAGGCTAGGGACAGATGAAAGGGGATGGGTTGCAAGTTTGCCAACCATCCAAAACCTTGTGCTCAATTTCAGCTTTTGTGAGCAAAAATATAGGACATGCAAAAGGCAGTGGATATTCTGAAATTTTATTCTGTTCATTGACTGGTATTCAGAGTTACTATTTCTTAGAAATTTAGACTGTTATCTTTATAGAAAAATTCCATTCCGAGTATAAGTAGTCATTATTTGGAGAGTATTGTTATTCAGAGGTGATCATTATAAGAGATTTTATTATGTAACCGAGTCTGGAACTGCAGGTTGAGACAAACTGAAAAATTCTGTATATGTTACTTCAGCATTCTTGGTTTAGTTTTATAATGCAAATTATGTATGTTCACATTCATTGAAATTCATCCTACAAATTTATACTTAGTGGGATATAAGTGGATATTAATTTAGGTATTTGCGAGATATGTTTAATATTAAATTTATTGCTTCATGAGAAGAAATCAAGCTAAAATGCTAAAATTATTTTTTTTTAGAGTATTGCTGTTAACATGAAAACAGAGCCTGGAAAGAAAATCATTCATGAGGTGATTTAAAATTTTTATAATAAACTAGCAGATATATCTGGCATTGTTTGTGATTGAAAATGTGCAAATCCTAGTAGTATTCTATTTAATATTGTTCTTCAAAATATTTTATTAAAATATCTACTTTAATTTCCTTAAAGAAGATGGCTAAGAATTTCTGTTCTTGCTGTATAAAATTATCTGTGCTGACACATCTGAAGAAGCAGATATCCTGATTTTGTTTGTAACCCAATTTACAAAAGATTGAAAGTTTGGTTAACATGCACCCAAATGAGAATGATAAAATGGTAGTAAAACTTATACCTGTATCATTTTTAATTTGTTGCAACAATCGGTTAAGCACAATAGAAAATTTAAGAATTTGAAAATATCAATAATTCCTGGAATCTTATACCCCAAAACCATAACTGATATAATGCAATCAAAAATATAATGCCATTTATTTATAAAATTTATTTTTATCTCCATTTCTTTGTTATTTAAATTGGATAGATTGAAGGAAAATTGTCTGCTGTATAAATACATTTAAATTAATTCCATTGCTGAGCAAGTTAATATATATATTTTTTTCCAAATAAAGTTTCATAAAATAATCGTATGCACTTTGCTATATTTATGGAAGCAATGTTTTTCTTATTAATTTCTCAACAATCCCCGAGTCTACAAATTCGAAACATGGATGGGATTATCTGCAGTGCAGTTGAGAATAACTAAGTTTGAATAAAAGACATTAAAAGCCATGGATTTGTATATAGAACAGACAAACAGACTTTCTATTACATATAAATAGATATGTTTCTTTTATATGTTTCATTTATAAATGTTTATTAATTTTCAGTTAGCAATAAAAAGCGATGTTCTGGTAGAAAATTTTGTGCCTGGAAAGTTGTCTGTATATGGATTAGATTATCAAAGTCTACAAAACTTAGCACCTCATTTAATATATTGTTCTATCACAGGTAAGTGAATACTTTATCATTATAGTTTACCTTTTTTCTATCATTTCATCTATAAATATGTTATGGTAATTTTCTCTTTTCTCTATAATTTCATCTGTAAAGGCAGAATACACATGGAAAAGTAACCAATGGAAAAATAGCTTCATCATCCCAGGAAAAATTGTATCAGAGTTTCATGATAAAATTCTTTTCATTTAATTATGTTAATAGGATTGCTATAATCAAAGTATCACCTTTCAAAGTTATCTGTAGTGAAAATATGCAATTTAGGTGTAGCCAAACTTGATATGCACACAATTTAGACCAATCACTTTCTAGACCAAACCATACTGCAGGCCACCTTTACAAGCTACAATTTTTTTGCAAGCCACATGTAAAATAAATAGTCTTTAAAAAAAAAAATTATTTAAAACTTTGTTTTATTCACTTATTTTATTGCATAAGTGCATCAGTGAGATGTTTGATTTTCTTATCGATTCCTTATTTCTTTCAATCTTTTTTATTATTGCACATCTTAATTGATTTCTCAATTTTTTATTTGTTATCGGAGCCCAACATTTACTGTAAAAAGAAGATAGAAGTAGTCCACTGATGTTTCAACCCAACCACCTCTTTATCGGATGCTGGTATGAAGATCCAACCTTTTATTAAAGGATCTTGCATGCTTGTACCTGCAAATAAGTTTAAAAATTAAAACTGTTTAATTTTAAAGTTTAATTAAAATTGATGTGTATCCATACTATTTATGTTTCATTTTGATTTACATATTTTGGTTTATGTTTGTCTTAAGATCTGTAGTAGTAGGTGATTTGTTACAATAGGCTTTTTATTACATTTCTCTTTATTTTATTTTTGCTTTTATTATGGCTAAACAGGCTGCATGTGGACCTCAGGTTGGCCAGTTTTGATCTAGACTTTGGGATAAAGTCTGATGTGTCTAACACGATTTTCTCTATAGATTAACAAATTTTGGTCTAGTGGGAAGTAATTACGGAAATTTGGTCTTTTTCATGACTCGATTTTGCTTAAAATGAATATATAAGTTTGTTAATATAAATTTAAATAAGTAAACTGAACATTATGAAAACTACTTGATTTTTTCTTAGAGATATCATTCATTGTAGTCTATGTGATGAAAAAGAAAAAAAGCCTTAATATTTTAAATGTCATTTATCAAAGAAAAAGTCAGTTTGAGAAAAGCACATTTATTCTAAGATGTTACTTTAATTTCTCTAGAGGGAAAGAAAGAAGAAGAGTATGAATATTAAAAATCTGATGTGGGCAGCACATGACTTTCCCTGCAAACTTATATCCACGTTCTATTTATTTCAATTAAATGTAATTCACTTTTAATTCAAATTTCGTTCTCATTCGGTAACCGGGCTTATTTTCAAAGGTGGCGTAGGGAAAGTACGAAAAACTAAAATATCTCGAGAACGGCTAGTCCTAGTGTAATGGGGTTGGTCTTATTCTTTTCGTCGTTAAACATTACGTATTAAACGGGCATTTAATGGATATATCTAAGTATACCAAGTTCTTTAGTTTAGATTTTGAAGATTTTTGCGGGCCGTTTTGCAAAAAAAGGCAGGTTATTTTTTTCCGAATCGTACCAAAATCTAATCAGCACCAGAGTGACCTATACGTGACTCATCTACCGAATTTTGTGAAATTCGGTTCATTAGTTTTTCAGCTAGAGTGGATACAAGCTTTTGCGGGCCATTTCGCAAAAAAAGGCGGGTTCTTTTATTCCGAATCGTACTTAAAACTAATCAGCACTAGCCCCGCCCACAAGTGACTTATCTACCAAATTTTGTGAAATTCGGTCGATTAGTTTTTTAGTTACAGTGGATACAAAATCTGCACAGACAGACAGACACACAGACACACAGACAGACAGACAGACACACAGACAGACAGACAGACAGACAGACAGACAGACAGACACACAGACACACGCACAGACGTCACGCTAAAAATGGTTTTTTCGTATTCTAGGGGTCTCGAAACGTGTAGATCCGTCGAAAACTCGAGTTGTGATTTTCGGCATGATTCCAATACTTTCCCTATACATTACCATGTATTGCAGGGAAAGTAAAAATGCATCAAAATGTGTACAATAATATTATGTATATTTGGGATTAAAACCTCAATTTGCTTATTTTTACAATTTTTCACCTATATTGCCCGACTCCAATGAAATTTTTGTTCCACGAGAGAACTAATAAAAGTTGGAGGTGAAGTAATGGTTATAAATTATTTTACTGTGCCTATGAAATAAATACTCTATCTAGTATTTGTATATGCCATATTCACAAAACTTAATTTCTCCTGATACAGGTTATGGTGCTACTGGACCATACAGCAGTCGAGCTGGATATGATGTGATAGCTGCATCTATTGGTGGATTGCTTGGAATTACTGGTCCTGAAGATGGTGAGCCTTGCAAAGCTGGAGTGGCAATGACTGATTTAGCTACTGGTTTATATGCACATGGAGCTATCATGGCTGCTTTGATTCAAAGATTTAAAGATGGTGTTGGGCAAAAAATTGAGTGTAATCTTTTGTCAACACAGGTATGGGATAATTTTACAAGAGAATGCATGAGATACAAGAGAAAGTAAGGGATAATTTTACAAGAGAATGCATGAGATACAAGAGAATGTAAGGGATAATTTTACAAGAGATACCAGATGATTTTATAAAATAGTTGTCTCTGATTTGAGGAACTACATTGAGTAATAAATTATTAAGCTTTTTTTTTTTTTTTTTTTTTTTTTTTGAATAGGATAAGATCAATAAAAGTAAAATATAAATAGAGTTTAAAATTCTATTTCAAGTTTTACTTTTATTGATAAAGCATTGATTTAATGTTTGTGTGTTTGCAAATAAATATGGATAGGTGAAAATTTGTATAACTAAGTTAAAATAATCCAGTTATTTAGGAGAAAATAAATACATACAGAAATATAATTATGCATTTAGAAGAAATAATTAAACAAACAAACAAACATTGTGAGTGCATTATATTATACAATTTTTTCCCCCTGTATGTGTAATTATAAGTAAAGTTAGTGAAATAAATAAAATCAAAAACAAAAGTAAAGCAGTCAATCTTATTACAGAAAAACTTTGTTAAGTGACCACTTTGATATACTGACCACTTGAATACAGTGATCACATTTAGTAAGAATTGTTGTTTTCCATATCTTGAGAATGATTACATTTCCCCTTTAAATGACCATCTGTTAATTTTGTAATGCAACTTTCTAACTACCAAATTTCAAGGAAATCATGCCTGTTGAAGCAACTCCTTTTATATTTAAAGACAATGAATTAATGTGTTTTCATTTTGATAATATATGATGGTTTATTGTATAGAAATTTGATAGATCCCCCCCCCCCCCAAAAAAAAAAAAAAAAATTAAATAAAAATTTTAATAATGAAAGTGAAGCTGAGCATCTTTTAAGTGAAATCTCATATTGTGATGATAATGACGTTGATCTTCCTTTACATATTGTGATATTGAAAATGTGTAAAAATTAAATCATTTGCTTGGAAGATATCTAGTTATATTGAATTCTTTAAACGAAATTGAGAAGGTGTAATTATAAAGAAAAATAGCGCAGTCAAATGTATGTTTTTTTAAAAAAAAGCACTCTATAGTGTAATTTAATGTTGTAATAATTGATAATGCAAATAAATACAACATAACGCAAAATTTTTATATAACAATGAATTACAATGCTAAAGTTAATAAGTATTATGAGCCTTATATGTATATTGTCATATAAACTTGAATTTATTTATTCATCATTTTTATGCATATTTATTTAAATTATCAATCATGGTTTTAAAAGTATGTAAAATTATTATGGTTTCTCTGTAATAGTTGTTGTTGTTGAGACCCAGACCGTCCGACCTACCAGAAAGGTGTAAGGTAACTGTTTGGACGGCCGGGAAGTGCCACTCAATTTAGACCGGAACCCAGTGGGGGGAGCCATCCACAGGGACCGTACCCTCCTTCCCCTACCACCAACCTCTCGGAAGGACTTACGGACCCACATGTTTAACGTGATCGTACTCCGCGTGAACACGGCGGCAGTTTTGGCAGCAGCTGGAATCGAACCCGGGCCTACCGAGTGCAACTCCAGCGCGCTAACCAATGGGCTACCGCACCCCTTCTCTGTAATAGTGACAAAACTTTATTTTCACACATGTGATCGCCTTGATTAAGTTTAACTGTATATAAAAGTTTTACTAGTTATATTTTAAAGAATAGATTTTCAGTCAATAATCTTTTGCTACATCTATGATTTTCTTTTCATTTTACATAAGTTATTATTAAAAGACATGCACTGAAAAAAACCCCCATAATATTGTATAGGAATTTAATTTTGTAAGAGAGTTTATCTACAATTATTAGTAATACTACATAAAATGTTTAGAAAACATTTTAGTATTTACTTCATCTGTAACTATGTATGAAAGCAGTAATTGTTCACTGTTAATTTGATACAGTGTGTGTAAATCAAATTTTGGTATTGAATGACATTGATAAGGACATACAGTCACCCCTCATTTTATACAGTTTTCTTTATACGAACTTATATGTATCTCTCACAATAGAGGTATAGTTAGATTTATAATTACTACAGCTGTTTATAATTGAAATGTGATGTATATATATATATATATACACACTATAACAAAAAAATCGACACATCAAGAAGGAGTTGTCCGATTGTGATAAAAATTGGTGGATGTGAAGAACATACATAGAAAAAGAAACGATTAAAATTTCAGAACAATTTAATGATTTAGAGTTTGACAGTATACAAAGGGAGGAAGTCAATAAGGTGTTGGTCCACCTCTGGCCTGGATGCAAGATGTCACCTGGCATGGAATAGACTGATAAAGTTCACGGATGGTATTCTGCGGAAGGTCTTGCCAAATTGTCTCCAACTGTCAGGCTATATCGTCAACATTCCGGGACGGTTGCAATCGCCTTCCAATAACATCCCAAATGTGCTCTATGAGAGAGAGATCAGGAGACCTAACTGGTCAAGGAAGCATTGGGCAAGCTTGAAGACAATTCATAGTAACACGTGCCGTGTGTGGCCGGGCATTATCTTGATAAAAGTAAGTCTGGGCTGTTGCAAAAGGAATGGTAACACAACCGGTTGTAGAATGTTGTCTACATACCACTGTGCTGTCAGTGTGCCAGAAATGACTACCAAAGGGGTCTGGCTATCAAAGGAGATGGCACCCCAGACTATACCCACCTGCAGATATACACCTGCCCATATATACACCTATTGAATGCACAGTTTCGATGCGCTGGAACTCCCACTACTTATTCTTTGGACACCAAATTTTATTCATTTGCATGTTCGCTCAAAATGTTTTTGCATGCGAAATTTCATTACAATCGGACAACTCCTTCTTCGTGTGTCGATATATATATATATAAATTTTTTTGGGGGAGAGCTAGAAAAGGTCTAGCTCATTGTGCAAAACAGTGTTTCTGTTTTGCAACTTTTCATCTTAAACACATTTCTTTCATTTACACCATGTATGTTTATGCAGGGAAAAAGGGGATTAGTACCTTAAAGTACCTGCCTTACATATATGATTTATATAAAAATACTTTCATCTTAATGTGTAGTTACAAAAATTTTTTTCACCCATTTTTAGAACATGTAATTTTTATTCCATTCCTTAACTTATGGAACAGGGAAAAAGGGGAATTTTATACCAATTTAGTATCTACTTTTATTTATAATGTTTACTTATCATATTTTTTTTTAAATATTCAACGGCTTATCGTATAGTATTTTTGATGTCACATTTACATTTCAGTCCATCTTCTTTTGACTTTTGCTATACAGAACATTTTCTATTAATGATCAATCTCAGGTATATATAATACAAGTAAAATAAAAATTTTTCAATTATATATATATATATATATCATACCACAAAAGTAGACAAGTAAATGGAAGCAATATACCAAAGTATGGCCTGGGGGGGGGGGTGACCCCCACTCCCCGGTTAAGCAAGCTTTTCATCTAGACAACACTCCCGGTAGCCGATATATTGCACAAGAAATGAATACCGAAGTATTAAAATTTAAAAAGATGTAAAAAGAGGTACCAGAACATGAAAACGTGGAATAACCCACAAGACATGTAATCCAAAATCTGCATTAAAGTGTCTTAATTCCACAATTTAAAAGGCAATAAGAATTAAAAAGCATAGATTATAAACACATAATCAGATACTGTACTATGACCTCAATACTTCATTCAGCAAGACGAATACATACTAATCTATCCACACGTCTATTTTTATCATATAGGAAAGTATACACGGCATTAACCTGTGTAAGGAAGGCACGGACACCCAGTCGTGATCAACTCTTTACCGGTTCTGTATATAAATATATATGGTAGCTTTCAGTTACGGTTAAACCATAAAATCTGCATATGATGTTGCTCAGAAAACGCTTCGGAAATCCTTGTGTAATTGAACCATGGAGGAAGCCAATATCGCTGTTATAACGATCATTAACGTTAATGTTTATTCTTTTGCTTCGTATAAGTTTGTTCAATATTTTGTTTCTGTACACATTCCGATGTAAACATGAATTCCAAGAAACAATGTAATGTATTTCAAATTTAAAATCTCTACGTTTATCGTAGAGTCGAAATCCAGTGGAACCATCAGGTAGTTTGTATAGAGACAAATCTAGAAAATAAGACTTTTATCTTGGTTGTACGGAGTTTGTGTTAACGTTAAACATTTTGGATAAAATCCAAAATCCAATGAAAAATGTGCGTCATTGCAAGCAAATGTGCTTCCTTGCATTTTCTGGTATTTTATAACTTTCACACTTATATTACACATTTATATGTATATATATACATACATACATACATATGTGTGTGTGTATGTGGTTTGCACATTTTATTTTCCGCTTGATTGATGATTCTATGTTTGATACTTTTATTTGTAAGTTATTTTTTAATGTTGGGGTTTTTTGAGTTGAAACTTCTATTCTTTCATTGGATTTTCAAACTTTTATTATATATATATATATATATATATATATGTGTGTGTGTGTGTGTGTGTGTGGAAGAAATGGTTTTTATGTGTATAAAAACATATTTTTAAATGTAGTGTACATATAAAGAAGATAGTCTTTCTTTTTTTTTCAAATGAAAGTATTTTTATATATGAAATATAATACATAATATGATATATAAAATATAGTTTTATTTATGATATAGAAAATAAAAGAAAATGGAAAGTTATTTTTGTGGAATGGAGATTCATTTTAATATGTGTTATGTATACAGATCAGATTAGATTCTGACTTTTTTTTTTACCTCTTTATCAGTGTAAAATCCTCTTATGACAGGTTTGGATTATCTACATTTTATCATTGTTTGTTGTGCCCCAATAATATAAGTTTAGAAAATGAAGGAGAGCTGTATGATCTATTTGTTGATCAGAATTTTATCTGCGGCCCAACAATCAATTTCCTTTATTGTGGCAATACATGCTATAACTACCATTGAGGAAAGTTCTTTCAATAGCTTATGAACAGGTATTTTAGTCAAAAATTATAACAGATGATTGATATCCACTTTATGGTGGTATTTTTACAGGTACTATAAATCCAATCACTGAATGGAAATATTTTTTATGAGAGAAATGTTTGAATGTTTTTTAATCATTGTAACA
This sequence comes from Amaurobius ferox, assembly GCA_951213105.1. Classification (NCBI taxonomy): domain Eukaryota; kingdom Metazoa; phylum Arthropoda; class Arachnida; order Araneae; family Amaurobiidae; genus Amaurobius; species Amaurobius ferox. The sequence continues at coordinate 58,957,832 of OX578135.1, read as the reverse complement.
TTTTTTGTACTTGCGTTTTTTATGATAAATTATAATAGTCTTTGCAAATGCTTTATAGGTATCTTTATTAGCAAACATAGGTTCCAATTATCTTAATGCGAATAGAGAAGCTAAACGTTGGGGTACATCTCATGAAAGTATTGTTCCATATCAATCATTCAAGACCAAAAATGGCTACATTGTTGTTGGTGCTGGTAGTAACAAGCAATTTAAAATTTTGTGTGAAGTGAGTTAATTTACTTTATATTCCACAATTTTTTAATATAACACCAATAATGTACTATTATAAACGAGAATTGATTAATAGTTATTGATTTTACTAATAGAGGTCTGATAAATAAAACAAACCAGAATTTTTGTCATCTAAGAAGTCTAATATGATTGATTGATATTTGCATATTGTACTAATATCAAGCATTCTTAAAAATTAATGTGTAGTTAAAAATGGAATATATTTTTGATTAAAACTGTTTTTAAACTTAATGGACTTATAATTTGGTTGAACTAGCCTAAAACACAAAATATGTTTTGTGTTTGTGCTGTTGAGATCTGCAACAGGAACATTGCTCACAAACTGAAATTCAGTACCCTTCAGAGAGTCAACAAAATTAAAGTACTCAAAGTGATTTAAAATTTTTAAAAAAAAATAAGTATGTGTGCCACAATGTGAAAAAAATTCTTCCAAACAAAATAAGAATTTTTAGTCATTGTTAAAAGAATGAGGAACAACTAATACAGATCCTTTTTGCCGAGTGTGCTAAAATCTCCTGTAAGAGGTTGGAGGGGGGGGGGGGCTTAGTGCTTTTGTTTATGTAAGGCATGTTATTACATATTACTATTTTTTTTTTCAAATCTGTTTTACATAATTTTGTTAAATTATATAAGTTAAAATAAATTTAGAATTACGTTTTTAAAAATATCTAATATTAGCTTTATATTTAGTAAAATAATCTAAATTAAAATTTGATTAAACAGTATATTATGTAATATGGAATCTTTTTACTATTTGAAAGTTGCAGCATATCCTTTTTTATTATCTAAAAGCATATTAGCATATGCTGTAACATAATCTGCTAAAACCAAAATTTATTTTATACCCCAGACAGTTCTATTTCATATAGATTTTATAGTATTAATTTTCAAATATTGAATCCTATGTATTTTGCCAAAAGAATTCCAATATTTAGAAAAATAAAAATAAATAAAATGTAATGCAAAGTGCTGCATTAATAGCAAAAATTTGATTTCACAGTCTTAAAATTCATTGAAAGGTGTCTTTTTGAAACTACTTGTAATCTTCTTTTAAATCCTTTTTTAAAACTGCACACATTGACCAGACCCACATCAACCCACCATCCATCTCTTTTAGAGATTCAGAGTAGTCTGGACATTTACTTAAATGGCTTCTTATTCTTTCAATTTTGCAACTAATAATCCCACAATTTGCATTTAGTAGATTCTCTATCAATTTTCATGACTTCAGCCCTTTGGTTAGAAGATTTTCTACCACTGCCCAGTACTCTTTTCGCATTTTCACAAATGAATGTTCTTAATAGAAAATCCCCCTTTATAAACACACCACCTTTTACTTTCAACAGCTAAACAGTTGAGTAGCAAAGCAACACTAAATTTGTCACTATTTAAAATTATAGTAAGGTTAAGACAGAAAATCCCTATTTGTATTGTAGGGAGGAAATTCCTATTTTCCCCATTCTTTTTTTTATCTTAAAAAATTAACTTTCTGTTTCTATACTTCAACTTCTATAAAATAATTATTTTAATTAACTTCATTAAATTATGGATTAGAAAATTACAGTGTTAATAATGGAATACTTTACCTTTTATTTAATGAATATCCAGTAGAAAACAAAATCAAAATAGCTGAAATTTCTAATCACTTGTGAGCAAGATATTAAGGTATTACATTTTTAGCATATATTTCAAATTAAAATAATTAAAAAAAAAAACCCCTAAAATTTAAATGTATAAAATAGATTCAGATACACCACATATAATATAAAAGTGCAGTTTTTAAAGCTTTTTTCCGTATATGTATTATTGCTTTTGAAAACCCCCCAAAAAACCCAATTTTCCCTGGGGATAATCGGGTTTTTGATAAAAAAAAAAACCCATGTGGGTTGGGTTTTTAAAAAAAAAAAAACCCTGTGTTTAAACCCTGTCTGGTTATTACATGCAAATTGCACTTATTTCAGATAGAGGAATACCACTGACCATACAAATTGTTAAGAGCCATTTCTTATTAGGACATGGGAAATATGCCATCCTTGCGGTTTCTATATTACAGAACTGAGATCAGGATGCAGTTATGGATGGGAAGGCTTTTCTTAGAAGCATCTTTTAGTTGTATAGTTATGATTATAGGCTATTTAAGGCTGAGAGAGTAGATCAATTCAAAGGAGACAGTTTACATTGCGGTTAGGATTAGTAGCCAAATTTACTGTTGTCAATAAAAAGAAGGAATGAATTTATGCTGCGGTAATACTAATGGCATGTGATGGAATTTAATGGGGTCACAATAATCATGTAACATGAGATAGGATTGTGGAATAAAAATTATAAAAGAAAAGGATATGTTAATTCGGGAAACTTAAAATTTATCATATGAAAATCAGGCAATTAGATTTTCAGAGTTCACTAAATTATAAATTCAATAAATGGTTTTTGAATACATTCTGAAGTTAATTTAAAATATTGGATAAATCTGCAGGTTGAGACCTTTTATTACAAAAAATATGAAAATTGAGAGCAGATTCTGAGAATTTGCTGGGGATAGAAATTTCCCCAGAACTTAAATATATCAATTTTTAAGTTTATGGTAAAATAAATATTTTTTCTGTTTTATGCTAGTTTTAAAACTCACTTCAAATTATTTAAATAAATTATGAAAAATAAAAATTCTCACTTTGATAAAGGACTTGCTGTGATCAGAAAAATTAAATTAAGTACTTCAAGTATTTAATTTCGTTTAATGTGCAATACAAAATACATTTAGAAAATTTAATACTTCATCTAATCTTGATATTACTAATTGAAGCTTACTCACAAGCATGCAATTTTTACTTTGTTTTGCGATGTCACTTGAATTTGCCATTGAGTTTTCATACAACAAATTTGGCGTTTGTGATCATACATGATCAAAGGTTGTTGACTTAAATATGTAAAGAATTCACTACACATTTCTAATAATGCATATAATTTTAGTTTCCTAGATCAATTTTTGACGATCCTAAAATAAGTGATGTTTTTTATGCTAGAAAAATGTACCATTTAAAAAAAATATCACTAATTAAGAGATCTTATAAATTGAGAATTTTTATTTTATATTTAACTTTCTTTTTATTATTAAAAAAAAATAATCCATTTTTATGAAATTTTCTAAACAACCAAAAAAAAAAAAAAAAGCTTTTAAAAGTAACCGAAAAGTAATTAGTTTTGTTAGTTAAAAACATAAGTCATGATGTATGGTTAAAAAATCTTTAATAAGCAAAATGGAAAATAATGATAAATAAAAAAAGTAAAGATCAGGGTTTTTGAAATTTTACATGGTGAAATTTTTTCATTTATATTTACAGAATAAGAAAAAAATTCTGAAAAACAAATCGCACCAAGTATTTTGATGACTATTTCTATTTATGTTAGGTGGTTAGATATACTTAAGAGTTTTATGATGGTTAGGTAAAAAATATATTGTATTTACTGGTTTCAAAATTTGCTTACAAGTTTTATTTAACTACATTATAATTGATGTTTACTGATAAACTATTAGTTCGTCCTTTTAAAAATTAATATGTAACTGTCAATTAATAATCTCTAACTGATTTTTCCATAAGCTATGTAATAATGTATCAACAGTATGCATTTGGTTGTATAAAAATTCTTGTTCCAATTATGAGCTTATGTTTGGATTTTGTAAGATTTTAGGAAGTGAAGAACTTTTTGCTGATCCTTTATTCAGTACAAATGAAAATCGAGTAAAAAACCGAAAGCCTCTAATAACAAAGCTGTCAGATATGTGAGTATATTTCATTTCTATGCATTTTAAGAATGTTAACAATTATTTAATCATTATCTTAGTTCTTGGCTCATAGTGTGTATGAAGGTAGAATGAAAAGTCTTTACCCTCTCCTTAGGGCAGTGGTTTCCAAATTCATTTGATCGCATACTTCTATGGTAAATACAGATGCAGGATTTTTATTATTTTTAGTTTTAAACAGGCATTGGTTCTAATTATGGAGGCTCCATATTAGAATATCACAAGAATGTTTTTTATTCTAAATGGGCATTGTAGTAAAGAAATATTCATATAATCATAATATTATTGTGTTTATGATCATGTAATGTAAGGGTGAGCGTCAGTAAATCTTCTGCCCTATCCGCGCTTTGTTAACTTTTGCAGATCATGTTTTTCACCGAAATTCTGCTCAAACAGTTGTGAAATATTTTCTGAAAGATAAAATGCAATGCTTAGATTATATTAAAACTAAATTTAATACTCAATAAAATATAGAATATATTTTTTATTTTATACAAAATATTTTTGGTGCTGCCATCTGTTGTAATTTAATTCATACCCCCTATTTTTACTTTTTAATGAACATTTTAAAATGTCTATTCCTTTTAATACACTATTAAATATAACAACAGATCATATATAATAATGCCACAATCACGGAAAGGTAATTGAACTTGAACTTGAAGACAAAGCTGCAGTCCTCAGTGATGTACATTTAGATCCCCTTATTAAATTTATAGAATGAGGAATTACCTTTCTGTGATTGTGGCATTATTATACATCTGTTGTTGTATTTAATACTATATTAGAAGGAATAGATATTTAAAAATGCTTATTAAAAAATAAAAATAGTCGGTATGAATTAAATTATGACAACAGATGGCAGAACCAAAAATATTTTGGATCAAAATAAAAAATATATTCTATATTTTATCGAGTATTAAATTTAGTTTTAATATAATCTAAGCATTGCATTTTATTAGACAGAAAATATTTCGCAACTGTTTGAACAGAATTTCGGTGAAAAACGTGATCTGCAAAAGTTAACGAAGCACGGTTAGGGTAGAAGATTTACTGACGCGCACCCTTAAAAGTACAAGTTAATATTTATTATTCTTTAATTAATTTTACTATTTTTTCTGTCAATATAAATTTTATCTTTCGAAAATAAAATATTAAATATTCTTGGCATATTCCCCCCCCCCCCCCCAAGTGTCATCTTATGTACATTACTTTGCAGACTACTGCTTTAGGGGAGTCTAATACAGAGCCATAGCGAGGCATAAAATTAGAGGAGCTCAAAATAAACTTAAAGAATGCTCAGCAGGTCTTAAGGAGTGGGCTAGATGTAAATCGTTAATTCGGAATTACTTTGATGTTAGATTATATAATGTTTAAATAGTGAAATTAAAATTAAAAAAAAAATATTTTGAATGTTTAATTTCTTCAAATATTTTTAAACTAAATTGTAAATATATTGGTTTTAATCTGTCTTGTTTATAAGTTTATATCATAGCTTTTTTAATGTTCAAAACCACTTTGGGTGTCCTCTTCATTTTTTATAATTTTCCTTTAACGTAAGGTTATTAATTGTCTATGTTTTATTATAATATATATATATATATATATATATATATATATATACACAATATGATTTATATATATATGTAAATCAATCATGGTGTAAATCAATTTATATATATATATATATATATAGATATATATAAATTGATTTACACCATGGGCATATTATAACGGGAAATCTAAATATTATTAATTATGATACACTGAGATCACTTATGTTACTGGGCACTAAATACCGTTTATCTACTAAATTTAGGCATGAATTAATTATTAAAGAATTAATATTTGACTTAAATATTGGCAATATTATCGCCATATAAATACAAAAACACATAAATACGCAGACTCTTCGCACTATTCCTTCCCATGGACCAACTTGTTACTTATTGATGTTATACTGCTTTCATGTATAAAGTTTCCTTTACTTTTACTCTAAAGTAAATATAAAATGATTGTTCGATTTTTCAGAAAACTTCTATAATCACGTAAATACAATTTTGATTTCGTTTAACCCTTTCGGGACGGCGGCATTCTGAAACTGCCCTGGCCCAAAGGACGGAGTGCTTCGTTTCTGAACTGTTCCCAAAAGATGGCTAATTTTTTGCGCTAAGCCTAACTCTTGAAAAAAATTCACTAAAACTCACCCGTTCAACACAGCATGCTACTTTTTCAGGAAGAAAGGAAATACTTATTTTCTATTTGATGTATATTTTTCATACAAATTTTCTTTTATCAAAATATTAAAAATTTTAGTGTATATATGTTTTAGGTACAGATGGATAATTCTTTGGCATGTCCTTCCAATTTTTTAAAACTGTACCACATATATGCACATTCTTAGACAACAAATACTTTGCAAGTACAGGAGAGATAAAAAATTTATCCAAATACAAAGTATATTTTTTTCCTAAAAGTTCACTTAGAAGTGTTTTCACAACGCGTTCTCCATACCCATCATCAGAGCTTGATAATTACGTGTCCTTTTCAGTATACTCAAGGAAATTCCATATATAGCCTGATTCCGATTCTGACAATGTATATATTTTTATTCCATATCTGGACCTTTTTGAGGGGATATATTGACGAAATCCCAGCCTTCCTTTCCATGAGAACAAAGATTCATCAATGAACACATTTCTTCTAGGAGTGTATATAGATTTAAATTTTGAAACTAATGCATCTAACACGGGTTTCAATTTATCTAGTTTTTGGGCATTACTATTAAGAGTAAAATGAAGGTAACATAATATTTCTATAAATCGATCTCGATTCATAACTGAATTGAAAAAAGGAGTATTGATAATTGGATTCTTAGAAAAATACATTTTAAGATTTGGTTTTCTGACAATGCTCGTCAAAATTACTAGTGCGAGAAACACACAAAATTTGTTTCCTGTCACAGGTGTAAATACATTTGAAACAGGTGGAGTCTTTGATGTGGAAGGAGAGAGGAGATTTTTCTCCCATTTTTTCTTTGCAAACTCATTAGTTGCTTTTACGATAAATTCTACTAGTTCATCATCAAAAAATATGCTAAAAAAATCAAGTTCCTTATCTAAATTAGGCGGCATGATATTGTGATTTATTCCAGGTATGTTCAAAAACTCCAAAGAATTCAGATCTTTCAAATCGCGAAAAAACAATCATTCGAAAAGAAAGCAACTGAAGCTGGCGGCGTTGTAATAATAGTACGCTCAGAATCTGAAGAATCAATTGCATTTTCAGATTCATCATCAGAAATCACACTGTTCCACGAATCTTCACTATCTGCTTTGCTTTCATTACTGTCTGGTTCATTTACCATATGCATATATTCTTCCACAGAAAGGAAACGTCTCAAACCAGCCATACTTTTATCCGAAATAGCCTAAACATTTCACTGTCACACATTCGTTTAACCCCCCCTCCCCCCCCCCAAAAAAAAAGAATACTCTCTTATATTCCTGTAATTCACCAATGAAATCATTAAAAGCTAAAATCAAAAGGAGACCCGGAACTCAATTATAAAATTATTGATGCTGCGAGAAGTGCTCTGTCTGTTTACTTTACAGAACCATGTTTCACCACTCCAAATGGAGAAATAATTCATTGGATTCTCCTTGTGTCAAGGTCAAGCATCTGCAAAATACATTTAAGTTGCTTCCACGGGCATTTAACGCCATCTAGTAGACAAATAAATTCAAATGAAAACGTTTCACTTAGAAACACCGATACGTGCCACTCGCCATTTAGGGTAAAGTTCTTTCCGGCACGAGTGCTTGCCATATGTCCTTGAATGCAAGTTCGCAGCCGGCATGTGGGCATGCCAACCATCGCGAAAGGGTTAAAACATGCTGTAAAACATAACATAACGACTTGACTACCAAATATAGCTCTGGCCATGAAATACCTGTGTGTAGCCATATAGAGCTACCTGATTTATGGTCCTTAATTTCACTCTACCCATGCCACAACTTGCGTATTACAATACCACTACTACGCGATACCTGAATAGTCGTATGTTGTTATTACCTCTTATTGCCTCTTTCAGAAAGCGGCAATCACAAATGTATCTATCGTTATTGGTAAAATTTAACAACTTATGTCATTTCATCTGATTTATAATCAGATTTCTGAATATGTCACGGTGTAAACAAGTTGTCCATGACGTCAAATATTTAATATCGAATTTAAAGGTGCTACGCTTATCGTACATTCGATAACACTGTGTGGTCGTAGGTTTCATTATAGTGAGATCCAAAAAATCCACACTATTATCTTCATTACATGCTGTTTCTATTAATTTTAAACATGGAAGATAAAAATCAAACTTTAGTGTATAATTACTATCCTCAAATCCGCATAGGAGATCGTCCACGTAACGAAGGAATAATACCTCATTTAAAATATGTGTTCCCCTTTCATAGCTATCTAAGTAAATATCTGCCAGAATAGAAGAGCAGTTACCACCCATTGAGATACCCTTAATCTGTTTATAAAAGTTTTCTTCATTATAAAGAACTGTCTCGAATAAAACCAGTTTCATCAAAGCCCTGAACTTTCCTATTGCAATGTATAGTTGCAAATCACAACTATGGTATGATTCTATAAGGATGTTATATAGATCCTTAATGTCTATATTATTGAAAAGGTTATCAAAATCATAACTCCTATATATCATGATGTTAGGCAATTCCTTTAGCTTTTTAACCATTTCAAGGCTGTTTTTAATAAAATAGCTACCCTGGTCATAGAGTTTCCGTAAAACCAATTTTAAATGTCCCAATAATAATTTATTGGCCCTGGTTAAATAAGTTTTAAAACCGATGGTAACTGGTCAGAATTTCACAGGATTCTTATGCAGCTTAGGTATTAGTGCTAAATAGGGAAATCTAAAGTTTCCCACACATATGCCAGATTTTTTGTATAATGCCTTAATACGGTTACTGATTTCCAACTGAGATTGATTCAATAACGAGTACATACTTTTATCTTCGTATGTTTGTCTTAATCGTCTAACATAGTACAATTTACAGGTCATAGCAAAATTAGACGTTACTTTGTCTACGTACGTAATTACATACAGATGTTTTAGTTCTTCCAGCTCTTTTTCACAATATCCTACTTTTATCCCAGTTGTATTTCTGCGTATGTTCCAGCGATACCATGAAATACACTCATTTATCACAGAGACCTTCCATTCTTCAAAAGTTTGTGTGGGCAAACTGAATTTTACTGCTGCATTTTGAATGTATTGTTGAAGACCCAAGCCGACCGACTCGTCCGAGGACTTGAGCAGCTTTTGAATGTATTGTGTAATATCATATTCCATCGCACGTTTAATGAAAATGCCACTCTTCAAACGGTATTTAGTACCGTTTCACAGGTAACATTTTTGCAGCAAATAGAAAGAAAATTATGTTTTTGTAGATATGTAAAATTAAGGCGTTTTCACCTCCCCAAATCCCTGTTTTAACTAAGCAATATTGATGCTTAAAAATTCCTGCTTTGATTTTGTCTGGTTACAAGACCATTATTAAGTGAAACAGCACTGGCATTAACATTTTACAATTTTTTTTATGATCAATGTTTGTATCTAGATTTCAGCATTTTAGATAAGAGTTCCTGATTAACTACTATAAAATAAATAAAACTTTAACTTATATCAATCTGACATAAATATTAAGATTAATTGTAATAGAAATTTTTGCAGTTAAAATAATACAGCAAGTGTTTTGATTATTAGACTGATGAAATAAGTGTGAATTTCTTTATTTTTGCTTTAATATTTTGTATTATATTTTATGACTCTAGTGGTTAATATGGACATTGCTTTTTATGACTTGAGACATAATCTAATCTATATAGGATATAATTTAAGAGCTTAATTTCATTATTGATCCAACAGATTGAATACTAAGCAAAAAAAAATGTTCATTTGGTTATCCTTTCACCACAAATTTGCATTTTTATCATTCATCAGCTGATTTTGTCGTTAAGTGGTAAGGTAATGAGATGACCAAAGAGCACAAAATTCCTTTTAAAGCATATATTAAGTTTTTTGGTGGAAGTTTTAAAATATTTACTGTAAGGAATTATTTAAACCTTTATCCATTATCAGTAAAATTCTTGGTTTTGTTGTTACACTTATTAAACTGTTAATCCCAGAAATTCTTCCTATTCAATCTATTTTATTTTAAATTTAAACAATATATTTAAATTATATCACTTTTTTTGAGTAACAAATTATCTATCTAAGTTTAAGGACTTTCAGATTTTTGCCAATATTCATGTAACTTATACAAATAAAGACATATCACTAAAAATGGTGATTCTTTGATATTTTCTACTACAGCAAACATTGCAATTGTATCTAAGCTGCAGATTGTGAGTTGCAGCATTTTGTCAGGTGCAATTGACAATTCTGTTTTCGTGGTTTTAAAATGAAACATAGACATGCCAGTTTCCTCACAGCAGATGACATCATGTGGTTCTTGGATATAATTTACTCAAATTAATTTAATAACAAATATTTAAATAAAATATGTAACAGTATTCAATATTTAAAAAAAATCTTTTGCTAGTTTTTCTGAAACTTCCACTGAAGAATGGCTGAAGAAATTTGATGGAAGTGGTATTCCTTATGGTCCTGTAAATACTATGAAAGATGTATTTAGTGACCCCCAGGTACTGTATATACACAATTATAGTTTGTTCTTTTAAATATAAATTAGTCATTTTGCTTTAGAATGCATTATGGGAGTGGCTTATTGATCTTTTTTTCCGTTTGCTTGACAATTTGATGAATCAAGAAATGTGTTCACTAATGTTGTCGTTCTACTTGAAAAGTCACAAATTCAATCAAATAATCGCTCAAAAACTGCTGCAATAAGTAACACAATAAATAAAAATTTTGTAAATACTGTATAAATACAAAATGAAACTGATCTACTAGTTTCAAAGACAATTCTTCAGAACCAACAAGCGCAACCTCACTCAAGTTGCCGACTTGAATTGAGTGAGATTGTGCTTCTTGTTGGTCCTAAAGAAAAAGGCTGTTATTTGCCTTTGAAACTAGTAGATCAGTTTATTTTTGTATTTATGCTGTATTTGCAAAGTTTTTATTTATTGTGGAATTATAAATTGTTAGGAAATCTGGAGAATGGGCCAAAAATTCAGGAAATTGTCAAGAAAATCTCTGAAAGTTTTTAATTTATCAGAGAATGTTTAAATTTTAGCTAGCAGTAACTCATTTTATCAAATTCGTAGTACATTTTATGTTGTCAGATTCATTGCAAATTTTGTTTGCCTGTTGGCAAGTACAATATATCAAGAGCCTACTTATTTTTTGATATTAGGCTCAATTACAGCAATCTTAACTTCAAAAATTTTAAATATCTATATGGAAAAAGTCAGAAAGTTTTATATTGTTTGAGTGACAAACATATAACTCAAGTGGCCTCTTGTTTAGAGCATGCCCATTTTTTGGATGTATTGTTTCATGACTGCAAAGATGAAAATTGTATTTCCAGTCTTCATCTTTATAACAGTGTGAGCTATATTTCATATTTTCCCTAACCATTTGTAATTATTAAGTTAAAAGAAATTCTCCTGAATGTTGGAGAAATAGAAAAAATTAATAAAGTTTTACTGCTGATATCATGCTGAATCAATTGAACTCAAAGTTAGTACTGAAAGGTTGTGTTTGGAAATTCATAAAATAGGTACCAAAAATTGGATTTAAAAAATATTTGGATAAGACCCTGCTCCAAAATGTATTGTGTAGGCACACCAAATTTGGTTGAAACAGGATGAATGTGTTGGCAGTGATGCTATTTCCGACTGATATGCTGCCAAACTTTCATCTTTATATATTACTAGAACAAATTACATGGTAGCATCTAGGTCCTAAGCATATGCCCACTGTGTAAATAATACAAATGAGGATGGAAATAACACAAATCAATTTCCGAAATGCCTGTTTAGAACAAAAATCGTTCTCACACTCCATTCACAACCAAGCCAATTGTATAGCAAAATTTGATAACAGCTATATAAATTCTTTATTGCTTGCTGAAAATCCCCTGTGCTCTGTATTTAAAGTATGAGATAACAATGGGTACATGGTAGTGGCCTTAGTAGATAGAACAGTTCCGGAAAGGGTCCCCTCCATAATGGGGAGGTGTTTGGTTTATTCAAAAAATCTAATAGATAGCCTGATTAAAAATTTTATACTTCAAAGGATGGGTTGAGGTAATTAACTTTTTTTCTGGAGTAGTCTGTGACATATTAAGGAGTTGCTGTTAAATTATAAACCTTGGATGGCACGACAATTTTTTATATCATTACATAAAAATCAGGGACATTTAAAATGCATGAAATGTATATATATTTTAAAGTTAATAAAATTTATTTATTAATTGTACGGACTCCATTCACAGTTTGAAAGAGAATTTTCGATCTTTCTGATGGTGTCCAGATAGAAACTTTGTGAAAATATTTCAGGTTGTTAAAGAATCGATTTGCGTGAATATCGCAAATTTCATGGTCATGTGATGCTTAGATTTCTTGCTACAGACTGCACAGATATACATTTTCTTTTATTATGTAAGATGACAGGAATTGTGCTGTCAATTGAATTTTTTAATTTATAAAATGAGAATCATTGATTTTTTCAATTTTTAATAACTTTTAACAACTTAATATTACTTTTAGAATTTTTTAAAAATAATCGTCTGTCTGTGATGATGGGGATATATATAATAACCTTAATATAACTAATATTATATATCAGCAATGCATCTTTTTTGTGTGCTTTAGGTTCATAACTTTTGGAATTTTATTCATAGAGAATAAGTTACCAATTGCAAAATGAAAATTTGGTGAGTAAAGATATAATTTAGTGAATAAAAATTAAATTGTTAATTGGGTTGGCTAAAATAATTAAATGTTCAGAGCTACCATAGGATTAAATGTTATGAACATTTAAGCATTGTTTCTATAAAAAATATATATTTGCTCAAAAATTATTATTTAAATAAGGTTTTAGAAAATTGTTTATTTTTGTACAGGTTCTTCATAACAAAATGATAATTGATATGCTACATCCCACAACTGGAAAAATCAAAATGACAGGTAATATTTAAATTATGGTTGTGTATCTCGGACATTACAACTATTTCAGAGAAGTACCCCTTGTTTTTAATCCAATGTATAAAGTATTTCTTTATATTAATATTAAAAAAAAAAACAGTAGCTGATGCCATTTGACAAATGTCTCAAGTTTCTCTGCTTCATACCGTAAAAACAGTATACAAAAATATAAAATTTTGTACACTTAATAAAGTAATAATTAATACACTGAAATAAAGTTTTTCAATTTAAATTTTAGTTTAAGAAATATTCAATGTCAGAGACAAAATATTTGAGCCGTGAATTCATGTCCTGGATAGACTAACAATTACAGATTTTTGTAGGCATGAACCTACATAGTTGAGTTTTTGTAGGACGGAGCACTTTTTTTAATTTTGATGTAGTTTATGAGTTATTCCACTTTTTATGCACTTCTGAAGTGATAAATGTTTTTTTTGTATCAGCACGTCCCTCGAGCTTTTCTGTCTCGTACCGAAAAAACTGTAGCATATGAAAATATGAAATTTGGTACATTTGAAGAAAAATAATAAAGAAATACAGTGAAATAAACCGTTTATCGATTTAAACTTTAGTTTGGCTTGAAATAGCTCATGAAGCGAACTCTTTGAGTGCCAGCGAGTAGGAAGTGAAATTTCCTGACTAGCTAAGTGAGTTATGGGAGTTGGCAAAGCATAGTGAGCAGGGAGCCCCTAGTTGACATAAATATACACTAAAACTTTTTTAATAACAGACACTCACAGTAAAAGACATTTTCTTAGAACTGTCTTAAAGACACTTTCTCAAAAGACATTTTCTTAGAACTGTCTTAAAGACACTTTCTCAAAAGACATTTTCTTAGTATTGGGAAATGATGCTAATGAAAGTTTTATTTTCTTTTCATTGCCCAAGAAACTTATTTAAATGAATAGGCATTATTTATAATAGTACGAATTTGTAATATTTCATTTTTTCACTTATAGATAATGGAGTAAAATAATTTTGTATTTCAAATTTTTTATGATCCATCAATGATATTGACATCACTGCTAGGAAGTACATAAAAATAATCTGGGATGAGGTTTTACATATCTTTAAGTTATATTAATTAAAAGTCAGAAATTACATAATCATAATTATTAAAATATTTTGAAGATCTATAATGCTAATAGTTTCCAGATATCATATTTATAGAAATAGGTAAATGAAGATGTTATCCGTAAATGGTACACATGTTTGTATGTTAATGCATATGCATTAGCAAGTGTTTATTTTTAAAATACTATTTATAACTATCACAAAGATGCTCTAGAACTAAAAACATACATAGTAGTATTGGTAGATTTTTTTCTTTTATTTCCACATCAGTTGTATAGGCATTAGTTAATACATTTAGTGGCTATACTCAGTTCTATTTAAAAGTGTCATTGTTTACCCCTACATTATCTTAGTGTGGTTAGGGTTGTTGCAGAGCTCACATAATTATGAAAATCATGATAGATTGCTAATTACTTCACTTCACACAACTTTTCATTTTCAAAATCTGTAGCCAGGTTCAAATTCCAAGGCGAGAGCCCCGGATATGCAATGTTTGTAGTGGTTGGAAATCCACTTGAAACTAATGATCCTAATCCATTTAAACCTTGTGTACCAAAACAGAGTGTGCTAAAATAATCTAAATCCTAATAGTAGAGAAGGGTAGATTTTGTACTTATACGTGCATAGATGCATACAAGATGCTTTTTGTAAATATGTATAGTAAATTAGAAGTATATTTAATAACTAGCATAATACCCGTTCTTCATACGGAATTAAAAACTTAAAACTATGTGCAAATTTCTATTGTATTCTAAATGATATTGCTATTCAAACATTCTATTAAAATATTTAACTTAATTATCCTAAAAAGAAGTATGATCTCTGCTATACAAAATTTATCTTCATAGGCAGATCTGAAGAATAAAACATTCTGGTCTTGCTTGTAAACAAATTTACAAAAAATAAGAAATTTGATCAATATATGCCAAAATACTTTTATACCTGTATCACTTTCATTCTGGTTCAACAATTAGCTAAATAATATATGTTTGAAAAATATTTGGCAAAATAAAACACATGACGTAAGAAATTAAATGCAACTTGGATAAAACGAACGTTTCTAATTCGAAGATTTCTCTTGGTCCCTTAAACTTTGTATTAAATCAATGGTAAAAAATCATGGATAATTCGAAGTTCAACTTCCTTAATTCGAAGTTTCTTATAAAAACTTTTTACCATAACAACTTTTCGGCCTTTTATCATTCAGAAATCATCGTCAGAATACCCCAACCTGTTCGACACGTGACAGCTGAAATCCCCCCTTCCTTCTACCTGTTCGACGGGTTCGAGCATTCAACCTATAGAGGGCGTTGCTTCAACCTGCTTCAGACTTTATTTGAACTTCCTACTGTCAGTGTGTCTGTAGTGTTGTGAGAGTTTCGCTAGTGAGCATTCACGATGTCTGAGTAAACCATGCGTTCAATACAAGAATTTAACGTTTGCTGAAAAGGTTGCCGTCATTCGTGATGTGGAAAAAGGTGTGAAGAGGAAATACCAAATCGCCAATGAGTACGGGATAGCGCCGAAAACTTTGTCTACTTTTTTGAAAAATTAGGACAAAATTCAGAGTAACGCTGCTGCTACAAGTGGAAATGGAAAGGATCGCAAAAGAGCTAGAGAACCGGACAATCCTGAAGTCGACGAGTGCGTGTTGAAGTGGTTTAAACAAGCACGGGACAAAAACATTCCTCTGAGTGGCCCCCTTATTCGAGCAAAAGCGGAAGAATTTTCTGCAGGTTTCAGAAAAAGTGATTTCAAGTGATTCTGGTTGGTTGGATGGATTTAAGGAAAGAAATGGAATCTCCTTTAGGCGGATGTGTGGTGAAAGTGGAAGTGTGAATCAAGAAGCAGTAACTGTTTGGAAAGACAATGTTTTATAAATGATTGAGAGAACACCGGCTAAAAACATTTTCAACATTGACGAAACTGGGTTGTTTTTCAAATGTGCTTCAGACCAGATATTAGACAGATAATTTTTTCTAAAACTATAATTTTCTGTATTAAATGTAATACGTACATGTATGTAGCTTACGTAAATCTTATTTTGTTTACATACATATAGTGTCAAGTCCTTCATACCATGGTATTTCTCAAGAAATATTTACTTATTGACAGAATAACCTTTTCAAGCATTCAGTGGACCTGAAACTAAAGTTAAAAGATGTAACTTTTTTAAATCGAAGTTTTGGATAATTCGAATTTTTTTAGTGGTCCCT
The DNA here is from genome assembly GCA_951213105.1 of Amaurobius ferox. Lineage (NCBI taxonomy): Eukaryota > Metazoa > Arthropoda > Arachnida > Araneae > Amaurobiidae > Amaurobius > Amaurobius ferox. The sequence continues at coordinate 58,941,293 of OX578135.1, read as the reverse complement.
TCAGCTTCGAATTATCCAAGTTGCACTGTATATAGATTATATTTTAGGTTAAACACATGGCAAAGGATATAAATGACCATTTTGTATTGAAGCTTGTTTAAGTTTATATTTAATTATGATTTGATTAAATTATGGCATTAACATATGAGAAATTGTAATATACATTTATATTTCATGTGTAATTAAGAGTCTTGTTTTTTACAGGTCCTGCTGTTAAATACAGTAACAGTATTAATGAGGAACGTTTTGCTCCTCCATCATTGGGAGAGCATTCAGATTTTGTATTGTCTAATATTCTGTCTTATTCTGATGATGAAATCCACAGGTTGCGAGAATCAAAAGTTGTACAATGAAGATTTGTTCCAAAAATGTATTTTATGATTTATATTCTTGTACTTTTAATAAAAGATTTTGAATTAATATTTTACTATTGTAATACAAATTAAATGTGACATTAGCTGTTAAAACAGAATAAAATTCTGCAACTATCTTTGCAACCAAATACAATAAAATTTCATTGGAATAAATGTTGAACACATTTCTCAAATTAATAAAGTTCAATAAAATGCAAAATTTCATATTCATCTGCCCATATTAAAAATTTCCATATTTAATGAATGTCTCAAAATAACAAACACAATTTGTTGTTCTTTAAAATGAGATTTCATTTTTATTTTGTTTCCTAAAGTATGGTCAGAGTTCCTCCAAGTGGGCCACAAATGAATTTCAAGTTTAATGATCAATTTTCATAGGGGTTCTACTTCAAAAAATTCATTGTGGATGAATTCATCTGCTAATATAGGTACTCTATCTCTGAGAGGTGTCATTTGATTAGTCCTTTCGCGAAGGCGACATTCCGGAACTGCCGCGGCCTAAAGGACGGAGTGCTTCGCTTCTGAACTGTTCCCAGGGGACGGCAATTTTTTTGCGCTAAGCCTAACTCCCGAAAAAAATTCACTAAAAATCACCTATTCAACACAGAAATCTACTTTTTTCAGGAATAAAAGAAATATTTATTTTCTATTTGATGTATATTTTTCATACAAATCTGAATACAAAATACTCGTTAGTTGCTCCCATTCTTTTATCCGAAATAAACGAATAATTTCACTGCCTCTAAACCCCCCCCCCCCCCCAAAAAAAAACTCTCTTATATTCCTATGATTCACCAATGAAATCATAAAGCTGAAATCAAAACAAGACCCGAAACTTAATTATAAAATTGTTGATACTGCGAGAAGTGCTCTATTTGTTTATATTACAAAACCATGTTTCACAGCTCCAAATGGAGAAATAATTCATTGGATCCTCCTTATGCCACGGTCAATTATCTGCAAAATACATTGAAGTTGTTTCCACGGACATGTAACGCCATCTAGTAGACAAATTCAAACGTTCCATGTGAAAACACGCATACGTGCCACTTGCCGTTTAGGATAAAGTTTTCTCCATGCGTGCCGTCCGTCATTGAATGCAAGTTCGCAGCCGACATGTGGGCGTGCCAACCGTCACGAAAGGATTAGGGTGTAAATGACAAAAAAATCTCCGATTTCATCACGTTAGGGTCAGAACAGGAAAGGAAAAATTTGTCGAGCTAATTTTGCACACAATGGCAAAAAGTTGAAAATGGGGGAAAAATGTAAATGCACAAAAATTCAGATTGCAAAGAAAAACACAAGTAAAAACCACACAAATATAGAATAAATGTAAAATATAGGGCAAAATAGTTCATTTTTCTTGATTTTAAAAAATATATAGGACTACCCTTGCTCCAGTGACTGTAAAATTAAAAAAAAATTGTATTTGGTCAAAAAACTTACGAAACAAGAAATGTGAATCATTGTTTTTGTAAACCATAAACATTTATAGTTAATATAAAGTTGAAAATTTACAATTGATTGATGCAGGTGAGTCATTAAATTAATTTGTAATGTGAATGTCGGCTGCAATGAAATGAGTTTGAGAACTACTGAAAATAGACAGGAATTACACTTTGCTGATTTTATATTCTAAAGTCTTCTATATTTACTTGTACTCATTTTTTAAAACAATCTACTTGAATCATTTACAAAAATTGTATGGCACATCTCAATTACTAATCTGAGTAAGCTAACATTATTCTTTTTTTACCATAAGTTAATTTCTATTCTAAAAATATCTAGTGAAAAATTGATAAAATAAATAAGTTCAAATAAAAACAACTATTAACTTTCAAAGATATATATTTAAAATTTGTAACAATGTATATATATATATATAAATTACAAAACATGTAAAATATCACAGAATTCTTTTCAAATTTTTACATTGATCTTTCTGATTATAACCTATAAAATAAATCCCAGCAACTAATATGGGACAGATATTACAATATCACAGTAAGTTATCACATAGTTTATAACTATATAAATATTTTCAAGTGAAATGTTTTGATGAGAGAGAGCCAACATCCAGTCTCTGGGATGCATTGGGTTACTTTCTAATAGGAAAAAAAAGGCAAATGATTAACATTTCATACAAACAAGTTCATTTTGACTAATTTGTATTCAGGATATAAAATATGTTTTATAGTTATGCAAGTGCTCAACTATACATTTTAGCATTAAATTAACATGAACTAAATGCATTTAAGTATTAGACATATGTATATATTAATGCAATCATATTTGAGATGTATAGGACAATCAAATATAGTTGAACACATCAATGATGCTTGAAATGAGCTAGTGTATACACTGATTCATTTCAAGTGTCATATTTACATTAAAATAGTTCTGATTTTTTTAAATACAGGGTGACTGAAAAGCTGCGCACATCAAATTTTGGGCCCTAATATACTTTCAAAAATATATCAGAAATATAGTCTGCAATTTAACTATCTATGGAGTGTCTCAAGACATACCTTCCTTGGGTTCATTTTAAATATGCAATAAAAAATTAGGTGTAAAGAAGATTAAACTTTCCAAACAAAAATGTATTCTACAAGTTAAAATTTAGAGACCTACTAGCTGCAGAGTTATATGATAAATTAAAATTTTCCTTGCATGACAGTACTGTTTGAGGTTTCTTCTTTTAAATAATTTCTATATATGTTGACAGTTTTCTTTTTCTACACTCACTGAACAGATAAGACTTGTTTAAATAATGCCCAATATCTCAATAACTAAACTAGCATATCTTACAATGACATAATATATTTCGCTACCAATTTTCCCCTTTGTTTAATACAATACTCGACTGAAATCAAGTTTAAATAGCTTACAGGTTTCTGAAAAATCCCTAAATGCATTATAGTAACATATTTTTAAAGTCATTATCTTAGTGCTACTTCCATAAATGCTATTTTCATAATATTTACTTACCCATAAAAATTTATTTCAATGGGCTGAAGCTTATCACTGAACTTGATAAAGTCAAGTATCTGAAAAATAATACTGCAAAGAAACTAATACAATGAACAAGGACTAAATTTAAAATAAAAAGTGATGAATGCACCCACAGGTTAAATGTATTAAATAAAATCTGAATCTTTAGTTAGCCTTTTTATAGATGTGAAAATATTGTATCAGCACTACTTTAGTATTGATTTATCCTTAATTTGGGCCTAATTTTTTAATGTTAAAATAAATGTTCAGATAATTTTCAGTACATATGCAATTTACCAACCACTATTGATGCAGTTGAACAATTGCTTCCATTTTAGATAATAACTTTCTCCCAACCAAAAAATACACGGTTGTCAAAAAACAGTATGAAATACAATGTAAACAATAACAAATGATGGAAATTTGAAAAATATTTAAAATGAATAATTTAAAAAACTTTTGTTTACTGTTCAATAATTAGTATTTAATTTTCTTTAATATAGTATTTTAATTAAAAATATTGATTATTTTTCAATAATTAAAGTTTTTTACATTTTAATAGTTTAAATTTTAAAAGGTTATTGTTTATTTTTCAATAATTTAAAATGTTTCCTTATCTTTCAATAGTTAACATTTTTTATTTCTTTACTTTTTGATTAATAAAATTTGAAGATGTTTATTTTTAATAATTGTACCTTGTTCACTTTTTAATAATTTAAATTTAAAAAAATTAATTAATTTAAAAAATTAAATTTAAATAATTTAAATTTTTATTTTCTGTACAAATTTGAAATTTTTTGTTTACTTTTAAGATGTAGATTATTTGAAATCACCAAATTTTTCTTACGATAACATATATAAACTGCATAAGAACGATTTTCACACATAAACTGCAAAGAACATAATTTTCTTACCAACTTCTAGGATGTTCAAAAACTAGAATCAGAGTTTAGGCCAATTCCAACTTTTCACACAATTTAACTGAATAGTTTGGATAATTTTAGAAACGTTATAAAACTTTATAAAACAGCATAAAATACAAAATTAATGGATTGGATAATTTTGTTGTAATTCATGTTTTAAAATATATTTTATATATATTTTTGTGCTGCAAAAATATCACCACTGAACAAAGAAAAATGCATACAAGCTGTTTGCTTATACATAACATAAATGCCTAGATAACAGCAGTCATAACGCTAAAGATCAAAATATATAAAATGTAAAAACTTTACAAATAAAATTTATGCTTGATTCCATGATTGCACTTGCTCTTAAAATTCTAACAATACTTCAGGATAATCAAAATAGATTTTTTATAAAATATTCTAAATATCCAATGTGTAAAATGATGGAATATATCACAAATGAGGAGAATCCATATTTTAAAGGATAAGAAACCTTTCATATTCAATTAATATGAAACAATTACTCAGAGCTCATGTTTACTTATAGCTGTTGCATCAATCAGCACTTTTTAAACTAAATTGACTTGCTATTTAAAAAAGTGAGTCAAATATAACTCTCAAAATTCACCCATGTTATTTATTTTATTTCTTCTCTTATCTACTTTTTTTTTTATCATTTCTAAATTAAAATTACAAATGTTAAAAAGTAGTGAAAAATAACTTGCAAATTTGAAAATTTGACTCATACTTATGAGTTTTAAGAGTTAATTTGACAAGCTAAGAGAAAGCTTTGATTACTTTATGTAATATTTTCAGTAACTCTAAGAGAAACAGTATGATCCTTCAAAATATTAGATTATGTCTAAATATATTGCATTAAATATTATCTTAAAAATATTAGGGGAGCTTTGGTGCAACAAATGTAGTTTAAATTTTAATCTGAAAAAAAATCTGTCTCAATACCTTATATTCTAAACACCCAATCAACATCGCTTAACATATTTTTTAATATGAAACATATTTACTCTGCTGTATCTTGGTATACATCAATATAGAAGGCGAGACCATTTTTGAAAATACACATTAAAGGGTTAAGTTAGGGAAATATTTAGGCTTAATACATCATTTTTCCTATGCCATCAAACTAGATACAGTAAAACAAACACTGGCGGAAAATAAAATCACAACACCAAGAAGAAATTAGTTTAGAGGAATGAAATTTAGGCGAAGCAATTGTGTAGGTAACATATTTATTTGATTAAAGTTTCCAGGTCACAGGTTAAAGCATGCGCAAGAAGAGCCATTTCAAATGTGAAGTGGTGGTACATTAATAACCGCTGTAGTTGCCATGATTTTGAATGCAAGCATGCAAACATGCATGCATTGCGTCACTCAGGTGCCGTATGTCATTTTGTGGGATGGAGTTCCATGCCTGTTGCACTTGGTCAGTCAAATCAGCAACGGCTAATGCTGGTTATAGATGATGCTGGATTTGTCTTCCAATAATGTCCCATATGTGCTTGATGGGAGAAAGATCTGGTGATCTCGCAGGCCAAGGCAACATGTCTACACTCTGTAGAGCACGTTGGGTGACAGCAGCGGTATGAGGACGAGAGTTATCTTCTTGGTAAACACCCTCTTGAATACTGCTCATGAATGGCAGCACAACCAGTTCAATCACTAGTCTGATGTACAAATTTGCTGTCATGGTGCTTGGGATAACGATGAGAGTGCTCCTGCTGTCATAGAAAATGGCTTCCAGACCATAACTCCTGGTGTAGGTCCAGTGTGTCTATGCCGCAGACAGCTTGGTTCCAAACTCTCACCTGGTCTCCTTCTTACCAACATATGACCATCACTGGCACCAAGACAGAAACGGCTCTCATATGAGAATACAACAGATCTCCACTCCCCCCTCCAATGAGCTCTAGCTTGACACCATTGAAGTCGCAGATGGCAGTGATTCGGAGTTAGTGGTATGAATGCTACAGGCCGTTTACTTCGGAGCTGTCCTTCAAGTAATCGATTCCTTAGAGTTTGCTGTGTCATTCTGGGCTCAGCAGAAGCTCTTAATTGCTGCTGCAGATGCAGTACGATCCACCACAGCCATGCGGCAAATATGGTGGTCTTTCCTCTTAGTAGTGGCCCGCATGCGGCCGGACTCCTGTCTTCTTGAGACAGTGCCTTCCTGTGACCACTGCTGCCAACAATCACACACAGTGGATACATTCCTGCCAAGTTTCTCTGCAATATCGCGGAAAGAAAATCTACTTTCTCATAGCCCTATTATACGGCCTCGCTCAAACTCACTAAGCTGCTGATACTGTCTTCTTCGCCTCCTTAAAGGCATTCTTGACTCAAATCTAGCGCACACCTACTAGCATTACTCTTATTTGTTTAGCGTTAAATTTGAATAGGCATCATCTTTCATATGTGCAAAAACACGCCTCAAATTTCGTTTATCTAGCACAACTCCTTCTTGGTGTTGGAATTTTATTTTCCGCCAGTATATTTAAAACTAAACTTCAAGGGACTGAAAGTATGTTGTCTTGACAAGTTTCTGTTTCTTACAGGTTGCTAAGTTTTAATTTCTTTTCTGAGACCAAGAAAATTTCCATTTAAAATTGTATTCTGTTTCATACAGAATTAAGCTCGTTTTAGTGTATTTTAGTGGAAGCAATGTCAATAGTTAAAACCATAATAATCTCTAGCAATTAATATTTGTGAATTTATACTTTGATTGCCAATTAAAAAGAAGGTAAAACTTAAAACTTTTGTAAATTTTCAATGAATAAAATCAATTTTTGGGAAAAAAAATGTTGAATCAAATTTGATGTTTTGCAAAAATGATATGGATGGGAAGACTGAATAAATTTTTTTATCAAAACAAGATTCCTTTGAGAATGACCTTGATTGGATAAATAGAGTATGAGCTATTGAGGGTGAAACTTAATTTTGCATTGTATATGCATATTGTAGCTCCCCAGTGACACGAAAAAAAAAATAAAAAACTTTTTTAATTAAAATAGTACACATGAAATAATTTCAGATTACTGACATGTATAACTCTTGATATAATGCATGTTTTTCAAAACTGCAGTTTTTAAAAATCATTAAAATTAAATTTTTTTATAAAGTAAATAAACTTTTTAGATGTATTTTCACATAAGAAATTTCATTGGATTATGGACAGGACCTAACACATCAGCAAAAGTTATTACAATTTTTAAATTTATGTTACACAAATTAAGTAAAATTATTTCAGGTAGTATCAAATACACGCTTTCTTAATTGTTCAGACTCAATCGATTAATTACAGTATACAGGAAAGGTTATGTGCAATTCCACATTAGTTTTTAAAATTTCAAAGGGATTAAGGAAGGAGACGGTTTTAGCGACTAGTTCTTAGAGCTTAAGCAAAAACATATTGGGTGACGCCATCAGTTTTGTTAATATTAAATGATTATATTCCAGAGTCATGACAAAAACAAATAAACCTTATAAGTACTACCATATTTTTTTGTTTAAGTTGCATGAAATATAACAGATACAATGGAAACTTATTCCACTGTATTTATATTTTCTTAGGCACATTTTATACTCCTCTAAAATAGCTTAAATAAGAACTTATTTTTTATTGAAGATTGAGTAAAAAATATGAAATGAAATATGAATTTAAACAGTCAAGTAATTGACAAAGTAAAAATAAAGGAACAAATGTATGTAAATAACATATCAGTTTTTAGTAAATAGGTAGGAAACAAACTAATCGCTTACCATAAAATGCTAGTTTAGTTATACTGTCACTTTCATATTTCCATCTTGGTATACATTGTTTACAGGAACAACAACATTATATTTATAGACATACAAAAAGTGTTTAAGATATAGAAACAATGATAAATTATTTTGCTATTTGCCTATAGCAATTTTGTTACAAATACAAGACTGGTTGAAGTTTTCAGTTGTCTTATTTCTGATTGTATTTAAAAACAGAAAATATGCAGATATGGCAATTATAAATCTTATGCCATAAATTCTTTGTGCACACATGTATTCAAGTTTGTGTAATCTGGTACATAGATAACAGTAGCCTCTGATTATATTCTAATATGATGCAGTTAATTCAGATATGAAGTATGAGTTTCTTATTGCATGGGGCATTTGCTTTTTGAAGATACAAAATAAAGTGTAGTTTAAATGAAATTGTAACTTTTTGAATGATTGCAAATTTTAGTTTTTTCTTAATAATCATAAGAGAACTTCAAAATGACTTATTTTGTGTTATTCCAAAGTGCTTCAATCGATTTCTCAATTATATCTCATTATGATCGAGGTCATGACAAAGCCAGAATTTTGCACCCTTAAGGGTGCAGTTGATTTAAAATAATGTAATGTTAACTCAGAAATGCCATGGATAGCAGCATGTTTGTTTACATTCATGCCATACATTAACAGTTCACCCTTTAAGTTCATTTCCTGACAGTAATTGCACATTGCTCTTTACTCCATCATGAGCAAGTTGTATGTTACTAGATAGTCACAGATTGTGAACATAATTATATATACTGCTTGTCTCCAGAGACTCAATCACAGAATATTCTGTGTGAAAAAATTCAGTGAACAGCAACATTATCAGAAAAAAAAAAAAAAAAAAAAAAAAAAAATTCACGGAAGTTTTAAATTTTTACTTAATTCATGTTAATTCAGCAGTTTTTTATGTGTATGGATTATTATTAATTTTTTTAAATTAAAAACATTAGCTGTATAAAAACTATTACGTCACCAAAAAATTCCATTTTTAATTATTTAATAAAATTATTACAATAAAAATGATATGTTCTAGTATCACAGGTTTGAATATTATATTTTAGTTAATTAATACTGTAAGTCTGGGTTATTTCTTGACATATACATACACAAAGAAAGCAAATATATTTGTGATTAGAGTAATTTAAGCATTTGAATCTTGCAATTTCTGGAAGAAAAGCAGAAGTGATATAAATGCAAAGGGAAAAAATATGAACACAGAAATAATATAGGCTAAAATAAGTAATATCTGTTGCTATTCACATATAGTGCCATTGTGTAACTAATATAGGTTTAGCTGAACTTCTGGTGAACAATACTTGTATAAATAGGGTTAATGGCCTAATGAGTGGAAAATAGGGTTAATAGGTATGTCATTTAGTAAACAAGAGAACAGAATTTTGCAATTCATTATCAAATTATATTTGATCTAATCATAAACTATGTCCAGACGCAGAGTAGTGACCTATTTGTAGCAAATATAATGAGATTTAATTATTTCAATGCAACCAGAAGTAAAAGGCAGTACTTCAAAATGCAAAACTTCATGTGAACATACATATTAGAAATTTATACACACAATAGAAAAATAATTTGATTAGGTACATTTCTTAAAGCCCTTTCAATCTTAACCCATTAACACAGAGTTCGATTACTTTAAGTGATATTTTTACTTCTACTATCTGTTAGTTAATAAAAAACATTTTTACATTGGTTTATTTTTTCTACCAGTTTACGTTAATGGGTTAAAGGTTTTTTATTCAGAAATCTTGAAATTAAAAATTGCTTTTTTAATTTATTTTATTGAAAAATTGCTTTTTCAATTATTTTATAATAAACCAATCTGAGAAATATAGTGCTAATAGAGTATATTTCAAAGGCTGCAGATTTGTTACGAAAAAATTTCAGCTCTCTGTACATTACAAGTGGGAAAAGATTAGTGGGTGATTTTAGGGATGAGAGGTAGAGAGAACTTTTAATAAAATGTACGAAATAGTAATGAAAAGATTGTAACATTACAGACATTATTTTATTAACATCTCATACTCGAAATATCTAATGCATTACTATTTTTACTTTGTTCAAATTTTAGATATTTGTTCAAATTAAAAATATATTTAAGAAATAAGTTATCTTGGATTTTAATTATATTAGAAAAAATATTTCAAAAGATTGTGATAAATGATAAAATATTCTTTATAAAAATGGCAAAGATTATAAAAATGTTTTCTAAAAATGTACCCTCTTTTGTTTCTTTTATTCTTAAATTCAAGTTTATTTTGAATCTATATTGAAGCTTTAATTGATATAAAAAATATTTTGTTTATATGGGGCCTATAGCAATAGGAAATGATGCTAAGACAAAAAACATGAGCCCCAAACACATGAATACCGAAGAAATCCCAATATTTCCACAAGATCATTAAATCTAGTAGTTATCTAGATCTGGAATTTTTGCTTGCAATAAAATTTTTCTTTGTAGTATTATACTTATTTATATCCAAAATCTATAAAAAGAAAAGTACAATTTCAGAAAAGGCAAAACGCAAGCAAGTAATTACAATGGCAGTGTAGTTAAAATAATTCCTAAAAAGTACTACATAGAAGTAATTTTAATATTAATAAAAAATGATATTTTGATAAATTAAAAAGCAAAGTTTCATAACTAAAAGTATAAAACATTAAAACTTTGACTTATAATAAAAAAAGTAATAAATTGAAACTTACTGCATTTTTTATGTAAATCTGTTTTTTAAATGCACAATTATTATTCTAAATCTCGGCAAATAAAAGCTCAATGCTATCTATTTAAAGAGCAATCAAAAGCGCTAAAAATATGTTATAACATTCATTTCTTTTGATGTTATAGCCACACAAATTCTTAACAATCAGAAAAATATATTAAAAAATACTGTTCAGTTTCATATATTGAGAAGAAATATATTTTGCCTACTTATATAGTTTACATTTGGAAAATTGTTTCTGAGGAAAGTTAACTGAAGAATATTGTTTGACAAAATAATTCCTGTCAATCACTTGTACTTATGGAAATGGAAGAGTTTGTTTATTCCTTTAGCGTTTGAGTAAATGTAATGAGGTTCCCCACAAACATATATTTATCAGAAAAAGGATTGCAGCGGCATAATTGCTGAAGAAAATGAATAAAAACACATCTATAAAGCTACCATTTCTTATCTTGATAATATACTCAATGTAGATATAGTTACATTTCTGGTCAAGGAAAAATAAATAAATGTTAATATTTAGTGCTTTCTTTCTATATTTTCAGTAATAACTTCGGATACAGATTTTTTAGATTTGTGACCATAGTAACTTCCAGGGTTAAAAGAGCCGAATCTTGTTATGTACACTGCTGTACACAGTAAAATAGTTTCTAATTTTTAAAATCTGAAACAACTTTTCATTTAAAAATTTGGCACAATCGAAGAACTCTTTTGGAACTTCACAGAAGCTCTGCTGCACTGTAAATAATATATTCTACCAGTGCTTAACTTGAAATATAGCTAACAGTTTTCAAATGTGATTGACAAGGTCATCATCTGGGTCAAACGGTATTGTTCATTTAGCTTATCTAAAATAATTTTGGAACAATTTTCTAAATATAAGACTATTTGATAAGAATAAATAACTATTGAATATGTACTCAAATATTTATGAAAGATGATTACCATATTTTCTGCTTTAACACTAGAATGCCTGAAATCTCATGACTAATACAGTATGGGATTGCTTATCCACCATCCTGAGATTAGGAATGCTCCCCAAACTAAAATTTGGCATAATGATGCCAAATTTTGTGCCAACAAATAACTATTCACCAAAAATTGCATCAAATAGCACTTTTTCTTTAAAGTTCATACTAAATGATCAGAGATGTCACTTACTACAGATTTCGCATAGTTTATATGGAAAATGTCATAATACAAATTACAGAATTTCCATATTTTCCTATGGAAAATTGCCATTGGCTGCAGCTGACGAAAATTTACAGTCACATGTGATATCAATACACACAACAACATGAATTTATGCTTGCATTTATTTGACATTAAGTAATATCTTGTATTTCTTGGATGTAATAAATATGCTTCTTAAAATAAGTTTCTAAATTTGGCATAAATTGCTAAATGTGTCATCCAATCATTACCTTAGTAAATCCTAAATTATAGAGGGGATGTTATTTTCTGATTAGATTCGAGATCTGTGCCCAAATTTTTCTTCGCCAAAAGGAAATTGTAAGAAATTATTATTAATTGAAAATTTCCTGCAACAGGTTTTGCTTTTTTTACACTACAGTGCACATACTTTCCGGCCATCCAAACAGTTACCTTACACCTTTCTGGTAGGTCGGACGGTCTGGGTCTCAACAACAACAACACTACAGTGCATAGGGGCGTGGTTCGAAAATGTAAAGTGTGCCATTCCAGAGTTTGTGCCACTAATTTTGGTCTGATATTTTTTTTCTTTTTATCGAACGTTAAAAAGAATAAGAATCCTGATTTCTGAAATTAGTTTGAGTTATCCTTGTCCAAAAAGCAGAGAAAAAACTACAAACTGTAAAATATAATTTAAAACCAACCTCTGTTTACTCTTTTCAGAAAGTGTATTTTATCATGATACTCAGGATTTTGTGTTTTTTGATGATCTTTGGGAAAATAAGCAAATCTGGCATTTAAAAGGTTTAATGAGAAATTCCTTATTTCATTTTAAAAGTGAAATATCATAAATGTAAAAAAAAAAGCTCACTCTGTTAAAAACCATGGCATAAAGGCCCAAAATTTTCATTTTGTATGTTATGTTTTTAATGTACAATGCTTCATTTGTTATACATATGATAAGGATCCTCTCTCAATATTATGAAAATCAGCATTTGTATGTGATCCTTATATTCCATTTTACTGTAAAGATATTTTCAATTTTTGCAACCTGTTTGCATTGACTAAGATTTTCATAAAAAATTTATGTTTTATATGGGAAAATTACCTTTCAAACATGTAATTAATGAAATGCAGGGATATTTTTAGAAAGATTAATTAAAACAATGATTTATACAATTGAAATACAGGCATTTTTATAGGATATATTAAAATTTGATGTATTCACATCTATAAATACGGTGCTATAATTTTATTTAAAATTAATAATTGTTATCTTTAGTGAAAACATGTGCTCTATTAAGCCTCAATAATAAAATTTCATATTTTAACTCTTTTTCATATCAACTAGACCTGAATCTAATTTAATTATATATAATATATTGCATTCCGGATAATAGATCCCATACTGTACCAAAATTCTCTTGTGCAAGTGCCAAGAGGCAAAATAACCATTTTGGATATTCTAGTGTTAATATTGATAAAAATGCAGTACCTTCTCTTATTATTCTCCAAAAAATTCATTTTTCAATAAAATTTGTAATGTCATGCTTAATATAAAGAAATAAATCAAATTTAAAATTTATATATTTTAAATTGATACATTATCAATTTTAAAATTGCACCTACCTATATTGGGATCATGAAATTTCAATATTATGTCAAATTATTTAATTTATATTAAAATATAAATTACTATTGGAAATCTTATACATTTTCTTTCACAATTTATCATGCATTTCTGTGCAGTTAATGTTTATAGGAGTAAAATTCCAAGTTATTTAATATGCTAATATAGTATGTTCATTTTAATATGCAACCTATATTACATACACTGCCTCTGACTTTTCATTGATCTCTGACAAATTAAGCAGACTTATCTGAGGATAGTAAGATTTCATGCAGTTAGTAGCATGAAAAGCAGACAATGTTTTATGCCAGAGAATCAAGGATTTTGATCAAAGAATATGGTTTTTTGACTTATATTAGGAATTCTAATTGAGAGGTGTTTTAACAAATCATACCTGTTATGAAGTTTCATTTAAGTATTTTTAAATAATACAGTAAAAAACAACTAGGTACTTTGTTTTACATGTCATTGAATAGTGACAGATGACACACCATCCTGTATGATGACAGACTGGAAAAAGTGAAAGCAATCAGCTATTGCTCACAAGTTTCTCTTTCTGATACAAATTGTTTGTAGCTGATACAATATAAATCTGTGAGAAAACATAAAATCTAAGTTGCATCTTAAAATGAACACACTGTGTAACCATATCAATAAGAGAAGGTAAATTGTTTCTATAAATCAGAAACAAATCTACAGTTAAACAATTAAATATATAATTTTTTCTTATATTCTCACTTAAATTATTCCAAGAATCCAATGTACATCTTAAGTTTTATGTATAAGCTTAAGATGTAAGTTATAAATTCAAATGATGCTATTACTTTATCTTTCTGCAGCACTATTCCAGGAAAGGTATAAAAGAATTGCATAAACTTTTAAAAATTGAAGTAAAGTAAATTTCTCAAAACAATTTGATCTTAAACATTTTTTTATGCTATGAAAATTAATTATTAATAATATAATCAGCACATTAATGCATTAATAATATAATCAGCACAGTTTGTTGATTAAATAATATGTAATATAAGAAAGTGAAATTAAATTATGAGAAATTTTTAGACTAAGAAAATTTGCATAATAGCACAGCCAATTGACAACTTTTGCAAAATTAAAAGTTCCTTGTGATGAATTTTGATACAAGAAAATTTCTTTTTTAATTAAGATGATCTCTTCGAATAAATTTTATTTTAAAAGTAAGATACTTATCAAATTTATCATTTTGACCAATACGATTTTATAAATGCTATTTTACAAAGTTTTTAATGACTATTACCTTTATTACATCCAAAATAATAATCTAAAGTTGCTTTACAAGTGCTTTAACTATAAACCTTACAGCATTTCTCCATGAATGAGATTGATACTAGTAAATCACAACCATTAACAGGTTATTGTATACTTGATTTCTTTCTCAGACTTCAGGCAATATAGAATGCTTGGCAATCCTATATAGGTGAAGAATTAAATATTTAAATTTATTTTAAATAAAAATATATAATACATTTTATTTGAATTGATTAAATAAAATAAAAGGTTCTAACTTGGCTGTGTTAATATACGGTTTAATCCAAGAGAGGAATTAAAATTACTAATGAATTAGACTTATTGATGTCATCAAGTGACACAATAAACAGTATTAGTTTAAAACATGATGCTATATATGCACTATATACTGTTCTAATTATACTAAAACCTCTTATGATAATATTAATTATATATACAGTGGTACCTCCTTTAATGGAAACTCCCGAATAACGGATACCTCTAATTAGTGGACATTTTTGTGATTCTCAGTGCCTGAAAATAGAACATTCCATGCTATCCATTCTGTATAGGGGACACTCGTATTAGCGAACAGTTCTTTGCTCAAATAATCTCAAAAAGTGTGGGGGAGAGGGGACAAAAGTGGGGGTGAGAGGGGACACGTGAAAACCGATTCTTAAAATTTTAATTATTTTTTTTGTTATTTAATGTTTTATGCGATTTCGACCATTTTTTGCCTTTTTTTGTTTTTTTTTCTTCACGATCCAGACGTTGTAGAAAAAAACAAACCACACCACTGGAAACAGCAGACAATTTCGAGTAAAAATATAACAATTTCAAATCTCAATTTCGATTTCTAATATTTTTTAAAGATTTTAAAACAAAAGTCACTTTCGGTTCAAAAAATCCAACTTTCGTTTTTAAATCCTCCCATCGTAAAAACTACTCATAATTTTGACTAATAATTTACATTTTTAGAAAGCTCAAAGATCTGGCATTCTTACAAGTCCAATCTGGTCAAGAAATAATGAAAATTGCCCGCAGGATCTCAATTTTAAAGAAGTCATGATGTTAAACTTCTCGGCGATCCACTAAAGGAATTCTTTCCCCGCAGAAGTTTTTTTCCTCGTTTTCATGGAGACCGAGCTTCGGGTTTTAAATTAATTAAGAACTTAGCATATGTACTGTATAGTGGTTATGTATTTGAAATTATTATATTTATGGATTTGTGGAACGATATGGATTTTTTAAATGGATATTTTAAATGACAGAACAATAGATATTTTAATTTTATGGATAAATAATAATGATAAATAATAATAATAATATGGATAAATAATAATTTTAAATGATGGAAGGATGGAATGAGGACGATGGAATTAAGAGCTAAGCATATGGTTATAATAAAATTTAAATTAGCACGTGGGAAGTTAGCGCACGGGAATTGCACTCTGTAGGCCCGGGTTCGATTCCCACCACTGCCTAAACTGCTGCAGTGTTCAGGCGGTGTACGATCACATTAAACATATGGGTCCGTAAGTCCTTCCGAGATGTTGGTGGTAGGGGAAGGAGGGTACAGTCCCTGTGAATGCCTCCCCCACTGGGTTCCGGTCTAAATTGGGTGAATAAAAAGAAAGTTATGGAGATTGTCGCGGAGGACGCAGTAGCCCAGTGGTTAGCGTGCGGGAATTGCACTCAGTAGGCTCGAGTTCGATTCCCGCCACTGCCAAAACTGCTGCCGTGTTCACACGGAGTACGATCACGTTAAACATGTGGGTCTGTAAATCCTTCCGAGAGGTTGGTGGTAGGGGAAGGAGGGTACGGTCCCTGTGGATGCATCCCCCACTGGGTTCCGGTCTAAATTGGGTGGCACTTCCTGGCTGTCCAAACAGTTACTTTACATCTTTTTGGTAGGTCGCGCCAGCGAGTTTGCTACGGTCAGAATTTTCAAGGATAGCAAACAGGCTGGTCCGAAGGCGACTAGTACATATATAAAATATATATAAATTAGCATCTAATAAATATATATTATTTAGATCCTAAACATATTTCTAATCCTGAGACTGCCAGGTATTCAGAGGTACCATTGTGTGTGTGTGTATATATATATATTTATTTATTAGATGACAGACGTATATTTAAAATATTCACCAGGTGACAAAATAAATAGCATTAGTTCAAAACATTACACTATATATGACCTATATACTGTTCTAATTGTATCAATGCACTCTTATGAATGTATTTAAAAAATATATATATTAGATGCTAAACTTATCTTTAAAATATTCACAGCACAGTACAAAATACTGTATGTGTCCAAGAATAAAATTAAAATACCTATAAAGTTATAAGAAATAAAACAAAGCATGCTATTCTAATAAAATATTAACTGATCTTAGCAATAAATACATATTTTAAGCAAAACACTTTAAACAACAATTGCAAAACAGATCATATAATATAAAATTATTCTAAACTATTGATTTAAACAAAAAGATCTGATGTATTTCATGTTAATATAAATATAAAATCATGTATAAAATAAACCTTAGAAACAAAGGGTTTTTTTGCCAGCTAAAGATTAGATATATAAGCTCTATAGATGCAATATGAAAATAATATATCTTTGCATTGTCAAAGTAGTTTAAAAATTAATATAGCAATATAAAACATTATATAAAGAGCATCTCGAAAATGTGCAAGATAGATTAAATTATAATTTTAAAATAGAGAATGATGTTAACATTTTCTACATATAAGAATTAACTAAAATATTATTTCAAAGTAAAGAAAATACAACAAAGAGAAAATGCAATCCTTTTTGCCTAATCCCTTCCTCTACTAAATCCGAAGTACATAATATAAAAAATTACTGACAATGTGTGAAATCTTGCATTATATGTAATGCCTAAATAACTAGACAATGGCAATAAATTATGAGAGAAACCATGAAATAAACATATTTCATACAGCTTAGGCATTTTATATAATGCTGAGAGTTTTAGGCAATGTATGCAACAACAACATGTTAGGAGCAAAAGACACCTGAAAAACCAAAATAGTAAAATATACTATATAGTATACCATTAACCTATATGTATCACCTATAATGTTATTACAGATTACATTATACAGTTACAGAAGTTGTGTAGTGATCAACACTATAATTATTGTATTATTTCAAAGTGAAATACAGAACTGTATTGCATTTTAATATAATAGTCTAAATTGTAATACATTTCAGTGTAGAATATTAAACATTTGCTTACTGTTTAGCACACTGTATTACAGATACAGTATAGTATGATGATCACTATAGAAACGTGAATTATATTGCATAAAAACATAACAGTGCATTAAGTATAGGACATAATTGCACTGTGTTGCATTGCATTTCAACTAATAATAACATAGAATAGAACATTTTATATTGTAAATAGTGTTTCTTAAATATTTTCAGTCTATGCACATTTATTTAAAGAGCTACGAAAGCTTTTGGAAACCAATAAATTTGATAACAAATTTAAAACTAGCTGCATAATGCTGCATGATATATAAAGTTATATAAATGGTGGTTAAAATAACCAAACCTACTGCATTAACTGATATCCATTGTTCAGTCAGCTTTCAGAGGCAAACATCATTTATACTTCCTACACAGTATGCATACCTAAGTTATGAAAAATATTAATGGTTTTGCCAAACTGGTCAAGTGCAGTGCTAAAATTTCCAAAGACGGAAGATTTTTAACAAACTGAAAAATTGACTTCAATTTTTAACAGAGTAGGCTACTTAGCAGTGCAACAAGAAATTAATGGAGTCCCTTTCATTACAGTTATAATTACAGTTGTATTATCTTAGGGGTTATTCTACAGAATATCAACAAAGGGTGGTGGCCAGACTATTTTAGATTTTTATCACAATTCGCCTATTTGAAATCTATATACATGAGAAATTAAAAACCATTTTAAAAATTATTTTAACCAGAGGGTGTTAAAAAGTGTAATTTTACTTTAAAATTGTTTGTATTTTATTAACCAATAAATATATTTGAAATATGTAAAAATATTTAAAATTTGCACAACTGATAGAATCAGATAAAGTAAGTTTTATAGCTTTAGGTAAAAAATTTAAAAATTTTCAGAGTTATGTATAAATAATTAAAATATTGCTAAAATACCAGGTTTTAATTTTTTTTCTATGAAGGAAAAAAAAATGCAATTTTTTTTTGTTATGTCATTTTATAGTTTTTAAGGTGTCACTAAAATTTATTTTCAAATTGTTATTTCATTTCCTTCCTTAATATATATGAGATTAAATATTGAAAATTTTCAAAAACAAGCTTTTTCGGTCATTCACAACTCAAAAAGAGATTAAAATAAGGATGACCACAATATTTTTAAAAAATATATATATTTCTAAAAAAAAAAAAATGATAATATTTCTCTCTCTCTCTCTATATATATATATAAAGAACACAATATTTCTAAAAGTCACCGCACGCATTAGTGCCACTTTTTAAATTAAATAGATGAAAATTGATTGTTTGTGGCTTAATACATGCTGTATATGGAGGGACTACAATAACTCTGTATATGTTGTTTTCAGATTATAAATTAGATACGTATAACGCTATAAAGAAAATAGACATTTGATGGAGATAAAATCTGATAGTCACAGAGAATAGGCGGGAAAGGTTAACTCTTGCTGTAATTGAAGCAGCAACCCCCTTCTAAGGATCTTTATAGTTTTAAGTCCCTGTATCTCAATATGAGATTGCAATAACAGAACACAATATACATAGAGGCATTGCCCTGTCAAATTTTGTCTATGCATTTCTTCCCCCTTTTCAGCTAGGAACAAACAAAAAAGTTTTTAAAAATTTTCAATATTTAAGCTCATGTATATTAAGGAAGGAAATGAAATAACTTCAAAACATTTTTAGCAACACCTTAGAAGCCATAAAATGACATAATACAAACTGCATTGTTACTTATTTTCCTTCATAGGAAAAACAATCTTCAAACATTGGTAATTTCAGCATGTTTTAATTATTTTTGCATAATTTTAAATTTTTTGTCATATACCTACAGCTATAAAACTTATTTTATATGATTCTATAAGATGTGCAGATTTTAAATCTATTTACATATTTCAAATATCTTATTAGTTAATAAAATACAAGCAATTATATAAACCCCGTACACCCGTACATTCACCCGTACATTTTTCAAAATTGTACATTTAGCATGCAAAAAAAAAAAAAAAAAAAAAAAAGAAATTTTTTTTTTTTTTAAAATGGTTTTAATTTCATGTACAGAGGTTTCAATATATAAAGTACGAAAAATATCAAACAGTCAAGCAACTAAAAAAATAAAAACTTGTTGAAATTCTGCGCAATGACCCTTAGTTAAATTTATAATTAATCATCAAATTTGTGCTAATCAATGAAATAAAATGGATTTATACTTCATTGTGAAACTGCAAAATATTTTTATCAAGATTTTGTGAAACTATGCGAGTTTTTTTCAAAAACAGAGTACTATATAATAGTTTATGGAATGCAGATATGGGATATACAGTATAGTAAGCAAACAGTACAGTTCATTAATATAATATAGTTAAATGCATTTAAGAAGCTTTTTTTTTAAATTATTTTCTACAGGCAATATATAGAATACCTAAAATATATTTGCTGCAATATATATATAAAATACCTAAAAAAATTTGTACTTCCTATGTAATTTATAAAATACAAAAGGAAGATTGATTTATTACATATTTGACATAAATTTAGACATATAGAAGTTTTAGAAAATATATAATGCTTGATTCACACACATTGCCAGTAATATATATATACTAACTTTTATTTAAAGAATTGGAAGAGTTAACACTGTTTTAAAAATCTTAAATAAAATTGAAAAACTTTTAAAGCTTTTAGAAATCAGACTAAAAGGCTGCATTGTATACTATTTTTGGTACTTTACTGTCCAAAACTTCATTTTAGTGATTACTCATAAATAAATTTCATAACATATATTCTAAAATTGAACATTCATTTTGTGATTACTTTATCTAAAATGCAAACATGATGCTTTTCTAAAATATCAATGATAAATAATAACTTAGCAATTTTAATAAAATTCTAGATTTATTAGTACCTTCCGTCTCTGGTTTAAAAATACTTTTGAGAATATAAGGATTTGGAATGATTTTAAAAATCTCATATAATGTAGTCATTCATAGGCGAGATTTAAAGAGAATTTTTTTTCTAATTTTCAAAGAAATGATTCAATAATAGGGTTGAATAAATTAATGTTCACTTATTCTATATTTACATATACATTACAGATTGAGGATAATTAAGCATAATTTTCCTCTTAAATTTAGAGAATATATTTCTGTTTTTGCAGTTGAAAACAAAAATCAACAGAAGAATGCACTACTGATTTAAGACAATCATTTTTCAGATTTTTTTTTCATCTAAAATACAACAATTTATTTAAAAGTGCTGATTATAGCAGATCTGTAAATAACTAATAAATCAACACATTGTAACGTATAGAAACATCAACACAATATTTTTATGCTGGCAAAAACAGCAATTTTTAGCTATTTTATTTAAGCTTTGATTTACATTTTCTAAATAATACAAACAATAATGAATTAATTAGGAAATTCAACAACTTTGCACATCTATCTAGCAAATGCAGACACGTGACTATGTTACAGTAATTTACAAAAATTCAATCACTATAAAAAATCTTAATCAAAAATCATGTATTTTATTTATAAACTTTACAATAGAAAAGTAAATCATATGCCCATCAGATGCTGGAATCTGTTCCACACAAATCAGGTTTGGTTTGTATTTCTTAAAAAAAAAGGGGTTTTAATACTTTCAACTATAACAAAATGATAAATATTAAGGTGTTTTTGTGAGAAATAATATTTCAAGATTTCAAATATTATGGCTAAAGTACTGCTATGCACTCAAAATCAATTTTTTTTTAAAATAATTAAAATATCTGGCTATGTTGATGAATTTAAAGCTCAAAGGATTTGTTTTTAAGCTTTTAGGTAAAAGTGTTTGTTGCCCCAGGTTTATTGAAGTTTTATGAATGAAGTTTGTACTATTATTGGTTATAATGTAGGCTGTAATTAATTTCATTCTTTGTCTAATAGAATTCAAATTATGAAGAATCTTTTAAACAATAAGCAAGAATAGGAAGAATTGACTTAGCTTACAGCTAGAGGCTGTTGATTCTATATTGTAGGCGATCTACTGAATAGTCAAATAGAACTTTTAATAGTATCATCAACAACAAAAAAATGTTGTTATGAATGAACATTTGAAATCATATAAGGTATATAACATAATATTACAAGTAGAAAAATAATATATTATAATAGTAATTTATAATTTTTCATGGCAAATTTCTGAAAATATTTAAATTTTGCTTAAATTTTATTATTGAGATAATTTTTTTAAGAACAATATTCATAATGTATTGTCTTATAATAAATTGTTTTTCTCCTTTTTCTTGAGAATCATCACTTAATATCTCAAACTTACTAGGTCAAATTTTTCTCATTCCCTTTAACTTCATATACCAAGATTGTACTATATTTAAAAAATTATAAATGCAGAAAAAATAAAATATTAAATCATAGTCTTGAATACATAACTATTTTTGTCATGTCCTAAGCAATTTAATCATCAAAAAATTTAAACAATGCAACTGATATTACAAAATATCTGCCTTAAACATTTATCTAATCAACTTCAGAATCCTATATCAAAACAAATTGCAGAAGTTTTTTTAAAATCTACATTTGATTTTAACAGTATAATTGATAAAACTGGTCTACAGCAATAAAAATGATAATTTTAAAGATGCAATTGTGCTTGTTTTATACTTATTGCCCTTTTCATTTTAAGATTTTAAAGAATGTACAAATGAAAATTTCTATAATCTTTCACAGGTCCGATATGAAGATTTTTTTTATTTTAAATAAGGAAAAACAGTTTAGTTTAAAATTATCCCATTTTATATTTTTTTTAACAGAAAAGATATTTTAAATATAGTATTTCATTTAAAAAGTAATTTTCTTTCCAGCAATACACCATTATTTGGTAATAAAAGCAAAACACAAGTTTTACTATACTGATTACAACAAATACCAGAGTACAGAATGTAACAAAAATTATGGTACAGAATGTAAACAAAATTTTAGGGTCTATATATTTAAGAAAAACTGCATCTTATGGGCTGACAAATTGTGTGGTACTAAAGCACTAGTAACAGAAATAAGTAGAAGCTAATGCCAAAAAACAAAACAGCAAAATAAATATTGCATTTAAGCATTCAAATTAAAAGATGAATTGCATAGATCAGAGATTTCCAACTTTTTGGTCTGCAGTTCTCTCAAGATCTATGACAAACTCATTGAGGGAGTGGTAAGCTGACAGGTGCTAAAATATAGATGGTGTTTGTTTGCTAACCAAACTAGGTATATATATTTGTATGTTGTAAATGGCACTGATCATCTCACTAATTGATTCGCTTAAGCTGTTGCTGAATTTCCTCAACTTATAAGGAACCCTGTTGTATACTATTAATATCTAAATCAAAGTTATGATGAATTTTTTTTAACCACGATAATGTACTGATTTTGATGTATCGATCATGTCTTAGTTTTAGAGAATGATTGAAATGGACTTGCAAGAAATTTTTGACAAAAAATAGTGGTAAAATTATTTGTACAATTCTGAACATTCTTTAGTCATGTGTTCCTCCTTTGGCAGTGTGTAATATACATATAGTAAGCATATGTTTCACATTTTTCTTTCTTATATTCAGCACAAGAGTAGGGGGATCCATGGTGTCAAAGCCGAATATTTTAGCAGCTACATATGCATATAGCTATTTTGCAATTTGCAATGAAAAGCAACTATTAATAAATAAATGCCAGTTGCATTTTTAAGAATTTCTTAATGTATCGTCAACAATATATAGATCTGATGCTTGTGAGAATAGAATATAACTTTCTAATACTTCCTTAAAGGAAGCAGGTACGAAAAATTGAGTGATTACAATTATTTCACGCATGCTTTGAGCTCTCTTTCTCAGGTGTGCTCTTAAACAGGTGCAGCTGCTCTTAGCATCTGTTTAAGAGCATATTGTTTCTGACCTTGAAGAAGGCTTAAAATGCCTTTAAAATAATTGCACTCATCTAATTTTCACATGCCTGCTTTTTTCAAGGAAGTATTAGAAAGTCATAATGTGCAAATATTTAACTGTGTGTCATGCAAAATATTGACTTTCAGTTATTCTAAAACCAAATAAACATTTTATGATCAAATCATGTGCATTTTAAAATGGTTCTATAAAAATGCAATATTTGATTGGTTACCAAACTGGTGAACTCCAGTGTCGAGCTGTCAAAATTTTAATTCTATATGAAAATTTAGCAACTGATGGACTTTTAAGAAAAATTATAATTTCAAGTTTATGAAAGATTGCGAACCAATACATAAACATACTGTACATTCAATGAGCATTTATGGGCCATTCTTCAAAACTACAAAATTTTGGTAGTTAAAATTAATGAATAACAATAATTGATAATTTGTTTATACTGGACAGATATGTCAATATAGAGTTGAAATTGCTTGGCATAGTGGTTGAGTGATTTCATAAGAAACATATTATAAGGACAAATCAGCTTCCATGGGATTGAGGACAGAAGATGCCATAAAGTTGATATTTTGGAAGATAAATAGATATGTGCAATTTTCTTTTAAGTTTAACTCAAGTTTCTTGAAAGATAAATTCATATGCATGACAAGCATTATAAACTAAAATATATATTCAGAAAATTGTCTACATAATGCTTGCTATGGTGTTGATACTTTTAAAATATATGCACTTTCGATTTTCATTGATAAGCTACCAACAAAATATCAAATACAAGTTTTAATCAAATAATTGCTCAAAAACTGCTGCAATAATAACACAATAGATAAAAGCTTCATAAATACAGCATATATACAAAAAACTGGTCTACTAGTTTCAAAAGCAAATAACAGCTTTCTCCTTCAGGACTAACAAGAAGTGTAAATTCACTTACTCATGTATAGTCAGTAACCAATTTTTTGTATATCTGCTGTAATTACTTATGGAATTTTTATTTTTTGTGCAAGCAATAATGATTTGGTTTCTGAACAACATTGAAAAATGAGTTTTTATTTTAACATTAAAGGAAGTTAGTGTTATTAGCAGCAGCATCTGTGAGTGATGATTAAGCTTAAAAGCCTGAACATTGAGCTTATTGATATGTTAGTTATATTGCTTCTACATACTATATCTTTTCAATTGATATTTATTCACATATATCTATCATTATATGTTTGGTTTTTTTTCCCCATATAAAGACTATTTGATGCCTGATATTTAGGCACAAAGTTGTATGTATTGTGATGTAAAGGTGGCTATATACTATAGTTAAAATTTTTGATGTAAAATGATTTTTTTCAAATATATTTAAAAATATTTTTGCTGCTTGTGCATAAAAGAAATGTACATAGTCCAAAATTAAAAATCAATCTAGAAATGTTGTGTTTATTTGTTTTTGTTATAACCAAGAAGTGCTGGTTATAAGAATTATTTTAGTAAGAATGGCAATTATAAACTTCTTTTATGTTTGAGTTAATTTTATGACTCCATTTTCTTAAAAGGTTTTTCATATTTGATTTGAAATATTTTTTTTGTAATTTAATGGGTAATATGGCCTCCTGTAAAATGGTAAACAGTATGCACAGACAAGCTCCAGTTCACCTCCACCGATTCAATGCTTATAACTCAGTTTCGGCTATATTATGTTAAATCATAAAATTGTTATTTAAAAGAAATTATAAATGTATATGGGTACACAACAGAAGTTCATGTTAAAAATCTAATTCTGTGACCACCTGCTATAACAATTTTCATCACACCCACATGTAGTATATTCTAAAGAAATATTATAAAAATTTAATTTTATAATAATGCGCATAAGCATAACTTACCATTCACTGATATACTGACATGCAATGAAAATTAAAGACATACAGTAGTATTAAAAATTGCAGAAATACTAAATAACTGACATCTTTTTAGGATAAATTTGAAAACTAGAAGTTTACAAATTTCATTTTAGAAGTAAATAAAACAGAAGTTTCTTTTGATATTTTCCTTTTAGAATATGATACATAATGGGGCAATACAGAAAAAATGAATAAAATTAGTTACAAATATGTGATGTAAATTTAAAATATGTCTCTTCATGCATATATATACATTTCTCTATGCTTTTTTCGTAATATCTATTCTCAATTCTTCTTATATTGTACAATAATAATAATAGGGAAAAAAAAAAAAGACATCTTTTACAAATAATTTCAAAGCAGTACATGCTAATATATTCATACAAATTTTCTGAAAATGCAATAACACACTTTGTCCACTTAAGCAATTATATAATAATCTTGTTATGAATGCTTGGGTTGCATAAAGCATGAGCAAAAGTATGTTTATGAATTCTCACACACGCACACACACAAAAAAAAAGAAATACCGAGCTTATTGAAAATATTTATGTTATCCCATCTATTTTGAAGAGGGATAGAGATTATTTGTAAAAAAAACTCTCCATTTTTACATTTAAATTAGAATTAAGAATGTATAGATGTGTACACTGTACATGCACAGAATGCAAAACATAGTTTATTTTTGTTCAAGATTGAACAAAATGTATAAATCCTTCAAAACCTAAATTTGACATTTCCAATCTCATTGAAATACTCTCCTCACCAAAATATTAAAGGGAAAGTAATAAAATGCATTTTTGGGTCTGTTTAATTAATTTTATACAATTAAGGAGTTTTTAAGGATTTTAGAAACTCCATTTTATATGAGACATGTTTATTATCTTGCACATGCACACAAAATATCATGCCCAATTTAGCAGCACTTTTGTAGATCTCTGCATGGTTTTGGGCTTGGCTTGTATTTATCACAGGTTTTGTGCTCATCCGGGTTTAATTTAAAACAAATGGAATCAGGTAGGGCTGACAGTTAAATAGTTCATAAAAACTTAAATTCTATAAACAATTTTATTAAAATAGTAGCGACTGTACTAAAAGCTATCAAACAAAAGTGTTATGTTTTGTATATGAATTCATTAAAATTATTTTAATAGTCTCATATGACAGAAAGATAAAATCTGTGCATATTCAATAAATAATAATGTATTACTTTCACTTATTTATATTTACATAAGTATACAAATATATCTAATATTAGATAAAATAGCACAAATAAAAGATAAAATAAGAAGTATGGGAAGGAATTTATTTGTTGAAAGACTACATATTACAGTACTGCCAAAAATTGGGTATACCTTTATGATTATTTTTTTTTTTTTACAGTATACTGACTGAATCATATTTATATTATACATCAAGTAAAATTGAGGCTTAAAACAAGTAGTTACAAGCACTTTTTACTTTATGACATTAAAAAAATTTTAGATTACAAATTTCAAAAATAATAATGAATAAAATCTATGAAAAACTTGGCAATGCAAATTAAATGTCACTTCTATAACTCACAATATGGGTAACACCTTTTTAAGATGAAACAGAATGTGCTTAGGTTGATTTTACCGCCATCTACATTATTTTGTGTGCATGATCAAGATGGATTAATGTGTAAATATATAAACATCTACCCACCCCCCTCGTTAGCTAACATTATTTAAAATATCAGTTTGTGCAACTTTCTATTGATTTGTCAATACAGTAATTAGCTATTTGGAGGTTTTATTTCCCTATATGAATACTTCATACTAAGGACAATGTATGAGTTATGCTAAAGAAAACACTGACTTAAGACATTCTGGCTTCCTTTGAAAAATAGATGTGCTTCCTTAACTCTTAATATTTTAAAATATCTTTATGCATAGTTAATTTTATGAAAATTTTAGACTGTACATAATTCATACATATGCCTGAAAGAAAGAACACCAGACAGAAAGGGAGTTATTACATGATATTTTGGAATTTAAGAGTTTCTAAAACTCTGCCCCTTTGTTACATGAAATTAAATGTTAAACTTTGTTTCTGAATGTTTTTCAAAACTAAATCCTGTTAAATTTTTAATCTAAGATTTCAAAGTCACATTTTTTTTACAGACATATGACACAATCATATTTATATATTTTGACACTTTATATTGAGCAATCTAGAAATTAATAACATTTCTTGTTCTTCAAAAATTAAATTTTCCTGTTTAAATAATGAACAATCTAATTCTTCCCTGAAACAGCATAAATAAATTAAGTAAAGTTGTCTGTGAAAAGCTGCAATAAAAGACAATACAATTCTAGAAAAAAACAAACAAACAAAAAAACCAGTAATAAGCATATGAATATATATATATATATATATATATATATAACATTAAGATTACATATACAGGCAGCTATTTAAAATATTGAAGTTTAACACTACTTTTCAGTTGAAATGGCACAAAATGCAAGTAATATATTTACGAATGGAAATATTTGTTTTAAATAAAATACAGCTTAAATTATTTATTAAAAATCAAATTTTGCTAAATTGCTATTATTTACATTACATTCAATTCAAATTCATGCACAGCTAATGCAATTATCAACAGGCTATATTTAGGATTCTGAATCACTAAAAGTGCATACAAAAAGCAGATGCATAACGTGAAAATTCTATGTCTAAAAGATGTTATTTCTCTTCATTTAGCTACAGAAGAGTTTTGCAAAATTAGAAAACTATGTGTGTTTTCACAGTTTGTGCAAGATACTGTCATGTGAAACAAAATATAAATTAATATTCAAATTCTCTACACCAAATAACCTTAAAATTGGTGTAAATTAAATAATGATTTTTTCAAAATGTTTATGCAGTTTAAGCATGACATAGCAACATGTCACTAAATCTAACTTTATTGTTTATATTTGCATTCTTATATTACAGTATCTAAGCATAATCAAATTTAGAGTAAATTGAATAAATTTAGAATTTTTGAAAATGCACATGCACATTATGTGCAGGCTGACACTAAATCAGATATAACATATATTCTAAAACCTATTCGAATTTCCTATATCCAATTACTGCAAGTCAGATAAAATTAAAATTTTCAAAGTATATAGGCATACATACTATTGTCAACAAGGGTACATAAAAAATGTTGATGATGTTTTCAAATAAATGTAACAATCTATGTAGTAAATTTTGTTTTAACTGGTTGAGTAGTTTTGGAGAAAATCTGATTACACAAATTCATAGACAGATTTATAATTTTAAAATGCATTTTTTGTATAATGCCTTTGTAATATATCTCTTAAAACATCTAAATTTTCAATCTAGACAAGAGTATTTTCTATGCATGAAAAAATTCACTTTAAAAAAGAAGTAATATAAGGAAACAATTTGCATTTTCCCAATTAAACTGCATTCCTTAAATATTCTAACCCAAAATCATAAGTACTTTCAGGTTCACAATGCAGATAATTAACTCATTTATTACTCAAATGGTTCTTTTAACCCTTTTGGGATGGTTGACGCACCCGCACGTTGGCTGCGAACTTGCATTCAAGGACGACTGTCACGTATCTACGTCGAGGAAAAACTTACCCTAAAAGACGAGGATCACGTCAGCGCGTTTTCATATGGAACGTTTTTATTTGAATTTATTTGTCTACTAGATGGCGTTAAATGTCCATGGGAACAACTCCAATGTATTTTGCAGATACTTGATCTTGGCATAGGGAGGATCCAATGAATTATTTCTCCATTTGGGGCGATGAAACATGATTTTGTAATATAAACAAACAGAGCACTTCTCGCAGCATCAGCAATTTTATAATTGAGTTTTGGGTCACGTTTTGATTTTAGCTTAATGATTTTGTTGCTGAATTATAGGAATATGAGAGAGTATTTTCTTTTTTTTTGGTGTGTGTGTGTGTGTGGGGAGGTGTTAGAGGAATGTGCGGCAGTGAAATGATTAGGCTATTTCGGATAAAAGAATGGTTGGGCTGAGACGTTTTCTTTCTGTGGTAGAATATATTTGTATGGTAAACGAACCAGACAGTAATGAAAGTGATGCAGATAGTGACGATTCGTGGAACTGTCTTATTTCTGATGATGAATCTGAAAATGCAATTGATTTCTCAGATTCTGAGCGTACTATTATTACAACGCCACTAGCTTCAGTAGCTGTTTTTTTGAATGATGTTTGGACAAGTGATTTGAAAGATCTGAATTCTTTTGAGTTTATGAATATACCTGGAATCAATCACAATATCGTGTCGTTTAATTTAGATAACGAACTTGATTTTTTTAGCATATTTTTTGATGATGAACTAGTAGAATTTATCGTAAAAGCAACTAATGAGTTTGCAAAGAGAAAATTTGAGAAAGATCTCCTCTCTCCTTCCACATCAAAGAGTCCACCTGTTTCAAATGTATTTACACCTGTGACAGGAAACGAATTTCGAGTGTTTCTTGGACTAGTAGTTTTGACGAGCACTGTCAAAAAACCAAATCGTAAAATGCATTTTTCTAAGAATCCTATTATCAGTACTCCTTTTTTCAATTCAGTTATGAGTCGTGATGGATTTTTAGGAATATTACGCTACCTTCAATTTACTCTTGATAGTAATGCTCAAAAACTAGATAAATTGAAACCTGTGTTAGATGCATCAGTTTCAAAATTTAAATCTATATACACTCCTAGAAGAAATGTGTGCATTGATGAATCTTTGTTCTCATGGAAAGGAAGGCTGGGATTTAGTCAATATATCCCCTCAAAAAGGTCCAGATATGGAATAAAAATATATAAATTGTCAGAATCGGAATCAGGCTGTATATGGAAAGGACACGGAATTGTTAAGCTCTGATGGTGGGTATGGAGAACGTGTTGTGAAAACACTTCTAAGTGAACTTTTAGGAAAAGGATATACTTTGTATTTGGATAGATTTTTTACCTTTCCTGTACTCACAAAGTATTTGTTGTCTAAGAATACGCATGTGTTAAGCTCTGATGGTGGGTATGGAGAACGTGTTGTGAAAACACTTCTAAGTGAACTTTTAGGAAAGTTTTAAAAAATCGAAAAATTTACAGTTTTAAAAAATCGAAAGGACATACCAAAGAATTATCCATCTGTACCTAAAACATATATACACTAAAATTTTAATATTTTGATAAAAGAAAATTTGTATGAAAAATATACATCAAATAGAAAATAAGTATTTCCTTTATTCCTGAAATACGTAGAATGGTGTGTTGAACGGGTGATTTTTAGTGAATTTTTTTCGAGAGTTAGGCTTAGTGCAAAAAATTAGCCGTCCTTTGGGAATAGCTCGGAAACGAAGCGCTCCGTCCTTTGGGCCACGGCAGTTTTGGAATACTGCCATCCCGAAAGGGTTAAAGATGACAATGCAAATGATGCATTAGAGAACAATTAAGGAAATAGCAAAATAATTGCGGAAATAACTGTTCATTATAATAATATTTCATTAAATATGTTTCAGGAAATCTAAAATATATAAATGTCTAGAATAATTTGATTTCATAGGAGTGATAAGATTCCATAGATGATTCCACACACATACTCCTTTCTCGGAAGTCATATCTTTACTATGATTGCAGCAACCAGTTTAAGAATATAAAAATTAATAAGAAATAACTGCCTGAATATTCTGCAAACCTAAGTGTCAATATGCTTTAGAAACTGAAAGAACTAAATTGACACTTATATATATATATATATATATATTCGATACAAGAATAAAATGATAAAATATGAGATATGATAGTAAACTGAATATATATATATATATATATATTCAAAAAAAAAAAAAAAAAAAAAACTAGTAAAATTTCAGTAATATGTCAGTATTTCTATACAAATAGTTTATTTTGTAACTTCTGAAATTTTTTTTATGCTTAACTCTCCAAAGTATTACCAAATGTTTACAATATTTTTCTTTTCACTATAATTCTATTACTACACTGTATGGCCATGTCACATTCTAAATATAATAAAATGACAAATAAGATGATTGTAAATCATGACTCATCTAAAAAAAAAAAAAAGTGAATTGAGCATTTAATTAAAAAATTAAAGAACTACTGGAAAAAATGAAAAAACACAAAATTTTATAACAAAGTTTGAAATAATCAAAATTTTAGATAAAACAATGCAATATTTATAGCAAACAAATCAGCTATTATTTATATTATATAGCACCTAAAACTCTATCCCAGTTTAATCTATGGTCTTTATTTTCATGAAATATGAAAAGAAACTCCAGATTTAAAATCAAACAATCACTTTAGATAAAATCCAAAAGTTACAATCTTCCAACCACAAATAGAAATAATTTACTCTTTTTTTGGGGTTCTTTCATTCATTAGATTTTTCCACCATTAGAATTATGCATTTTATTACAACATTACATAATATTCATCTCTTTCCCTTTAATGCCTGTTGTATGCTTTCTCATATTTTTAGGTTTTTGTTAAAAAAAAAATACTATATTTAATTATGAATTAAACCTTAGTGCATTTAATGTTATGAATTTACTTCTTGTGTTTTTATTCTTAAAATAGTATTTTTTGTGCAAAATGGACCAACAAACTCAAAGTCAAAAAAAAAGAAATGAGCAAACCAACTAGTCAAAAAGATGAAATGGAAACGATGAATCTAATTCATTGCCTCCATTTTTTGAATTGCTTCTAGTCCATTTCATCTTTACTTCCGGTTTGTTGGTCTATCTCGCACTGAAGAAGTGAATTTAATGCATCCACAAAATAGCTGTATGAGGCATTAATTTATTAATTTGTGCTGAATTATGTTGATGAGTTTGTCCTTAATATTTTTAATTACTTGAATTGAAATAGATGATGTGGAAATTTCAAAGTATCTGAGAAATCAGTTACTTGCAATAAACACATGTCAAGAGAAATGATATTTCGACTTATTAGAACTGTCATATTTAAATTAACATTTTGTTAGAAAAAAATTCATTTTAGTTTTTTGTTAAAGCAAACTTTTAGTCATTTTGAACATGGATCACATCTTTTTCAAAAAGAGCTTCCTTTTAAGATAACAAATTAGTTACCAGGGATCTCTCTCTCTCTCTTTTCCACTCACTCATTCACTACTCTCTCTCGCACGTGCACACACACACACGCACGCACGCACGCACACACACACACACACACACACACACACACACACAAGAAATCACCCTTGGAATTCGAGAATTTTATTTTCAATATGAGTATATTAAATTTTTGTAAATAAATATTGAATTTAGAGTTTAAATTGGCAAAACCAACTCCACTGACTGTTATCCAAACCACTAGATCTAATGCTAACAAATTACTGAAATTCTACCAATTGCAGTATTACAAACAGTTTAAAATATTAAGGTAAATTCAAATATATTTACAACATTAGAGAATTGACTACATATACAGATAATATTATAGTTGAGATAACATTTATTTTAAATGTTTTATAAAACATAACATGGATTAATATTATAGAATTTTTTATTAAAAACCATCATAACACATAATGAAAATGATGTTTAACTATATACATGTAATTTGATGGTGCAATATATGATAAGAAATTGAATATACTCTAAAGTGCTTTAAGAGTGGATGACATAAAGAAAAAAAGACAGAAAGGTAAATATACTTACCCTTCTCTGACATTTTCACTTAATATGACAAACAAAAATCCTTAATTTTAACAAACACGACTATACTTCACATTTTAAAAGATAATTAAAAGGAAGAAACAGATTTGCTATTCAAAAAAGTTTTACACACATTCGATAAAAATCAAAGATGCAAATATAAAAGAAATTATCTCACAGAGATAATGCCATTCAAATACAGCATAGTTGTATTGTCC
Source organism: Amaurobius ferox (assembly GCA_951213105.1). NCBI lineage: Eukaryota > Metazoa > Arthropoda > Arachnida > Araneae > Amaurobiidae > Amaurobius > Amaurobius ferox. The sequence goes on along the minus strand of OX578135.1, from coordinate 58,907,395 downwards.
TTAAATGCTAGATAGAGTGCTAAGTTTCATACAGAAAAATACAATACAATGATGATGAACTAAATCTGTTGCTATATGCAACATAAATATCATTACAAGTAGTTTAGTCTAATGCAAAATAGTGAATACGCAAATCATATTTCTTTTTATGTAGTCACTGTGACAATACAACTGATTTGTGTTAAGTTCACAAGCACATTTATGTAGTTAGCAATGACACTTGAATCATAGCAAGGTCCAGCATGTACCTATAATCAGAGAACTCATGGTTAATCACACCTAATATATTTATGTTTGAAATATCAAGGTATGTAATACAGAATAATTTCCATTTATTAATGCAATACAAATACAGCGAAATATCTTTGGAATATTTTTCAGATACTAGATATAGGGACAATTGAACAGAAATATATAACAGATTCATCTTTAAGAATATCCTTTTAAATAGAAACATACAAAAAGTAAAAACACTTTGAGCAAAGGACGAAGAAAAATTAAGAAATTACTTTAATTACTGTAATTAAGCATTATGAAAATGAGATTTACAATTACATTATGTAACTAAATTTGAGATTAATTAATATTGTTTAATTTTTCCTTTGGAACATACATACTTATTTACAATATCAAATCAAATTATATATATCTACAGCAGAAAGGTATGGTATCTGCCATGCTAAGAAATAAATAGTTCACAAGTATGTAATAAAAATAAATGATGTTTAATTATCTGATTTCGTTTCATTGAGAATAAAGCCAATTAAAAATGAATTTCATTGTATAAAATTTTATTAAATGAATTTAAAGGATGTGAAAACACAAAGAAATCTATCTTTTCTCAGGTCATATTTGAAAAAATCAATATTTACAGTATAAATAAATTTCATTAACACAAACAACTGATAGACAACTACCTAATGAAAGTTATTGACACTGGCATCTCACTACCATTTGTATGAAATTAGTTGAAAAAGTGGTCAAAACATTTGAAAAAAGTGAACAAAAGTGAACTGTTTTAAGATAGACAAAATCATTTTATATTTAAGTTAAATTAGATTTTGAAAAATAGGTCAAGTAAGCAATTCATCTTTTGAGGAGAAAAGAAGATGATATGAAGAATTTACTAATTATTTTTATTTTCATTTACTTTTTCCTAACTATAAAGGCTGGTTAAGGTCATAGCTGAAAATTTTGCTAATGTACAGGATTAATCAAATTTCAGGCGTGTAATCCTCGATGAGGAATGATTATATTTTTTAAAAACATTGAAGACACCAATAAATTAAAATTATAAATATTGTACAAAGTAATTTCCAATCATTTTTACATTCATCTGGAATAAAATATACCATTCCTGATATAAATCTGATAACTAGATATTTAAGGAACATGCTCTTTAAAACTATTTCATAAATTACACATGTATTCTTAGACAATGAGTATTTTGATTTCACATAGAACAACACCATATTTGAATCAATGAAATAGTATGAAAATTTTGCTTGCTTTACAATTAGAAAGGAAACTAAAAACACTTATCAAATTAAGATATTTATTTTTTGGTTTAAACTTAAACTGAAAGAAAAAGTAATGATCAAAACAAAGCCAAGCCAAGATGCTTAATTTCGGAGTGCTTAGGTCCTGGGACCCTGACATCCACCTCAGAAAATATGAATTGTCTATAAAATGGTTTTCAAATAGTAATAGTGATGTACTTTTGCACACCAGTTGGTGAGTGCGGGATGGATGTCAGGAACAGAATGATGTGGTTCCGTCCTAATCTTGGAATGGCTGCTGGGATGTGGCTGAAAAGGGGCGGGGCCACGTGTGGGCAGGCCAACGGAAAAAGGATTCAGGGTTTGCTAGTGATCAACAAATAGCATATTTCAAACTCAAAAATATTTAAAATTTCTTGAAAATCATATAAAGAAGTGTTATGTACATGGGTGTGATCAGTATGGTGTTGGATATATACTAGATTTTCAGAAATTGTCTATCCTCTTGTACTAGCGATGTTGAAATTTGGGAAGGATTGCCTTGAGATTAGTGGAACTGTTAGGGGAAAAAAGCGGTCATCATCATAAAATTATAGAAAACACGCCTCTTTCCCTACTATAAACACCATGAATGAAAATTTAATTGTCACCTGCTGGTTTGTTCCCTTCCTGAGTAAGCATAAATTTAACTAGCATGCATTGTCAATGCCTTCTCTAATATACAGGGTGTTTCGTGCGGTGGCACCGTCTTGTTGAAAATATCCAAACTGGCATTCTTCGTCCGTTAACTGCTCAAAAAATTCCTTAAAAATGGTAATGTAAACATCAGAGTTCACAGTGTTCTCAAAGAAAATGGGACTGATTATTCTGCTCAGTGAAATCACACACCAAACACCACCTCTAAGTCCTCTGGACGAGTCGGACGGCCTGGGGCTTTCACACCAAACACCACCTTTGCGGAATGCAATGGCTCCTCGTGCAGTAAATGTGGATTTTCTACACACCAATGACGAGTGTTCTGACTATTAACGTATCCGCTAAGATGAAACCAGGCTTCATTGCTGAAAAAAGTCAAGTCCTGAATGTTTATGTAGTTTGAATATGTTCTTGAAACCACAAACAATAACGTATTCGTTTTTCTTTGTCTGATTCCTTAAGTTCTTGCACAACTCGCACCTTATACGGATGAAATTTCAATTTTTTGGCAACCGTTTGACATGAAGCGAGTGACACACCTGTCTGCGATGATAACCTACGAAGACTTCTTCTGGGACTTCTCTGTAGGCTTGCTTCAATCTCGGACATTTCATGTGCACTCAGATTAGGCCTACCACTTCGTCGTTGGTCATTAACAGAACCAGTTTCCCTTAATTTTTTTACTACACGAAGTATCGATGATTTATTCGGTACATTTCGTGTTTCAAAATGTTTGTGAAACGCTGAACGAACAGTTTTGTAAGATTTGTCTTCAAATAATGCACCACAATAAATACACGCTCCGGTAAACTGAGAGCCATTTTAGAACTATGTGAACTGACTCTGTACTAACAACGCCATCGATTGTGCATTATATGATGTATAATTAGCGCGAAATTTAAACATTTGTCTTTATATTTATGAGAGATATCAACCGAAATGTGGATTGCGCGACTTTAGAAACACCCTGTATTACTAGCATGCATTGTCACTGCTTCCTCTAATATATTAAAGAAAGTCTTTGTAGCATCATTTTGGGATACCAGCTATAGTTTGTGTCTTTAGTGGATATTCCTCATTTGTAAGTGCTAATGTTAAAGAACAAAATTTTCTAGCTGTATTTTTATGTATGTGTAAAAATGAAGAGGAGTGCTGATACCTTGTTTACGTATACTTTTAGCTGAGTCAGAATCCTAAAAAACAAAACCAAATACTGACTGAAAGAATTAAAACCTACATATTCAGAATGCTGCAGAGGATTCAACAAAGGATCATTTTTCAACTTATGACAATTCAAAATGAAAACATGTGTTCCTAAAAGTTTTTAATGAAAAAAATTTAAGATAATGGCAACAATTTTCAAGGATATGTAAAATATTTCAATAGCTGTTCTCATGGATGGGCTAGGTTTTACTGATTTACTGAAGCCTGATAGATTAATATACAGGGGAAAAAATCTAAATCATACATTATCCTTTCTTTAACATTACCAGCTAATTAACAGCATGCAACAGCTAGTGAAAGTAAAATCAGTAGTTTATACTTGTTCAATGGTAGCATGAACAGTAATTAAAATGAAAGTCTTCATTGTTAATATAAACAATGGTTCTTACTTATGTTTCAGTTGAAATTTTAAGCACCTGTTAAGCATTACTGGAAAAAAAAAATAGAATTAAGTGCTTCTAATTGTAGTATTTTTTTGTACCCAAACCATCTGATATTATAGTATTGTCAAAAAGCATATTTTTATATTATGTCTATGCTATAAAACAGACTAATTTCCATTGGCAGGGATGGCCTGGGGGTTTATGCCCAATGTCCGCCAGGGACTATGTTGTAGAACAGAGCTGCCACTGTAAAATCCAATGAATATAGTTGCTTTAGTAGTGGGCGTGGTAGCCCTGTGGTTAGCACGCGGAGGTTGCACTCGGTAGTCCCGGGTTCGATTCCCGCCACTCTGCCCAAACTGCCGCCGTGTTCACGCGGAGTACGATCACGTTAAGCATGTGGGTCCGTAAGTCCTTTCGAGAGGTTGGTGGTAGGGGAAGGAGGGTACGGTCCCTGTGGATGCCCCCCCACTGGGTTCCGGTCTAAATTGGGTGGCACTTCCCGGCTGTCCAAACAGATACCTTACACCTTTCTGGTAGGTCGGATGGTCTGGGTCGAAGAAAAAGTTGCTTTAGTAGCCAAAAGAGCTGCTTACCACAAATAATTTAGGTGCAGTTGTAGATAGCCATACTTTAATTTTGTAGCTATAATGCAGACATGTTAAGCTGCCAAAATATTATTTATAAACTGCTATTAAATAAAATTTTGTAGTTACAAATCTACTTATATAGAAACAAGAAAAAAATCGGGATAATTACATGTTTTCCAGAAGGTTAGAAAAATGTGACATGAGAATTTGTTAGAATAATCCAGTATTGTTAGTTAGTTTGCCTTTACAGAAGTCAATAATCAGGTGTTGATCATATATTGTACTTTTAGATAATATATTATTTTTTTTGCACCAGTAATGCATAGAAGAAAATTCAAATTAACTGCAAGGATCAATTTTAAAATGTCACTTATGAATTTTGGTAAAAAGAGTATAGGGGATTGAATTTGCATCCTAGTCACAAAGAAGTTTCCATTAGAAACATATGCTTAAAGATTATATGCTATAATACAAAATCTTATTAAGCAACTCCATAAGATTACTTTTCATGCTAAAATAGATCACGAGAAAATGTCATTGATAAACTTTTATGCCAGATTCTTCTAAAATATGATGTAAGATTATAGTGACATTGTGGCTGGATAAGGTGACTCAACTCAAGTTGAAAATAGTTTTTAGTAGCCAGTGGCAGCCATGTACATTTTTACCATATATGCCGCTAGGAAAAAATATAGGAAAAAAGAGGGCAGTATTGTACAAACTAGTTATTGTAAGCTAGTTCTTACTAAATTGCTACTGCTTCTAAGTTAGCATGGAGACTGATTCAGCTTAGACTAAATACAGAATATTTTAAGAATTGACTACAGCAGAAAGTTAAGCAGCTTCAATGTTTTTAAAAATGAACAGTTTACAAATCAAGCAGTTTTTGTGGGCTTCAAGGATTTTTAATGGTTGTAAGCAGTCTGCAATCAATTAACACAAAATTGCAATCATTTTATATTTTTTATACATAAAGTAAATTAATAAAATTTCACATAGACACTTGTATTGTTTTTAAATCAGTATGCCAATTTTTTCTTTCAAATTATTTGTACATAATTACTAGCAGTTATTTCACATTCACAATCTTTTACATATACAACCATACCTCATTTTCCAAAATTTTTGTTGAAGTTGAATTTCTAAAAATTAATACTGTTACTTTGCTTCCTTGGATTTCTTTATGTTGTGTTGCTTTACATTTTCAGAGATTTCCCATTTTACTTTGATAATTATAAGGGCCTATAGCCCATTAGCTATATACAATTTGCTAACAAAGATGAAAATGCTCTAGAAATTTTTGAGCAAAACAATTTAACTACAGAGCAGCTTTCTAAAGCCATGAATTTGATCACCAAAACTATTGAAATATTTTTAACAACCAATTCTGACATGGAAAGAAGTGCAAAATGTCACATGCTAACGAAATTGTTCTACAAGTATATTTATATCGTTCTACAAGAAACTCTACATAGATATGAAAAAACAAAAAAGAAAACTGTTCAGCTTAGGCAAATATTATTAATTCCAATATCCACCAGATCAATATCTACAAACTCTAAAGCATTGGAATATTCAAACGAATAAATTTCTGTTCTATTTTTTATTATATTGAATTTCCTGTGAATTTTATGTTATGTTGAATTAATTTTTTTAATTACTAGGGGGCCTGCTTCCTGTTTGTTATTGTCACTAACCCCTGATATTGGTGGCGTACAGTTCTTCGATATTTTAAGACCAACAAACACATTTTGTTACAGAATCATGGAAGATTCTCTGTTATTGTTGTTTAAAATAAAAATAAAAAGCACGCTTGAATGGTCACAGAATGTGTTGATTCGGCTTGCTATAAGAAACATTATATTTTCCCTTTCAAACTGCATAAAACATAGAAATTTAAATCTAGCTATGACTAAAATAGGAGAGGACATATTCTACAATATTCTAAACCATCATGTAAAATTTTAAAACATTTGATGCCATAAAACTGATGATAGCTCAAAAATATTACTATCCTTTGTCAGCAGCTATGGCTAGTTATTTTCACTATACAAATATATATGTTTAATAATTTTTGTTAATGATTTTCAATTGTTTTATAAATTTAATTTTTTGGAATTTCTTTCTTAAAAACTGTAGTTAACTAATCTATCTTCAATATTTGCATTGTTTAACATAGAAAATTGCAACTAATTTTATGTTTTTTAAAATTTATGTTGTTATTTGAAAGACAATGGTTAAAGTAAATGAAGGTATGGTCTGACCTTAAAGAACAAAGTGTATAACAAATGGTCATCAAATATACTGACTTTATTCATAATTTTAATTATTTATACAAGTTCTGTCTAAAAAAATGCAATGCTGCAAAATTCAGAAGTCCTTAACCAATAGACCCTTTTGCTGCACATAAATATGCACATATTTTTGAAATGATACTTTAAGCTCACATTGGTGAAAAGGTACTATAGCACATACTATTTGTCCATGGATTTGCACATATTAACACTTATACAGAACGGACCCCCTACCTCGTTATCAACATCATATCATGTAATTTATATGATACAGCTGTGAAAAACAATTCTTTAATAGACACACATATTATGACTGGAATCCAAAGTTGAATGATGAGAATGTTGAAATTCAGTTGACATCACATAGAGCATCTGTTTGTACAGAATTAGTGCTGTTATTTACCATAAAAAAATGTCAACATTATAGGAAAGACATATAAATACATGCTAAAACATTTCTTTCCCACAAGAAATTAAATTTTATGTTTCAGGACTTTCAAGAGACTTTAAACATTTTAAATGTTAAAAGTAAGTACTAATCTTATTTTTTAACCAAGAAAAGCTTGTTAAAAATATATCAAGGGTATCTGTAAAAATATGAGGTTCTCTGCATTATTATTAGCATGTTCCTTATGTCACTATAGATATCCTCAATTTCTCATTTAAATGAGTATATGTGCCATTATTTCGAACAAATAGTGCAAAAAGCAAGAGGAAGTATATAAGTAAAACAAGTTAAAAAAAAAAAAAGAACTATTTTTGATAAAATACTTTTTATTCCAAAGAGGAAGGTCAACCTGAAGGACTTTGAGTCAGACAAAGGAAAAGTAAACATGGTTTTACCTAATGTTATATATAGACCATACTCATGTAAATTATATTACAGAAATATGCACAACAGATATAAACTAAATTGTCATGCTTTTATGCCTCTGTCTAATCTTAATTTTATGCAAATATATGAATTAAAAGATTCAGTAGATAGGTCATAGAACTCAAATAGAGTAAAATCCTGTTTATCCGGATTTCTGAATTATCCAGACTAAAATTCATAATTTCTCTTACTTTCTTTTAATAAACTTTGGATATCAAAAACATTTAGTTAAATTTTGTTCAAGATTAATAAAATCTGTTAAATTATATTTTCTTCTAAATTAATATTCTAGTTATCATGCTATGGTCAGTGTGGAAGACCCTAAAATATACATTGATACAATAGTGATATTTTCCTGGATGAATATCCAGAAAAATATCACTGCTTAAAATATATACCAGAGTGCAACATGAATTAAGAAAACAGATAAAAAAATACCTTTGATATTTCTTTTGAAAACTAAGAGCCTGGCGAGGCTCCTTGAATTTAATAACAGCTTTTCTTTCAGATTTAATAAGCTGGATGTTCTTAAAAGAAAAAAATACAAAAACTTATGAAAATACAGTTCAAAACAAATTACTATATGCAATAAATCTAAATAAACATTTGAAACACATAAAATTCAATAATGAATAACAAATTTTAAAATGTTAGGAAAAGTACCTTTTGGTGAATACATTACAGTAGCAATTTTAAATTTATACATACTTTTATGCACTAAAATTTTTATGCAGTTTTAGCCTAATAATTTGCTGGTTATAAGACCCCAAAATTGAAATCTTAAGCAGAGAATCCTCTTTATCTAGATCAGAGGTTTTTAAACATTTTGATGTCACACCTCCCTTTAAAAAACCCCTCCTATGATTCTGGCCTAAACTAACTAATAAAAAAGAAACATACTCAACAATTGGCAATATATGATTGGCAATTGAACCATTTTACATTTTTCTTTACTATTTGCAAAACTGCAAGAAACAAATTTGATAAATTTACCTAACCAGTTGAACAGGTATATAATACATTTCAATGATTCTGACATACCACGTCATCTATTTGTGAGTGTTTGCCTCTGTCTGCTGCTTCTAGTAACATGTAGTAGAATATTGTAGAACTATTTTTCCAACTACCGTATATACTCACGTATAAGTCAAGAAATTTGTGACAAAAAAAGAAGCTTCAAGGTGTGTGTGTGTGTGTATGTGGTGGTGGTGGGACTTATACAGAGTCTTAAAAAAAAAAGAAATGTAATTCTAAAGTTACTTTTTCCTGCGAGGCAATCCCTCTTAAAACGATGCGGTATTAATTACGCAATCGTGCACTCTGAATTTCTCAGTTCTTCAAAATTCTCCTGTGAGTTACTGCCCTCCCAATGTTTCCGACTACCAGTGTATCGCGTCATAAAAAAATATGCATATATTTTCGTTCAATGTTTATCTCTAGCTTCTCAGATTATGGCCGATCGTTCGACATATTTCAATGATATTTTGACACAAAATGGCTCTTTTCAGAAATAATTCTGTAACACAGATTGTTTAAAACTATAGTGTAGGCTAAAACCAAGGGCAAAATGCTTTTTAAAAAACGAAAGGTCTTTTATTTAACATCCTAAAAGACGTACAAAATATTGTTAAAAACTGCCAGAGTGTTTTCGGACGTATATACGCCCTTCATCAGTGGCTATATGAGTGGTAAAAGCATGGAATGTTTATATATATAGAGACCATTTTAAAACAAATTTGCATAAAATATAAATGGTAAATGAACTTGCTAAAATAATTCATGAAATATATAATGAAATTACAAAATAAGTTTAAACGCTTACGAATTTAAAAATATTACAAGAATGAGTCGCCAAGCAAAAATTAAAATTTGAACAGGATCAAAATTACAAATTGATTCACGGTAAATATAAATAAACAGGGATTCATACAGAAGAATACTACGTGGATTGTTACAACGAACCAAAAGGAAAGTTTTTTCAAAAACGGGAAGAAATTTATCATTAATCACATATTGAGCAAGAGCCGTAGAAAGTTTACCAGATTTGACATCGCGAGCATGTTCTGCTAAACGGATGCCAACAGTACGTTTTGTACTACCAATGTAAAATTTATAGTCACCAGCAGGGGATAACAGGGGAACGACATACACCCCAGCAAAGCTTTTAAAGTCATCAAAATTTCCAAGTTTATCGAATACGATTAAATAAAGTGGTAATATTAGAGTGAGCAGGTTTGAAACCAAATTCATGGCAGAAATTAATAAAAGGACGGAAAATCCTAGGATGGTAAGGAAAACTAGATTTATGGACTAAACGATCTTTAATAGCAACAAGTTTAGTATCAGCTTGAGTGAATTTAAGATGAACGTGGGCGAAGATCTTATGAATAAATTATTAATTATTTTAGCAAGTTCATTTACCATTTATATTTTATACAAATTTGTTTTAAAATGGTCTCTCTATATATAAACATTCCATGCTTTTACCACTCATGTAGCCAATTCGTAAGCGTTTAAACTTATTTTGTAATTTCAGTGTATATTTCTTAAATTATTTTAGCAAGTTCATTTACCATTTATATTTTATGCAAATTTGTTTTAAAATAGTCTCTATATATATAAATATTCTATGCTTTTACCACTCATGTAGTCACTGATGAAGGGCGTATATATGTACAAAAGCGCTCTGGCAGTTTTTAACAATATTTTGTACGTCTTTTAGGATGTTAAATAAAAGACCTTTCATTTTTTAAAAAGCGTTTTGTTCTTGGTTTTATCTATTGTATGCAGACGTGATACCCATCCTGTTATAATGCAGGCTTTTAAGTTGAAAGTTTTTTCTTTTTGTTTCGTTTATTGAAGAGAATATTTAATAACAACTGTGTTGGGTGGTTAACGAAAAAAAATCGGCTCAAATAACTGGGGGAAGCCAGATATTGTTTTGATTGCACAATGGGTTAAGGACATTTGAGAGACAGGAATGCGTTGTCTCCCATCCATTTAAGAAGCCGCGTGCGGGGAATAAAAGAATGCCCGGAGCTTGTCACACGAGAACGAGAGTCCCCAAAATGGACGGGAGACAACACTCATATGTCATAGCCCTACTTGTCTGGAATACAATTTTAAAGGGTTCCGATGAAATTTTTATTATAGAAATTAAAATGTAGTATTATATATATATATATATCTATTTTCGTTTTTAAGTGTTTTTGAATAATTTATTGAATTTTTTTCTTCTCTTTTTGGAGTTGACTTATATGCGAGTTTTGGAGTTTTTCAGATTTTTTTCTCTGAAAGTAGGGGGGTCGACTTATAATACGTGAGTATATATGGTAACCTTAATTGTCGGTGTATGAAATATCTGTGTAAGGTTCCATACCTGCACATCCTAGAATTTTGTGTACATACAATTTGTATGTAAAATATGGATAAAAGAATTTACAGTTGAAAGGCAATGCATACTTGCTCTAAAACTGTTTATACCTCTCCTACCCACAAATTAAGAACTTTTGATTGGGATTATTAAAAAACATCAGGTATTGCTTGTCAGTTACATTTTTCACAATTTTTATTCAAATTTCCGTGTTATAAATTTAATTTCTTATCAGATATTAGAAAATAATGAAAAGAAAAAAAACAAGGAGTAAAGTGAATGAATTAATAGATTCGAACGATATGACATACATTTTTTAGAATTATCTGGAAAGAGGGCTTTTGATCTTTCACATCCAAGGTTAAATAAGATGGAATATCAAATCCTCACCTCTCCTTCCAGGTGATTAAAAATTAGACCAGGTCATTCGAATCTATCAGTTTGTTCACGTTCCTCTTTGGATTTTAATTTCTTTTTCCTAACTTATATTTGGCAACATTTTCCCTCCTGTGTCACGAGTATAAATCTCTGATAAGAGAAGCCTTTCTTCTTTAGCTGGTGTGATTGCACTGTCATTTTGTCTTGAAAGAGGTTACTTTTTGCTTAAGACACTGGTTGATACCATTAATTAACTGTCTTATGTTGTAACTAACTCAGTATTTTAAGTTTTAGATTGATTTTTTACAACAGATTTTTTAAGGCGATTGCAACAACAGAAAAAAAAAAGTAAAACAAAACACAAATGACAAGTCTTCATAAAGCAATATTTTTAGTTAAATTTATCAAAAAATCTTTCAGATTTGAAGAACTAAAAAAATAAAAAAATAATTTTTCAACTTGAAAACAGGTATAATGTAAACTTAATGAATATTATTGCTTTTAGAGATTAGATTGGTGAAAAATATTAAACATACAGTGCAACACCTGATAAATTAATAATTAATTTGTGTTTCATACTGTTATATTTAGACAACAGAAAGTATCATCACAGGCTATCAGATCCTTTTAGAGATTTATGAGTGCCTCCAGAGGTTGTGGTCAACTAGTTGGAAAATCGTGCACTAAAACATATTCTAAATAACAAAATAAAGTAGCTTATTTATAAAATTGTCCCTGTTTATATAATTTCAAATTATTTAAGCATATTTACATTTTCATGCATAAATCTATATAAATGAAATTTAAAATCTGTCTGTTTGTCCCGTCATCATGGGAGAACTGCTGAACTGAATTTGATGAAATTTTGTGAGTAGCCTGGAAAAAGTCCTACTTAAAATTTAGTCCACGTTTGGAGTTTCTACGATTAGTGATTCTTGAGATATTAGTAAAAAACGAAATTTTCGTTTGTTTCATCATCACGGGAGAATGGCTGAACTGAATTTCATGAAATTTTGTGGATAGCCCTAAAATAGCCCCCTATAAATTTAGCCCAAGTTTAGAGTATCTAAGACCAGGGGTTGTCGGATATTAATGAAAAACAAAACTTTTCCCTAGGAGTTCTACTCTCTAACTCCGTGGTTTATCCACACGAAAAGCTTAAAAATCATTTGAAAGTGAATTAAAACTTTATCTCTTGAGTTTGATGGGAGATTTTTTGCGCTAATTAGTCACTTTTTGTAAACATGAATTGTTTGAAATATGATTTAAATGGGAAATCTATCTCCATGGTTTATTTTTCACAAGCTTTTACCGAACAATGAAAAGTATACAGAAATTAAAATGGCTATTTAATTTTGCAGTTTATGAGGAAGATTCTATCTTATAATATGTTGCTCAGAAACGCAATTAAATCTGTCTGTTAATTTTGATTATTATTTTTTCGATTTGAATAATAAATAAATGGATATAAAAATATATTTTAGAAAAGAATGATTTGATTTTTCTTATAGCATTTTTGACTGGATAATATCAATTACAGTCTTCAGGTTCAAACGTTATTATTATTGATATTTTTGGGGATTATTGATATTTTCAAGTTATTATGCAATTGTTTTATTATGACAAAAATTGCTTAAACGCATATATTGTATGTTGTATGAGTAATCTTCTACAAATACACGGGTATATCTTTTAATTTACGAGAATATAAGTAGTACAGGTATATTGGCATATGTTTTGATATATATTGGCATATATTGGAATCAATTACGACCTTCTGGTATAAAGAGTACGGGGATTATTGATATTTTCAATTTATTATGTCATCTCTTTTATTTTGGCAAAATTTTTGAGACTCATATTGTAATACGAGTAATCTTCTACTAACACACTGGCATATTTTCTAATCTACGACAATATAAGTAGTACGGGGTTGCATATATTGATTCAATTCCTTTTTTATTTTGTAAATTTGCTTTCAAAAGGAGTAAGGATGTTTTATTCTTCAGATCTGCCCGTGAAGATAATTTTGCATAGTGAGAACAGATATTCTTAAACTTCTCTTTAGGAGCAATAAATTTAATATTTTAACAGAATTTGCACATGATTGTGAATTATAAGTTTCTTTATATTATATACTCCATACGAAGAATGGGTATGCTGCTAGCATTAAATAAATATTTATAAAAGCAGTCATCAGTGTTTTCTATCAACTCATTTACCAGAAACTTCTTATTTTAAACAAGAGTTCATAAATATTGGTTGGTTGCATACATTTTAAGAGTGTTTTGGAATGCAAATGAACATTATTTCTGGTACTACAGAAGCACTTGCTAAGTATTTGCAACATATTTTGTCAATCCTGTTAAGTTACATAAAATTAGGGAAATGCACATCAATGATTTCTACTAGCTAGTAAATAATAATAAGAAGGTAGAGTTGGGTTAGGAAATGCTTGTGCTTAAAGTCCTTTTGTGACTGCACAACCTAAATTAATTGGGAACAAGAGCTCAGTTTGCATATGAACAAAATGTCTGATTGCAGTAAGTAAAAATACCGATAGCTTTCAAAATGAGAAAGTTTCGTTATTCATAATACAAATGTATGTGATTAAGAGAAATGATATTACTAACAATGATGGGATTCTAAAGCCAAAGCACAACTTTGAAAGGTATGAAAAACTAGACACAACAAACTTTTTAGACATTTGAAGTTCATTATAAAAAGTGGTGACTGAATTTAAAAGTTTAAAAATTGTAAAATTTTTTCCACAGGTTTTGAAATACTTATTTTGCAACATTTAAAAGCTATCATAGACTTTGGAAAAAAAAAAAAATAAAATAAATGAAGACAAGTATGTTATATTGAAAGTTCAAATAATTCATTCAAGTTAGTATAATAAAGTAAACTGCCAATGGCTTTAAGTTTTCATACAAATGAGAAGTAATTTGGAAATTCAACATGTTCATTAAAACATCTCATTTAGTATATGATTTGAATGACTTACATACGGTCATTCCATATCAAATCAACACAAAAAAGAGTGGCATTTTCAACCCAATCGACATCGATTTTTTAAACTTTGCTATTTTGTTGTCCACTCATACATAAGACAATATGCAAAATTTTTGCCCCTAATTCTAAATAGTTTTTTATTTATAAAAATTTGAAGTTTTGAAAATCCGGCAATTTTTCATGATTTTTGACATATTCAAACATTGGTATATTTTGATCTAATCAACGGATTGTGTTGAAATAAGGCTTATTTTGTAGTTTAAAGTATGACTATTCTTGTGATATGTTACATAACCCTGCAAATGATATTTGTAATTTCAAGGTCATTTGATTTGACATTTGACCTTGAATTGCGAAAAAGTGTATATTTAATTTAAAAATATATATATATATATATATATATATATTTTGTTGATATGCTATTTATTTCTGCTATATAAAAATTTTAAGTTGGGAAAACCATGAGCTCATAGTAAAACAAATTTCTAAACAAATATATGCTATATGAGCAGGTATTCGAAAATGTTGGAAACCACATAAAAGCATAATTGATTAAATAATTCCTAAATAAACATCATTATATTTAACTAAAAGTTATAAACATTTACTAATGTGCATATAATTTTTTTTTTTTTTTTTTTTTTTTTTAAGATTTGAAAGAGAATAAATAATTTAGTCATTCAATAAATGTTGGAAACCCACACAAAAACATAACTGATTAACTGATTAAACGATTCTTAAGAAATAAGCATTATCATTCTTAACTAAGTTATAAATATTTCCTAATGTGCATATGATGTTATACATTTTATTTTGCTGAATTTTAAGATTTGAAAAAGATTGTAGATCGTTTTTTTATTTAAGTACACTTACTAACATTGCTATTTTGTGTGTATATATGGTCTCTGTCCAGCAATGTTTAAATGGACTGTAAATTTTACCTTAAAAATATAATTTATTTACTGGATAGTTTGACCATAACAGAAACTAACTAAACTATTTCTTGGTATGGTAGGCACACACAAAATCCACCAACAAAGAGTTCAACACCAATGGTGGTTGGTGGGCAGACAGTTCTTTATATAAAATAATGACCAAACTATATTTAAAATCAAATACACAATAAAATTCAGGCTTTTTTTTTTTTTTTTTTTTTGGTTAAACATTTTAAAACATATTTCAACAATCTCAAACAATTTACTAGTTTGATAAAATATTAACAGATTTTAAACTATTTTCTGTCTTAAATTACAAATTTCTATAGAAATTTTAATTTCCAATTAAGTGGAATGCAACTTGTACATTCCATTTGTAGATGGTCATGACAAATAATATTACTTAAAATATCAGCATACAAAAATATAAATTCTTCCAGATCCACACTGATAATAGTAAAATGATAGTAAAATTTAAAAATTACCAGTTATTTAAAGCTAAGGTAAAAGCTAAAAGTTTTAATTTGCCTTTATACTAAATTAAATATGTAAAAAATATCTTTAGTAAAAAAAAAACTGATGCTTAATTTTACTGAGTTATAAAATGCCTATGATCATGGATATCTTCTTTTACAAATATGAAAAATATATTTAAAAATCTGTGAATTAGAATTTTTGACACCAAAATAATTTATTCACAACATATGTTTTGAGGCCCATATAAAATTTAAGAGTGATTTTTTTTTTAACTTTTGGAGTGGTAAATAGTTTTATATTTGTTTTGAAACTGCTGACTTCTCTTTTAAGTTTCAGTGACTGGCATATTTAAATTGTAGATATAATTACATTTCAATAGACCAACAAAAGACATAATCAATTTTTTCATAGATAGAAGAGACATTAAAATACAAAGGTTAATAAATACAGAACATAAAATTGCACTATAACTATAAATAAAGTAATCACAACATAAATTGTTGTGCGAATAAAATGATAAAAGTAGACACAAGTTTCAGAAATGTCTGGATTATCTTTAGTGTGAACAAAACAAGAGTAGGGTGCGAAAAATGTACCGAAATATATTTTAGCTTTTATCATTTTGTTTGAGCAGCAATTTACATTGTGATTTTTTTATTTAAAGGTCAATAATGGTTGTAAAAGTAAACTTATAATATTGAATGAAAATTTAAGAACAAACATGAACTCATGATCATGGATATCAATAACAAAATAACTATGTATAGTGGTTAAAATGGTACATATGGTGGTACAAATGGTTAACATTTGACAGTCGCACAGTGTACTGAGTAACTGAGTATGATGTTTACAGTTGAAACTCTAGTGATTCACTTAATAAGAAAATATATGCACTGAGACACCCCTTAATCTCTTTTTAAACAAAGGGTAACGTGATTAAAGTGTAAAAAAAAAAAAAAAAAAAAAAAAAAAGAAAAGATGTTCATTCCCAGTTTATTCATTATCTAACAATAAAGTTGAATATTTTTTTCATAAAAGTATGTATGCACCTAAACTTTATAAGAGAGCTAAAATTAATGAAAATAAGAAAAACTAGAATATACAAATGTGGAAAACAAGGAAACTGGATAGGGAAAAACTCATTGATATATCGAGTATGTTGTATGACTGTGAATGAAACAGAATGCTGCATGACTGTCGAAGGATTAAATACTTTTCAAAACTGTGGGAACCTTTCAATGCTTAGATAGGATTTAATAAATACAATAGAATCTTGTCTAAAGTTGATAATTTTAGTCCTATACGCTCTAGTTTCAAAAGTATGTCAGTTTATATACAAGGATCAATTGCTTTGGATGCAAATTCAAGAAATTTACTACAGCAAAATTTCCATTATCTAAAATTTCTTTGATTGGCAGTTGTTTCAAAACTGTTAACTATGCATTGCTTTTTCACTCAGCAATGCATAGTTAACAGTTTTGAATTAATATACAGTTAAAGTATATATTTTTTTTTCTATTATATATAAAAACAACAAATCACATGCAAATCTATCATATCATTATACAGTTACTGCCAAATGTTACTTATTTGGCTATAGGTTAATATTTCAAGTTTTCTCTATTATCTATTCATTATTTTATTTTTAAAGGCACATTGGCTTTAAATTATTCTGTTTATTTACATTCTGCATCAGCTTTGCATGGTATATCACATCAACAGCATGGCTATGAAAGCAATTGTGATTTAATTGGAGATTTGAAAAACAGGGCTTTTTGTACCAAAAATCAAATTTCCAGAATAAAGATAAAAAATCTGATGCGGGCAGCACATGACTTTCCTTATATAATGCAATGAATTTACTACTTTTACAGTAAAGAAAAAAGATTATTTTTATAGTAGTTATTTATATTCCTTCCAAGATATTGAATTTTCGTTAATGAGTCGTCATTTTTCATGTCATCATCATCAATGAGTCGTCATTGATTTAGCATCACTTTTATCTATTTGGCGAGTTTTTAGCTAATTTAGCAATATTTAAAAAAGTCATTCCACCAAATTTGTCGCCAAAATCTCACCAAGCATTACGGACAAAGAAATAAGCTATTCTTACAGCAGATAAATGACTATTGGCATTCAAATACAAAAGTATTACTCAAAGTATCTTTTTTCATGAATGGAACGAGCTAGATCCATGAGAATGATGTCACCAAATTTATCGCATGGTAGTATTACATATGAAAAGTGAACATGTTTCTCAATAGGAAATATTTTTTTTTTATTTTATATGACTTTTTGATATTTTTTTTGAAAAATGTGCAATATCTCGAGAACGGTTCATGTTAGCATTCTAAAATTTATGTCAATCGTTTTCTAATGAAAAATTACATAAGAAATGTCTATTTGCTTAACTTTATCAGTGGTTTTGATTTTTTCAAAATTTCACTCAAAAATTTAGGGGGGTTCTGAACATTCGATTGCATATAAAAACAATAGGCTTCCAGTGTTTAAGGATTGTGATTTTTGTCCCAAATTTTGTTCAAATTGGTCCATTCGTTCATCAGTTATCATCTCCACAGGCTCACTGACACACATACACACACACACACACACACATAATTTCACACACACACACATACTTTCACACACACACACACACACACACATACACACACAGAGACATCACTTCAAAAATGTTTGATTCGTGATCAGGCACGCTTGAAAAGTGCTCTCCTGTCGAAAACTCGAATTCGGATTTTCGACCCCGTCACAATACTTTCCTTATATATTAGGTATATAAGGAAAATACCTAATATATAAGGAAAGGTATTAGGTATAAAATGAAATTATCTAGAAAAATCAGAATGATAGCAGCTTTGATCTATATTAAATGTTAAACGTGTGAGGATCATATGCTTTTCTAGATCTCCAGATTTTGTAGGATTAATCACCCCTGAAATTCGGATAAAAAAACAGAACACAATCACTGTTTTTGGTTTTAATTTGGTTACATAATAGTCTGGGTGAAAGTCATAAAATAGTTCCCATATAGTTTGCATATTTAATATCATCAAAAAATGTAGTGTTGGTGCATAGAAATATTAGGATTATTATTTAATGTTAAATGAAAAGAAAATTAATAGTTATAATAGCGGTGTAACTTTCATTGTTAAAACTATTTTGTTGTTGGCATCGCTTATTAGTTTTTATATTCTGTCAAAAAATGTTTTTGAATTTTAGCTTGTATTTTTAACAGTTCACCCACTTGTGTTTAGATATGTTTTGTGGATTAATAAAGATTATTTCACTTGAGGTGGTCTTATTATAGATAAGCTAACAGTGAAAATTAACAGGTTATGAGTGAAATTTAACAAGAAAAACAAAGAAGCATATAATAGTCATGTTGAAGACCCAGACCATCCGACTCGTCTTAAGACTTGAGCAGCTGTTTGGATGGCCGGCATATAGTCATGTGTGAAAATTGAAAATCCTGATGATGTAGCAGAATAAAAAGGCGGTTTATGGCAAAATTTGCTTATGGTTTTAAGCTTCAGAAATTTACAGTATGCACTTTTTTATGATAGATTTCTCATTTTTCTGGACAAATATGGATTCCCTAGTTAAGGTCTATGAATGCTGCATGTTATATATATCGCTCAATATGTTCATTCATTTGTTAAGATAGATAAAATGTATTTAATTTTATTAATCCATAAAAAATGGTTCAAAAGATACTTTTAAGCAATTGGCTAAAATTGAGAGCGACATAATAAAATGATTGCTTACCCAGAAGAAATAAGTGAAGATTACTTAAATTTTTAAAATAGTAATACAATTATATTTTATTAATGCTTTGAATGTCAATATATTTTTATTATTTCTCATTATACATACCATAAATAAATTTTTTACTTTCCTTATATACATATTGTGAAAGTGTTGTGACGGGGTCGAAAATTCGAATGAGTTTTTGACGGGAGAGCACATTTCAAGCATGCTTGATCATGAATCAAACATTTTTGAAGTGATATCTCTGTGTGTGTGTGTGTGTGTGTCAGTGAGTCTGTGTGGAGACGATATCTCACGAATGAATGGAATGATTCAAATAAAATTTGGCACAAAAATCACAATCTGTGAATACTGGAAGCCTATTGTTTTTAAACGTAATCGACTGTTCAGAACCCACCTAAATTTTCGAGTGAAATTTTGAAAAAATCATCAAAAAATCAAAAACTTCAATAAAGTTATGCAAATAGACATTTCTTATGTAATTTTTCCTTAGAAAACAATTGACATAAACTTGAAATGAATTTGCAAATTAAACATGTTTAATTTTAAATATTGAAATATGTTAACTAGTTTAATTTATAAACTTCGAAATATTTTTCTTAAAAATTTAGTTACTAAATTTTTTAAAAAGGTTTTGAATTTGTTAAATAATTAAAATATGCAAATTAATTTCTCAATTTACTGGGTTTTATTAAATGCTATATAAATAGGTTTAAAATTAATTAATCATGCTACAGAATAAGCATCTATTTTGGCTATAAGTATTGTTATATAAGTAACTGTACTTTTATTTAAATTTTCAGATAAGAATGATGTCAAAGCCATATATTATATACAGGCTGATGCAAATATTTTTGTATTCTGATCAAAATTTGCTTCTTTATTGCCAACTTTCACTAGTTATAATGGATAATTCAATTTTGGGATGTTTTGATTTCAAATAAACAAAATTCTACTGTACACAAATATTTAGTCAAAAGTTTGTAAAAATAAAAATATAAGTTTTAAAACATGTTGGCACATAAAATATGTCAAGCTAAGTAAATTACAAAATACTTCCATTTACTAAATAAATACAAACTAAGCATTTGGAAATTAATTTTAATGCACATGCTTGTGCATTCTGCAAGTATAAAGTTGAAGAAAGTGTATTTAAAAATGAATACAAACCAATAAAGAATTTTAAAATGTGGTTTTATCCTCACATCTTTCAAGTCAAGTTGTAATTAAATAAATTTTAATACAAATCTTTAAATGGAAAAGGAGTTAGATAAAAATACGAAATTAAAAACTAAAAAACTATTAAGGATTACAACTGAACTCCAATAACAAATCACATTTTCATAACTGATTTCTGATATCGAAGAGAATAAATGGGTATTTTGAAGATGCAAGTACCTTGAGGCACAGGTATGCATGAATTTCCTATCAGAATTCCTGTCAGAAACTGTGTTAAGGCCAGCTGATGACCAGCTGAGCAATTTGAACCAGCTTATGAAAAGATTTTGAATTTGTATAAATAAATGGGAAGTTCATGATCTATGCTAGATACTCTATAAGTGAATATTATTACATTATATAGGGTGCTTCAAAAAGATTGAATGACTAAATATCTCTTGAACAGTTGGTTGCAGATCAATAGTTCCAATGTAAGAAATGTTTATACAGTACGCAACCTCTTATCCGGCGTTCCAATATCTGGACTCTCCCAAAACCGGAATATGGCAAAATAATGCCAAATTCTGCGCCAACAAGCGATTATTTGCTAAATATTGCTCCAAATAGCGATTTTTTGTTTAAAGTCCCACCAAATGCTTTTTTGCTTTAATTAGCAATATCAATTAAAAAAAATGCATTGAAACCTGCTATTTTAGAAGGTTTGAAATAGGACGCGCAAACCGCACACGAAATTTAAAATTCCTGCGCAGAAAAAAATGCTGCGTGCACTCGCCGCCGCTGATTCTTCTTAAATTTTGAAAACGAACACAAGGAATTCTCGCGATAGCGAATGAAAATATTCCGTGGATCACATTTTTTCCGAGAAGTTCCACAATTCCTCTTTTCCGGAAAACATCCGAAGTAGCACCGTTTTCCCCTAAAATTTCCTAAGCGGCTGCATCCGGCCGTCACCCCCCCTCCCCGATAGTAGCTCTCGGAGGTGACGATCCGGCACAGGCAAGACCGTCACATTGACGGCGAGACGCGTCATTCCATTCTTCCCTAGTTTCAGATAAGTCTCCTGTATAGAATATAGGAGTCTTATACTATACAGGAGTTAGTTACGGACAAGTCGCGGCGAGGTGCTTTTTTAATGGCGTTTCATTTTTTTCTGGGTGTATAGGGCAGAGCACACTAGGCACAAAGGTTTCGATTTTTCCGAATTCATTACATTTTCTTTTCTGCGCTTTGTTCCAAGACTTTGATTTTTGGTAAAAGTATTTCAACTTTTTCGCTAGAAATATCCCGATATCGCTAAAGAAATCCTACGCTCTTCAAACGCGATGTGCCGTGCAGAATTCACACTATTTTGCACAATTTAATAAACATTTATTGGAAAAGATGAAACAAAAAAGTCATCAGCGCATTTACGAGATGATAGAAAGTACGTTTAAGTAAGGAATTCCAGAAATTAATGAGAGTTAACTTTTGCCGAAATGCAGAGAAAAGTATAGCAGTAATAAAATGTCATTCAGGGCCTTCTGATTGATCTCTCTAAATACTTAACCTAAGGAATAAACTTGTCATTTTCTCGGGAAAATCTATTTTTTTTCATCTCCGTGGAAATATACACATCTTCAATATTTAAAAAAAACGTTGATGGAATTCCAAAATCAAAATCATTTTCAATTAAATCCTATTATTTGGATCGAAAATTGACCCTAGCAAAAAGTTCCATTGCAGTATATTTATGGGGTTTTAACGTGCTACATTTATTAATTAGTAATTTATAGAAGACAGTTTAGCAATATCGCGAAATTTTGTTATTTATACACGATCGTCGGTATATTTCGTTTTATTTTTAAATATTTTCCATTTTTTCAATCTGCTTCCATCCACTAATATTTTTATATATTTTGTGCTTTTTATGCTGGGATATTATCTTTTAAACATATTGTTGGTGAAAATGAGATATATGTTTAGGATAACGAAATTAAATTTTTTTTATTTATTTAGGCATTTAGAATTATAAGGCTTATTAGAAATACATTTGAAGAACATAAATTAGAATTTGATATATTTGCACCCATAGTTGAATATCTCATTTCAATTAAAAATGAACATCCTTTTCATTCTAATTTTATTAAAAATACTTTAAAATATTTTGAAACATATGAACAAAGGTGCTTCTGCCAAAATATTAGATGATAATGGTGAGGGCCCACTTTAGTTAGAAAAAAAAAACTTCTAATAACTACCCTGAATAATCAACTTTTTCCAGACATTTTTTTCTTTCAAAATTTTTCTTAATCACTAAATTTGATACTATAATTACATGTAATTTGCATTTTAGTTAACCCATATAAATTGTAAAAAAGCTTTTTTTAATACATTTATGTTTTTAAAATGAATTATAATTTTCTATAATGACATTTGAGACTCTATTCCAGTAAGTTTTCGAAAAAGTGTTCCGAATTATGGAAAAACCCCTTATCCAGAATGCCTGAAGTCCCACGCATTCCGGATAATAGATCCTGTACTGTAATAAGATAACATTTAAACAACGACAGTTTGGGTAATATAACACACTTTAGTTAAAAAGTACAAAATACAAAATTTAACTTTTTATATAGGCCCTCTACAAAGGAAGTTCCAATTAGCAGATTGTTCCTTCATATTCATTTACAGATATTTCGATAATTTTTTTTAAAATTTTTTATTAAAAATTTTTATTTTAATTTTTTTTTTTTTATTTATGCTTTTATTAAAAAGCAAAAACAAAATAACCCCCTAAATTGTTAATGAAAATTGATAATGTTAATTGTTAATGAAAATGATAAAAATTGTTAATGTTATAGGACTTAAACCACTTTGACCTGATCAAAAGAAACAGCAAAATCACAGATTTCAGGTGCAGTACAAAAATTGAATTCCGTTAGATAAAATTTCCATTCAAAACTTTCATGAATGCCTACCTTTAATAGAAGTTTTATACAGTCCTCAGTTATCAGCCGAAAACTTTAATTAATGATATATCTGGCAATTTTCCTTGCACGACAATGGAATTTCTTTTATTTGATAACTTGGGCTTTGGAAAGTATTTTTATCAGTGCTAGACAAATCCCGGGCACCAGGTCACCTAAAATAGTAGTGGTGGTGACTGGAAATTTAGAAGACCGTTGAAGAAAAATTGTTGATCAATGAAAAACTCTTGAGTTGAGCTACAAGCCGAAGTGTTAAAATGTTAAGGGAGGAGAACACATTTTGCTGTAACTAGGCAAGGAGAAACATGCAACCATTTTATACTACCCCATCTACTGTGGGAATCCACTTCACCACATCTCATTCAAAGTAGGAAATAATAGAAAGCTTTATTTCCCCATCTGAGATCACATCAGTGAGAGTACAAATACATGTGCTAATTATGTATGCCACATTGTTAGAGGAAAGAGAATCACATGAATTTGAAAGTGAATTAAAATTTGCTAAAGAAGTAATCTCATGTGTTTTGACCTTCACGGGTAGAAAAAGTTTAACTATGCATTCTGTAAATAGATGTCTATCATACAAATATTTGTAAAATTTCTTAAATAAAGTGTAATTTACCAAATAATTACCATTTCAAAATGGTAAAGATGCAAAGCATTCATGTTTAATGAGCTTCTTTGTTATTCCACAATCATCAGGCCGAAATTGTAAAAACAACTTTAAGATTAAGGAAATCAAATAAAGAAAATGTTTACCAATTTTCACTCCATAATTTATTAAATATCAGCAATGTTTGTCATGTTTAAAGTATTAATACTTATATATAAATTAAACCATTTTGTTCATTGAAAAAAATTAAACAATATTTTCATTTTAAACATTTTAAATTCGAAATTTTTTTTATGAAAAATGATTAAATTAGCAATTTTTGCTAATGAACTTCATAATGATTCATAAATTTTAAGAAAAGGCACTAAAAAAGTGATTTTTGCAAACAACCGTTAAAATTTGCAATTTTACGAAAAAGCATTAAAATTCACAATCTCTTCATGAAATATTGCTTAAATTCACGATTTTAAAGAAAAAATCCCTAAAAGTTGAGATTTTAACAAACACTAAAATTTGTGATTTTTACTAAAACACGTTAAAAATTGAAATTTTATTAAGAATGCGCTATGTTTGAATTTTAATTGCAATTTTACAAAATTCGTGATTTTCATTCACTAAATTCACGATTTTCACTAAAATTTGTGATTTTTACGAGAGGACGTTAAAGTTTGTGATTTTTGTGAAAGAATGTTCCCAATCGTTACATACACACACACACAAAAAAAACTTTATTTTCATTGTTTTTGTGGTGCTACCTATTGATCATATTTGGAGATAAAATATTGTTAATGTAATTATTAGCAATTTCCCAGGAATATTTTCCGATTTTCAGGTATATAAGGCGAATAAAATAAGGAATTTTTAAGGTCCCTTATAAGAAAAACAGTAAACCCAGTTTGAATATTGTTTATATTACATTAAATAAATAAATATATGCATTTTGCCTTACTTATAAATTCAAAAAAATAAAAATTTATTATTTTTTAAGTACTAGTCATAATCTCTGCATTAAACCATTGTAATTATTTATCATACACATTTTCTAACAAATGTAATAAAATACAAAATAATGTAAATCAAAAGCTGTGTCTCCCAATTTTTTGGCCTGGTTCCCAGATGGAGGAGACATTTATCCAGCCTTTCTTTTAATAACTGAAAATATTTTTTTCTAGGGGCACATATAAAAAGTTATATTTTGTACTATTTTACAAAAAGATATTACACATTTTCAAAATTTACTTACAATGATAATCTAAAATTGAAACAATGGGTAGAAAACATTTCCAATTTTGCGAAATATATTGATAATGCAAAATAAAACTTTAAATCAGTTAGTTTTGAAATCTAGGGCAGGAAAAAAATAATAACAGTATTTTCTTCTTAAATACATTTTTACGGTAAATATCCAAAATGAATATCAAAAATATTCTTGCATAACAATTACATAGTTGCTAACCTTAGGAAATAGAAATTGGGGGAGATTTTCATATAGTTTCAAAATTATTATAGAATGCCAAAAAATTTTGTGAGGGCTGATGGGAAGAAAGGAATTTTTATTTTTAGAGTATGGATTTTTACTTTTACTGAATAAAATATCATTACAGGTACAGGGATAAACTCCAATCTAATCTGAACACTTAAGATTAATAAAGTAAATAAAAAAATAGCAAAATTATAAAATCTTAGAAGTAATAGTGGTATATTTGGCTTTTTTTGAAAAGTGTTATAAGTTGCAGACTCTACATTCTTCATAAACTTAAAAATTCAAAAACTAACAAAGACCATGCAGTAGGCCAAAGCACCATGTGTTCACATAACGGTCTAAAGGTGCTTATTTAAAGCATATTACATCCATTGCATAAGTACATCCAAATTGCATGCATTTATGTAATAGGTAGCTACTGCAAGAAAGCTACTGTAAGTTAAGGGCTTTTTAAAAAAGAGATTAAGGTGGTCACCAAAGGTTAGCTATGGACTGGTAGTGACGTATTTTAGTTACATCAGTAGCTGATGTATTTTTTGTTACATCAATTTAAAAAATTGATTGTTAAAAAAGGGACTGCACTCCCAGGAGGCTAGTGCTTCTGTAACATCTGATTGCAAGAAATTTTATATTCTATTCCTTGCTGTCAATCTATACTAGATCCCAATGAGGAGTTTTTTAAAAATTGGAAAATATTTCATGGGTTTTATAGAATTCAACATTCAATAATTAATAAAGAAAAATGTAAACAATCATACTAAGTAAGAGATAACATACAAGAGACAACAGCAACAGGCATATAAAACAAGGCAACAAAAAAAATATTACTAAAATTCCTTCTCTAGATTAAGACTACACACACTTTTCAGTATTGACTGTATATTTCTACCAAGTCTTTGTATGATGCCAGCTCAATGTATTTTGACTTCCAGCAAATAAAAAACTGTCACTACAAATATTGTTAAAACATGCAGAAAACAATTTTTATTTCAGAACTTTTAAGAATTTTTTCATAAATTGTAAGAATGCTTTTTTCTAAATTTCCCTGTATAAAGGATTTTGGTGGAAATTGTTTAAAATCTAGGAGATTTTCATATTTTTCGGGAAATCGAAAGACAGTGTGAAAATTTCGGAGAGTTGGCAGCTATGCAATTAGTTATTCTTTTGTATACAACACAGTTGGGAGGATATAAAGTATTTGGTTTAGAGTATTCATATAGTCTTTGCATATATATTTTAAAAACAGATTGTATATATTAATTTTTGTATTTTACAAAGGAGTATCATTTCAGATTGTTGCTTGAAATTCAATGATAACTGCATTTTAAAAGTAAGGAATTTTGTAAAGAGTCTCTTTTTGAGAATGGTTTCTTTCCAAAGTTCGGAATATTATGTCGGAATACAAGGGCTTTGAAAAAAGGATCAATTTTTTTCTGGACAGACTTTTGGTTTCACATAGCAAAACTTCAGGCCTGTTTCATTCAGTTGAGGCTGACTTTGAAAATTAGTTATAGACTATAACCATGAGTTCATCAAAGGAGAATTTTCAAATATTTAAGAAACTTTGCTATTAAAACAGATTACTATCTGTTTTAATAGTGTAGATGTGCATTATCTACACTATTACAACATATAATAACGTTTGCACTAGTTTTGTGCTTTCTACACTATTAAAACATGTCCGGCTATATGCATGTCCGTCCAGGAATTTATATGAGTACTGGGCATAGAACGTAGAGGTAAGTTTTAAATGAGAGATACAAATCTTGAAATGAAAGTTCACGAGGTAAAAATTAAAAAACAAATTAAAAGGATATTTAATTATTTAATGTTTATGTAGAATTTAAGTGATTTTCATAATTTTGACAATCCATTTGTAACAGAAGAATGAATATGCAATTTTAATCTTGAACTAAACATAGTACAAAGAAATATCTTTAACCCTTTCGCAAAGGCGGAACTAACCACTAGTATGCCACCAATGAATGGGTTGTTATGGCATTAGTGCACACCATACACTTTAATTACTTTACTTTTAATTATGATGCTCCACAAAAGGTAGAAAACAAATACACTTTCCTCGTGTCAAGAACTTTTTTTTTGTGAGCTAGTTAAATGCATGGTGTCCAATTCGAGTATCATTATTGCAAATTTCGCTAGCCAATGGGATGCATTTAGTGGATGCCAGATATAGCCGGCACTAGCCAGGGTGAAGCGTTTAGTGAAGGCCGGATATAGCCAGTGCTAGCTAATGCAACACATTTAGTGGATGCTGGATATAACTGGTGCTAGTCGTGAAAGGGTTAAAATGGTACCTGAATGGAATTCATAACAAAATATTCTGGTTTTTGGTGTTTATTTTGTGAATGTTATTTTTTCTTTGAAAAAAGGTCTACTAAAATATAAGGATCATACTGTGAAAATTTTCCTTAATGTTGGAATTCCTAATATCAAATTCATGGTTTAGATTTCATCTGGATATTGTTTTGAAGATCATTTTTTGCACTGAGATTGGTGTTAAGATTGAAACTATGCAATAATTTTTTCAACTGTTGTTAATGGATTAGTGCAAAAATTGTTCAAAATTCAGTTTAAACATTAAATAATAAAATATATTTAATTATTCTTATTTTCACTCAATAACTTTTATTTTAAGATTTGCCTTTCTTATTTAAGGTCATTCTTATTTTTTTCACCTAGAATTTATATTTTAAATTTCCGGATAGCACTAGGCTACAATGGGTATTTTTTTTTTTCAAATTTTCTCTCTGATAATTTTTATTCCAATATTCATATTTCTCATTTAAGATTTTTACTTTTTAATACCAGTAGACCCAGCAAATCCCTAATTTCTGGAGAGACATCCTGCCATACTAAATGATCAGATATGTTTTAATAGTGTAGAATCTGTAATTAAATTTCGGTCCTTACATGTGAATCATGCAGTGCAAGTTTAAAAATTACATAAAAAGAAATAAAGAAAACAATGTGAAAATATTTTATAACATATCATTTTGTCTCCTGTATTAATTTTATATGCATATAACAATTTATTTTATAGTAATTAAATTTAGTCTAAAAAACAATTCTAATATAATTCTTTTGAAAATAAAAAACAGTTAAAATGCACAGGAGGATTATAAACAGATTTATGAGGGTTCCTCCCAGCCATCACTGGTATGCGGGCAGAGAGCCGGGCTCTTCGTTCGTTCTCAATTGTGATAGAGCCTCTCGAACTGCAATATCCAGATTAGCAAGCAGCCACACAAAAGGTCTCTCGTTTTTTGAGGGCAGGAGGATTTTTGCAGTCTGCTCTAAATGTCAAGCTCAGCAGGCTTTTCCTGAACACATTCTGGACTGTCTGGGACTTTCCAGAGAGTACATTTACTCTTCCCCCCTTCTGGTTCTCGACTTCCTTAGGGTCAACGGTCTAATGGATCTTGTCTGACTTCGTCAGACAGCCGGAGGATAAGCCACAACACAACACAGATTTATTAAAGAAAACCGGTGGGTTATAGAGGGAGATGGGTTTGAACTTTTGGATAAAAGAGTGATGTAAAATTTATTTTCTTAGACTATCTAAGCACATAAAGTTAATTTTCATTTGGAATTTGATCCATTCTTAGTTATAGACCATTATTGAAGTTCAAATGAATATTTATTAATATTTTAAATGTTAGAAGTATTAAAAGAGCTATCAAGAACTATAAAAGTTTGAATAACATTTCTAAACATCTATCATGTTTGAGTTCCATCCTCAATTGTAGTGCCAATGTTTATTGGCACTACAATTTTAATACCAAACGAAAAAATTTAAAATATTAATTATTACGTGTTTTCTATTATATGACTAGTAAACAATTCAAAAGAGGCAGCAACATAGGGATTTTTACAGTTCACAAAGCAACTTTATGATTTCAATGAAATGACAAAGTATCATATAAAGTGGAAAAGTAAAAATAGAAAGCGAACCTCCACAACACCAACTGATGAGCAGAGTTTTTTCAACTGAGCCTCACTAGTTGATGATGATAAGTTTGCAACAGAAACGGAGTGAGTTTTAGACACATCCTTATCCTTAAAATGAGAAGAAAAAAAATATAGTTGAATATATAAACATAAAATTTAAATGGATACAGTAAAATTTTCTAAATTTAGCACAAAGGTAAATATCAATTAAATGAATATTCCAATAAGATTCTTATTTAAATTATGACATCTGAAGACTCATTACACACAGATTACACTCTTCCCGGCCGTCCAAACAGTTACCTTACACCTTTCTGGTAGGTCGGACAGTCTGGGTAACAACAACAACAACACAGATTACACTAGCATAACAATGATTTAGCTGCCAAAGAAAATCTGATGATTTATGCAAGGTTAGCTAGTTCAAACCACAGTCAAAAACTACGTTTTTTAAATAAATCATGCTTTTTTTCTTAAATTGTATAAATTTCAATTTCAATTCCTATTTTCAAAGTTAAAAAATATTCATATTTTAGAAGTAACTAGTGCAACTATAAATTACAAGCTAATACACTCTTTATTAAATAGTATGATAACAACATGATTAAGGATTGCATCAGAAAATCAAAATTGTGTGATGCAATCTGTATTCCACAGTCACATTGGACATCTTCCCATTGGTTTTTCTGTGTTCTAATGTGTTCTCCGACTGGTAGTTTCTGTTTACATGTCTTACAGGTGTGTTAGTTGTCTCGGCATTTTTTCTCATTTCATTAGTTGGTGCTTGTTGTATGATGTATAATATGTTCTTGTATTAATCTTTTGTATTACTTTTTTCCATCACTTTGGTGTAAACCTTGATTTCTACAAACATTGAATAAACATTTTTTTATAATTGTTAGTCATTCCTTGTGTTTTCTTCAATGTAATATGCCGAATACTGGCAGAAAAATCGATATATTTTGGCAGTCATTTCATGAATATAATATTGAATCAAAAAAAGACATTAGATCCAAATGTAAAAATTGTGGTAAGGAATTAGAAGACCAGGTTACCAGGATGAAGAATCATTTGCCTAAATGTACAAGAAATGAAGATATCTATGAAGATATCTTCATTTCTTGTACATTGTGTATCTTTTTTACTATTTTAATTATCATTATGATTGTGTTAAAAATAAAACAAATTACAATATTTATACTTATTTTGAAATTTATTGAATTATATTATGGTTACATACTAAGTCAATTTTATACTTTATATATATAGTATAATGCAAGTATTGTGAGGGGGTCAAAAATTTGAATTCCAAGTTTTCATTGGAAGTGCCGTTTCAAGCATTCCTGAACTTGAATCAACTACTTTTGAAGTGACAGTGGTAGAATTTACACAAAAAAGTCACTGGTTGAGATTCAGTGGTCTGTACTAAATAGTACTAGTCCCCAAATTTTTTGCACCATGTTATTTCTAAGGTTGCCACTCCAACAACAATGTAACAAAATTATCCTGATTTTTTTAGATAAGTTTTTAATCTTAAGAAACACAAATGAAACTACAGTGAAACCTGTATATGGCAACCAACTGTGGGACATTGTAAAAGTGGTTTCACTTATTGCTGAATACAGATATAATGCTGTGAAGAAACTGTGTGAAACAATTTGTTTAATATTGCTACATCTAAAACATTAATAACTTCTTTAAATTAAAAAAAAAATATCTATGTAACTTTATGTTACCAATTTTTTTTAGTATACTGGCACTTGTTAAAACTTAATACTTTCCTTTCCCCATTGAGTAGCCATTGGCAAAATTATTCTCTGTACAAATATACTATTATTTTTCTTTTAATATGGCTTGCTACTTACTAATTTACACATAGGTGTTCCACTACAATAACTAAAACAATAGACTCATAAAAGGGTTCTCGCCAAGATTTTAAAAATTAAAGAGGAAAATACCCCCCCCCCCCCCAAATAAGGCATTGGGGGGTTGGATTTTAAAATATCAGGGGAGTTTAAAAAAATTTGCAATAAAATACAAAATTCATAACTTCTTTTCTGAAAATAATAGCAGCAAAAATTTCACAGAGCAATATTAATTAACATACATTCATCATTTCTATTTTCTTATTTTTGATATTTATTAAATTTTTATACTGGTGTTTTTCTAATGTTAAGTTTCTCTGTCAGTTTTACCTATACTTTTCATCTGTTTTATATATTTACAGATTTGCTTTATTTATTTTTAGTTCATTTTCAATATTTTAAACATTTGTGGTCATGTACTTCTTGGGACAATTGTAAATCCATTTTTTCCCACAATAATTTAATTAAGATTTATTTCAGATTTTATTTTGTACCAAAATAATGGATTATTTCCAATATTGCTTATACTCCCCCCCCCCCCCCCCCCGTTTTTAAAAGTATTTCATATTGATCTTTTACTTTTTTACTTTCCCAAAGGAACCATTTGCAATAATTTATTGCTTTTTTATAGTTAAACAGGAACAAAATTCATAACTTCTTTTCTGAAAATAATAGCAGCAAAAATTTCACAGAGCAATATTAATTAACATACATTCATCATTTCTATTTTCTTATTTTTGATATTTATTAAATTTTTATACTGGTGTTTTTCTAATGTTAAGTTTCTCTGTCAGTTTTATCTATACTTTTCATCTGTTTTAAATATTTACAGATTTGCTTTATTTATTTTTAGTTCATTTTCAATATTTTAAACATTTGTGGTCATGTACTTCTTGGGACAATTGTAAATCCATTTTTTCCCACAATAATTTAATTAAGATTTATTTCAGATTTTATTTTGTACCAAAATAATGGATTATTTCCAATATTGCTTATACTCCCGCCCCCCCTTTTTTAAAAGTATTTCATATTGATCTTTTACTTTTTTACTTTCCCAAAGGAACCATTTGCAATAATTTATTGCTTTTTTATAGTTAAACAGGAACAACTAATTTTCTATAGATTTATTACTAGCAATTATAGGTGATTTTTTATTAATTTATATTTCCGTTTTAATCTTTTAATAATGCATTTCGAAATTTTTCAGTCATCGTGATATTTTGTTCAATTTTTATTGGACATTATGAATGCAGCAATTATTTAATTAAAATTTATTCAGTTTATTTCATGATGTTTGAATACTTTAGTCTTTTGTAGAAATTTGATTTAAAACAAGTTTTTAATATTTCTGAATTTAATTCTAATATTTTTAAAATTTTATTTCATATAAAAATCGTTAAAGAAAATCAGATAAGACATTTTGCTGCAATACTTAAATTTTTCAAGCAAGCAAGCGATATGTCACCCAAATGGAAAGTTCGGTGTCGGTCCTCAAGGATAAACACAGTTTCGAACGTGTTGATTATTTTACAAATAATAATATCCAAAAACATACCCCACAGAATTTAAAAGCTAACATTCCTCTTTCTTGGATATTATTGAGGAAATACAATTTACAAATTTTTCAAAATTATTAAACACTAAACATTTTGTAAAAATATCTGCATCATTTTATTTAGTATTTATATTCCTCAAATCAAAAACATTATCATCATACAATTCTCTTACATAGTGGTATCATATCTATGTAATTTTATTTTCAATAGTGTTTTTACAAAAATGAACAGCAGTTTAATCGTCGCACATCAAAACTGGTTTCAACAACTTAATAGAAAAAGTTTGCATTCAAGTATTCTGTTTACCAAATGAAGTTCTTTTGCCGCTTCTGTCAGGGTAATATATTCTGCCTCCATTGTAGATAAGACACTTTTGTTTACATATTTTCTATTTAAATGGCATTTCCCCTAAAAAAGCAATAAAACCACTTGTAGATTTGCGGTCATTAACACACTCTGCCCAGTTGGAATTTATGCAACACATCAAGTCTGTTGTTCTAGCATTTGAAAGATTGATACAAAAGTCCACTGTTGATGTAACATATTACAGAACTTAACTGCAGCTTTCCAATGGATCAGGTCAGGATTACTGTTAAATTGGGATAAAGTTGCCATTATAAACTGAATATCTGGTCTCAATCTGAATGCCAGGAACATTAAACTCCCAATTAATTCCCGAATGGAACATAGTTTTCTTGTCATTTTCAGTACTTGGACAATTTTCTTTAGAAATAAATTGCCCAACACTCATTGGAACTTTCTTTCTATCATGATGTTGAGCTTTTGCAATGTTTTATAAATATGACCCTCCTGACGTAAATAGGCACGTTTCTCCGTTGTGTCAAATTCAACCCCTAAAACTAAGATCCTTTACTATAAGCATCTTCATAATTATGTTCACTACATGCTTCATCTCATTATCATTCTTGGCAAATATGATGAAGTCATCTACATATACTAAAATAAAAACATTTGATTTATAGGAATATATAATACAATTACTACATGAATTTTGTAAATCCACATGATTTAAGAACTTTGTTCAACTCATTACATCATTCTCTGCCACTCTGATGTAATCCATATAATGCTCGTTTGAGCAGAACTGAATCTTGAAATAGTTGTTCATAAACTTTACGCCTGCTGCATGTAAACCACTTCTTGAAGTGAAGAACATAAATAAGCACTTTGCATATCCAAATGTTTGTGAATTCAACCTTGTAAAGCAACCAGCAGAATGAAAAATAATCATTTTAGTGTAAAATTTATAACTGGTGAGAAAGTGCATGTAAAATTCCTTTCAATCTGCCCCAAACCTTGAGCAACTAAATGTACTTTGATTTTTTGAATTTCTCTTGCTGTATCCTGCTTTAAGCTCTATACCCAGTGGCAACCAATAACTTTTCTTTTCTGTGGACAAGGAACTAGTTCCCAAACTTTATATTTTTTAATAATTTTAATTTCTTCATCCATAGCCCTCTGCCATTGCATTTTAGATGGATAGGATACAGCTTCTTTATAGTTTCGAGGAACCTCAACACACATTGCTGAAGATGTAATAACTTTTGGTCAGGCCTATCTACTTTTGTTAAAAAATTAAAAAATCGTTAGTTTTGATCAAATGGCAATCTTTGTCTGCAATAGTCTTTAATTTCCCCCATGCCTCTTAAGCAAATTTCTGGTTTTGGATAACAGACATCTACACAACTAGCAGTTTCCCCTGTTTTTTGGACTATAGCCACTCACTTCCACTGCTGTGTTCCAGTTCTTGTTTTTGTAGTCTCAGAAGAATCTAATTCTAAATCTTCCATCTGTTATTACTCCATCCTCCTCATTTTCATTGGATAAATCAATTCAACTTTCATTTGGAATAAACATATCTGAATGCATTTGTTGATTCTTAAATCAAGTAATGCCTATTCTATTCTCATTGAAAAACACATTTTGTTTCTTCAGTTTTGTCATTATCTGCAACATTATCTTAACCATTATTATGTAACTTGCAGTTTGTAATGCATAATCAACAAAAATACCTGGCCTAGCTCTGTTTTCTAGTTTATTTCTTTTTTGCTCTGGAATATAAGCAAAGGCTAGATATCTATACCTTTTGAGATATAGAACAGATGGTTTCTTTCTATTCCAAATCTCATGTGGTGCTTTGTTTCCCGTCTTTTTGTGAAGAAATCTATTTTTCAGGTACGTAAAAGTCATCAAGGCTTCAGCACAGAATTCTTTTGTCACAAGTTTCCTTCTTGAAAATGGGCTCGGACTCCTTCAAGTGCAGTACGATTGCTTATGTTCCGATCATCTACGGCAAAAGACATTGGTAAATTCATATTTAATCCCACAAGATTTCAGGTGCTGTTCAAATTGATTTGAGCAAAATTCCATACCATCATCAGTATAAACTTCTTTGTACCTGCCTTCTTAGTCTTCTCCCCACTTCAGCTTTATATTTCTTAAAATGGCTAAAAACATTCTTATACTCATCAAATAAATTGTAACTTTTCTTGAATAATCATCTATTATACTTAGGGAGTATAATGCTTCTCTAGATATTACTGGTGATGGTCCCCAAATGTCCATATGAACCAATTCCAGAACTTCCTGGTCACTTCATCAGGAATCTCCTTACAATGTTTCATAGTAAGTTTTGCCAATTTGCAGGTTCACATAGATCAATAGAGCCTCAAACTTCCTCCAGACCATGAGCTATTTCTTTTCTTGAGATCTTCAGAATATCTTTATAATTTTGATGTCCAAATCTTGCATGCTATAACAATAAACTGTTTTTGAAATAAGTACTATTAGCTTCTTTGGGGGGATCTTTCTTGAAATCTTTAATAAAAATCTTACCTCTCGCAATATAGAAATCTTTTATAGCAGCTATTAAAAATTTGCTTCCATTTGGCCGGAATAGGTTTGGGGAAATGGGAAAATTTTCTTTACCATTTTCCCATTTCCCCAAACTGCATTGTAACCAGCTTGATCAATAAGTCAACCAGAGATAAGGTTTTGTGTCATATTGGGAGTATAGCATACATTATGCAATGCCAGCTGAACTGTTTACTCTACTTTTTATCACCATAACTATGTCTCCTGCACCAATAATTCTTGTAGTGCCTTCAACAAGAACAGTTTTATTTTCTTGTAAAGCTTTAAAATTAACAAACTAACTCCTTTGGTTGCAAATGTGACCTGTGGCAGCAGTATCTATGGATCTGTAGAGTTTGTAGCTGAGTACATAGACAATATAAAATGAGCATCACTTTTCTTGGATGAAAAACCACCTTTTCTTTTGATAAATCTTGATTTACTTCTGGAAAAACAATTTCTTGCTATATGACCAAGCTTTTCACAAATGTAACAGGTCAGTCTTTTCTTTACCATTTTCACAAAGTTTGGTTGTAAACTTTTTTTTCTTTTGATATTAATGTCACAGCTTGTTTGCAGTTTTCCAGACTTTCTGGAAACCAATTGTTCTTCTTCAGCTAACAACATTTGCTTCACTTCATTGGACATAA
The DNA here is from genome assembly GCA_951213105.1 of Amaurobius ferox. Taxonomy (NCBI): domain Eukaryota; kingdom Metazoa; phylum Arthropoda; class Arachnida; order Araneae; family Amaurobiidae; genus Amaurobius; species Amaurobius ferox. Next base: position 58,870,716 of record OX578135.1, on the reverse strand, counting down.
AATTTTTGTCATCCAACTGATAAATTTGTTGAACAACTCCATCATATTCCGAAGGTAAACTTTCAATAATTTGATATGCCACCTCATCTACAGGTACCTTCTTTCCAGTATCTTCTAACATTCTGGCAGTTTGTTGAATTCCAGATAAATAACTACCCATAGCTTCTTCAGGCATTTTCCTTACATTAAAAAAATCACTTCTAAAGGCAGCAAATCTTGCTCATGATACTGGTTCATACACTTCCATTAAGTTCTTCCAGGTTACTTCAGGTGTTTTTGCATCTGCAATCAAATCCTTTTGTGGTTCTTCAAAACTAAGAAATATTGTTGCCAATGCCTTAGGTCTCAGACACAGAAATAGCTGTTTGTCTTTAGCAGTTACACTTTTTGCAAGTTTCTGTTTCTTCAATAAATCCATAGAAGGCCATATAGGCCTCTGTCCATAAGTAGCATTTTCACATGTCTTCACTAATGCCTGTTGTTTAAGCTATTCAGCTTGGCACAGCTTAAAGCACTAGTATTTTCACCAAAATTATTCATCTTAAACACAAAATAATGCTTCTATAATAATAAAATAACTTTTAAATTGTAGAAATTCTTCTTAATATTCCATGACAGAAGATGTATTGACTGATACTTCAAGTTCAGAACAAGTAAGAATTGTGTACTTTCACTAAGTCTAACTACTAGTAAGTGACTAAGTTTAATATCAGCATGCATATAGGTAGGACTAACTTAAAGTTACTGAAAGTACTAAGTTATAAAAACATTCATAAATATCCAAGCCTTTGAATGCGCTAACAGTGCATAGTGAATAGTGATGACCTGAAAGCCCATAGTAAGATTTAGGTCTAAAAACATACACCACATTTCTGTCATCAATAAGCTTTAATAAAGAACTAAAAACAAGGGTGCTAATAATGGTTACAACATAACTAAGTTGTGCAATTATATTAGAATGCAACTTTCTCATAAACACCACAGCAGTTACCACATGTAGCAAGATGATGACAAAAACAACAACTGTTGCCTGGTTTACAGCATGGCATGATGGGATTGATGTGGCATCACAGCCAATCCCATTTTTGTGAGTGAGGCAGAAAAATCTGCATGGAAAATTTGGGGGGGGGGGGGGGGGACACAAAACTAAATATATTGATAATATTTGGCTATATACTAAACATTTTACAAATAATAATATCCTAAAATATACCCAACAGGATTTCACTAACATGCAGGTCATGAAGTAGTTGTCGACCAAGTATCTCCACTATATATGTAAGTCACAGCTAACAATGCAGTTTATGAAGTAGCTGTTAATTGCGCACCTTCTTTATATGTGAAAGTCATGGCCTTTTGACCCTTTAAGTAGATTCTGTGGTGCCGTTACATGGATAGAATGTTTATTATTTGGAACCATAGTTTAGACAACCTTCATGGCTTTTTAGGCACTGTCAATGATATTTATCCTTCTATTAATTTTACTGCTGAACATAAATGTGTGGGATCTTTGCCCTTTTTTGATGGTCTGGTTTTCCATGATACTAATGATTTTTGTAAACCTGTTTTTGCTAATTTTTGTATCCTCACAAATTCTTCCCATCTCTTTTTTCTAAGAAAGCTTTTTTCATTACCTATTTTAATCATGCTTTTAGTGCCTGTCTGTTGAGGATTTACATAACAAAATTAACTTTATTTTCAAAAGTGGCTATGAGGCCACTTATTCTTTTGAGTTTATTTATCAGATTTTCTCCTCTATTCATTTTAAATTTATTTATCCTAAAACTAAACTTGCCATAACCTCCATCTGTTTGTCTTACAAATCGAGTTTTCCATTTCATCCTATGGTTTTCCATCCTCTGATTCAATTTTGTAATGAATTTAAATTTAAACCTGCCTATTCTACTGTTACTCCTTTTTTAGTTGTATTTGTACTGATACAAATTTAAAACTAAGAATAACATTTTAAATCAGGTTGGAGTGTATGTCGTCCCCATCTTATCCCCTGAAAATAATCATAAATGTTATATTGGCAGCACTAAACGTACTGTTGGTACGAGGCATGTTTTTTAAGTAAGTACCGTTTTGGAATTAAAAAAAGACGTGCAAAGATATCGCAATAATTTTATTTCTACATGAAAGCCTGTACCTTTATCTACTTTTCTACATAATTTCCGTGAATATTGAGGCACTTGTCATAACGTGGCACCAGTTTTTGAATACCCTCCTCATAAAATTCTGCCGCCTGACTTGTTAACCACTGTATCACAACTGTTTTGACTTCGTTATCGTCTTGAAGACGCTGACCACCCAGGTGTTTCTTCAAGTGCAGGAACAAATGGTAGTCGCTGGGCGCCAGATCAGGGCTGTATGGAGGATGATCTAGAGTTTCCCATTTAAAAGATTTGATGAGATCTTTGGTCCGATTAGCCACATGTGGACGGGCATTGTCATGCAGCAAAACGATACCCTTACTCAACTTGCCACGTCTTTTGTTCTGGATTGCACGACGCAGATTGTTCAATGTCTCACAATAAGACGCTGCATTGATTGTCTCATTACGAGGCAGAAACTCCACTAGCAATACTCCTTTTTTGTCCCAAAAAACTGTGCACATGATTTTCCGGGCAGAAATTGTTTGCTTAAACTTCACTCTTTTGGGTGATGATGAATGTCGCCATTCCATGGATTGTTGTTTTGATTCTGGTGTGACGTAGGCCACCCATGTTTCGTCACCAGTAACAATTTGGTCTAAAAAATCTTCACCTTCATTGTGGTACTGCTCAAGGAAAGTCAATGCACTGCCTAAACGTTGGGTTTTGTGCAAATCCGTCAACATTTTTGGAACCCAACGTGAACACAATTTCCGGTAATTCAAGTTCTCGGTCACAATGCGATACAAAACACTACGAGAATATTGAGGAAACCAGTCGCACATTGATGAAATTGTAAAGCGTCTGTTTTCTCTCACCTTTTCTTCCACTTTCTGCACCAAATCTTCATTAAAGACCGAAGGACGCCCACTCCGTTCTTCATCATGCACATTTGTGCGGCCATCTTTAAATGCTCTCACCCATTTCCTTATCATTCCATCACTCATAATGTTTTGTCCGTAAACTTCACAGATCTCACGATGAATATCGATCGGTTTTACGCCTTTAGCACTAAGAAATCGTATAACAGCCCGTACTTCACAATCGGCAGGACTCACGATTGTCGGAGGCATCTTAAACACTCAGTAAACAACGTATACAATGAAGAATCAGACTGTAATGGCGTCAGTGCGTAGACAAGAGATGTAGGTAACCAGCGCACATGCGCGGAACGCCGACCGTAGCGCTGCGGCGGCGGAATCGCAAAACGGTACTTACATAAAAAACATGCCTCGTATTACATTATCCAAATATGCAAGGTATATTAAAAATAATACACTGTTCTTTCCAAATTGTTATGAATGATAAATTTATACAGCTTTTTTATAAAACATTTCTGTTAACTAATTGTAATAATCCTCATAATATTTTGCTTTTTGAATATCTTTTTATTTACATTTATTGTGTCTCAATTTGTAACTTCGATCCTGTGCAAATCTCCATTTTCGCTTGGCATCTCATTTTCAACTTCCTGTGAATAAAATCTTTGTCTGAATTTTTAGATATCTACTTTGTTAATTTCACTTTTAATGCTATTTTTGATACTGTTTTTAATGTTGTTTTTTATATTTTATTTCTGTTGTGTGAATTTTGTAATTGAATGCTTTTATACGTTTTTTGTCTTCGGTAATCTGACTATTTATATGCAAATTTTGTCTATGGCTTCTGACTGTATAAAAGCATATGTATCCCCTCCTATTTTACATTGCCACTGATGATGAATGTTTAACATCTGAAAGCGCTCTGGTTTTTAAGTAATTTTAAGTCTAAATGGTGTGATCAAATTAAGTTTTTTATAAAGTATTTTCCTTAAAGATAGTTTTTATCTCAAAACATTAGTACATTCTTGAATTCTTACGGTACACATAAGCATAGCTAAATAAATAACATTTTTAGTTAATGCTATTAAACTGAATTTTAGCTTTATACTAGTATTGATAAAATTCAGCAACTTCATATGATAAACATGCATTATGATGTCTTTGCAAATTCAGCTTATCTTCTACTTAATTTCTTTCTACACATTGCAGATCAACTTTTACAACTTTTCATGAAATTCATGAACTTTGTTTTTCGTCTTTCAAAAATAATAATAATAATTTTAATGAATGGGACATATGTTAAAATGTTAGAAAAAGTGACATACACAAATATTAATAATAAAAAATATTTCTTACATCTGATTGACTTTTGAGTTGATTTCTTGCCAAAGTAACTTTTGGCACCTGCTTTACTTCATTGTTCTTTTCAGCAGTATCATTCACTTTTTGAATTGCATTTGGAAGTGTAGAACTAGGAGTAGCTGGAGTAGAAACAGGTAATTTTGCGGCAATTTTAGGCTGATTAACATTTTTTTGATTAAAGTTATTAGCATTGTTCGAAGAATATCTAGGTTTATTTTGACCTTGAAAGCGATGTCGTGGAAACCGTTGCATGTTGTTTTCAAACATAGGTCGCATTTGCTGCATCTGATTAGGAAACTGAGGAGGTGGAAATCTATTGCGAAACATGGGCTCCATTCCTCTTGGTCTAAAATTTTGAGGAGCAGGACCTCGCATATGGAAGTGCTGAGTGTTATTAGGTTCAAATGGCCTATCACGTGGGTAGAAGTGGTTATAGGGACCAGGACCATGTTCTCCAGGAGGAAAAAGCAAAGGTGGACGAGATTCTTGAAAATGAGGAGGTCGCATTCCCATTTCATTTGCTGGATGACCTTGATTAGGAAATGGCATTCGATGCTCCATAAAATGACGTGGTGGAGGAAACTGTGCCCCTCTTGGTCCAGGAGATCTTGGCCCAGGAGATCTTTGTCCAGGAGTTCTTGGTCCAGGAGTTCTTGGTCCCGGAGCTCTTAGTCCAGGAGCTCTTAGTCCTGGAGGTCTAGGTCCAGGGATTCTTAGTCTCTGCATCCTTGGTGCAAATGGTCTTGGCCTTTGAAGGGAAGGTCGATTACCAAAGCCTCTCTTCTTGCCTCTCATACCTTGAGGCGTAAACACAACTTTCTTTGGTGTGATAGACTGCTGAGTTTTTTCATTTGTAGCAGGATTTGGTGCTTTAGTTTGTACCACTTTCTGAGGAGTTTCAGGCTTTGGTACATTGATAATAGTATTAGTTTTAGGACTTGGCTTCAAAATGGTTTGCTGAGCTGTAGTTTGAGATTTCACCGTCTGTTGCATGTTTTGCTGTTGTGAAGGAACTGGCAATCTTAACCTTTGTCCAACAATAACAGGCTAAAATGAGAAAAATAGCATTTCAGTAAATAGCAGAATGATATAACCAACAACTGTTTAACATTTATAAATGTAATTAATATTTTCCATTTAAAACTATTAATATGCAGTCTTTTTACTCTAATCTAGCACGAGGAATTTTTAGAAATATAACTAATTAATACCTTATTAGAATAAATAGATTGTGTTTCAAACAGTGTATAAATCATAATATTTTGAAAATGAAAAAATTATGTTTTAAATTCTCATATCCCGAGAGGTTTATAAATAATATAGCAAATAATTTTGTGTTTAAACAATAGCTTAGGTTTAGAAACTAGGCTATGATTAGTTATCCCTATTTATATAAATGGATCTCGATATGACCATGCTTGTGCTGAGATATTTTGATATCATATTATATAATTCTATTAAATTATTTTTGATTTTATATTATAATTCCTTTAAATTCTTTTGATAATATTTAATTATGGGTTATATGGGCTTAAAAATGATTATACAATTTGTAATCTAATTACATATAGTATTATATTGCATTTGTCATTATAAATAGTAGTTTTGAAAGTTGCCCAGAGATGGCAACACTGCTCACCTTGATAATTTATTTGGTTTCAGATAATGGTTTGGAATGTATTATATAGGTTAAATTAAATTGTATTGGGGAATATAAGATATAATAATACAATCAGTGCCTCCTTGTATTGTATTAAAATAGTTTTAATTGAAATTTAAAACAACTCTTTTAACAACTTTCACTTTAACTTTTTTAACAACCTCTGTCAAGGATATAGATAATCTTATAAATGGGTTCCTGGACTGATAATTTACGCAATATGTATTTTGAGATTTTTTAGAGTAGACCAAACATCAAAATATTTCTATTTCTAATTATAGTAGAATTTGCATTTGCATTTGAAATTTAATTTTTGAGATTCGAGTAGTTGTGTATGTTTATTAGGTAATGTTTAAATAATATTGAAGTTTTTAATTCATAATGTCTCATAAATTTTAATTGAGATAAAGGCCAATTTTAATTAAATTCTTATTAAGAATTTTCTTTTAGGTTAATCAATTTTAAAATTCTTTTTCAAATGAATTGAAATTTCCAATGTATCGAATTCAGCTATCAATATATAAGCGAATGCTCACTGAATTCAGTAGTCTTTCCATTTTATCCTTCGATCTAATTTGGCAATCGCCCAATGAGTAAAAGTTGATTTATATTAATATATATTGTTTATTTCCAGAAATCGCCACAGGCTAGCCATTTGACTTGATAAAGGCTCAAGTCGAATGGCCAATTTTCTAATTTTTCCAATTTTTGCATTTGTACGTGTGGTTATTAATGCTCTTGTTAATCCTTGCCATTTATCCGGTATGCATATTTCTTATCATCCTATTTATAAGTAGCTGCTTTCCGCACGGTAAACTGGAAATTAAGTGTATAAAAATCCTTTTTTGTTTAGGATTTTAAACTTAAAATCCAATGATAGAACAGAGATAAGTTGTAACTCAAAATACCCTAACTTTAAATTATGCCTACGTAATAAAAAGAAGTATTAAATAGGGAGTCATCAATCATGTGGAAAATAAAATGCAAATTTCTATTCATCAAGCTGAAGATAATCAACAAATATCAATGGAGTGGATTCAATAATAGAAAATTAAATAAAATCCAAGCATTAAAGCTATACACGTGGATAAGCACTAGGCCTAAATAAATTGTACATTTCAAAAAACTCTTTGTCAAGTTCAAGTATTTAATCAAAATGAACACAAAATATTCAAGTTTCTGAAGAAAGAGATAGATAATATCTAAACTCTTTCTACTTGGACTACATGCATAAAGATTGAAAACTTATATAGGAAACAAGAATATCTAAAAAAAAAACAACAACAACAAAAACAAAAAAAAAAACACTGTATATGTCCTATCCATTGGAGCCTTGAATGAAGAGACCAATGTTGCCAATCTTGAGAAATAAATAACAGTAATGAAAAAAGGCAATATTGTACAGAAAGAGCTACAAAATAATGGGGCATATAATATGATAGAAAACATAGAGGCTAAAATATAAGTGGATGTAAATACATTGTAATGCTTATTAAAGAGAAAGTTGATGTCTGGCTAATATAAGATAATAAGGAGAAAATGAATATTCAGCGAATCCAAATTTTTTAACTATACCATTTACTAAATATGCTGGTTATTTATATAATTTACTGGTAATTTTCAGATTATTAATATGCATAGCATGAAATTGTTTATCTGATAATCTATAAATTCTAAAAAGTTGATTAAGTATAATATTTCTAAACAATTGAATCGAGTTGCAGGAATTAAATGGTAATATTTTATTAATGTTAAAATAAAATAGTCTTTTTTATCATATAAATTAGTAACTATCCCATTAGTAGGTTCAATAATTAGATTTAAATTCAAAAAATTAATATTGTTACTAATAGTGGCTTCATTTGGAATTAATTCCAAATTATCCGGATAGAAATCTATATCTATGATACAGTTGTCAGTAAATACTAAACAAATCAGATCATCAATATATCTGTAAATTTTATAATCTGTTGAAGTAAAAGATTTTTCATATTGATAAAGGTATAAATTAGCTAACAGACTGCTACTACAGTCACCTTGTGGAACTCCTAAGACTTGTAAGTATATAATTATTGAAAGGAACAAAGTGAAGAAGTTTAGGAAAACTGGTAAATGTAGTATGAGTAGATTGATTAATAATATAATCATTATATAGAGCTAAAATTACTCCATAAAGATCAGAGATCTTAATATAATTAAAAAGATCTTTAAAATCAAAAGTTTGAAATCCAATTAGTTTACCTATTGATGTTAATTTATTCTTTAATTCTTTACTATCATTTAGAATAAGGTAATTATTGCTAGAATAATGTAAATTATCATTTATTACATTTAAATAATTTAGTAGTACTTTACTCGCAGTAGTAGAGTAAGTATTACGACCACTAGTTACTGTTCAAAATTTAATAGGATTTTTATGAAATTTAGGAATAAGCACTATATATGGAAATTTAAGAAATTTATAATTAATATTTAAATCACTATACATATTGATAATTTTCAGTTTGATACTATTAATGGACTGTGAATCTAGTTTAAATAGACTATTGTTCTTTAAATAATCTAACAGAAATTATATAGAAATTTTTTTTACAGATAATACTATAATTATTAGAGGCTTTATCAACATAAGTAATAACAAAAGATCTTTGTAAATCATTAATGGAGTGTTTTTGCCGATGTGGTGGCCGAGCGGTCAAAGAGGCAGGCGTTTCCTCGTGATGGCTCGGCTGCCGGATTGCGGGTTCGAGTCCCGCCTGCGGGCATGGATGTTGTGATGTCTTATTGGGGCAGAAGTCAGACTTCTACCTTCCGGTGCCCCGGGTCTTTAGACTAAACAGAAGCAGTGCACCCATTCTTCCTTAAATGTAATGTTAGGGACACAACAACAACAACAACAATGGAGTGTTTTATATTATCAATTTTATATACAGATCTAGACAGTTTAATATTACAAATAGTATTTTAAATAAATTTTAATACAGTAAATTTCCACATATTAAATGCCTCTAAAGGCAGAACATATTTAGAAGCTAATTTATAAATATATTTATCAAGGTCAAGATTTATTGACTTTAAAACTTAAAAGAGTTATTACAACATGGTAACCTGAAATTTGTACCAAATGACATAATGGTTCTTAATGTTTCGTCTTTAACTATAGTTAAGTCTCCTGTAATTATATTGCCACAAGTGTGAATTTATATATTTAGCATATTTGTCTATTTTGGAAATACATTCATTATCTACATTTGACATGGAATCTTTATCTATAGCAAGAGACCGTGAAATTTCATTGTAATCAAATATAGATCTACCAATCGGCTTGTTGTATTTAAAAGTCTTAGAAACATTCAAATCCCCAATAGGCAATAAATGTTTGAACTTGTTAAAGAGATTCCTAAAATTTATAGAATTATAAATTGGATGTTTAAAAGAAATTACACAATGAGAATTAGGCCCGGTCGTCCATCTTGATGCTCTAAGTCCTCTGGACGAGCCGGACGGCCTGGGGCTTTCACAATGAGAATTAGTAGATGTATTATCATTATGAAATTGATTCCGTTTTAATTTTAAATACTTTGATCTAGTAATGAGCAACTCATAGAAAATATAATGAAAATGTTCATTAGTCAGATTTAATTTTAATAAAATGGCATAAATGTTATTTAAATGTTTTTCTTAACAGCAAATACACATGATTTTATTAATTTCCATTGATAAGTGCTGTTAACTTGATGATGTAAACGTTTAATCTCAGCTTTATAATCATGATGTTTGGAGCTTCCTTTGCCATGTTTAAATCTTTTGAGATTAAAGGAATTTCTATTAATTATTTAAATGAGGTTTTAAAAAAAAGGTGATTAAAAATAGAATATTTATTATCTATAAAGTTATTTTTTACAATATTACCATTTAGATATAATTGATTTAATCCATATGGAAAAAAGAGTACAATTTGATTTAATACAGAAGTTTAAAAAAATAAAACAATTCTATCAGTGTGTATTAGTTTTTATATCCAAAATATGTATAGTAATATTTTCAAAACCATGTTTAACAAAGTGTTTATTTTCTATTTTATTAGAAGTAGGAAGAAAATTATTATTCAGGATATATTTTTTGATATGATCTCTGTGAACATTCATGAGTAGATGAATTGGATTACTAGTTTGTTCTATATAAGATAAATTATAAATGTAACAAGATAATCTGTAAATGCAATTAAAAGTTTAACAGAAAGGTACTATATACATACACAGTCATGCCCTTGTATCCATGGTTTCAGTTATCCATGGTTTTTATCACAGCTCAATTAAAAAAGATGAGTTTATTAGTTTCAAAGCAAAACTTGGTTTGCAATTTTTGCACCAGATTTGGCTTTTTGTATCAAATTTAGTACAAGGAAATTTCTAAATCGGTGTAGCAAACTACTATTTCGGCACAGCGAAATCACTGAATTGGTGCAGTAAAGTAGCATTTTGGTGCAGTAAAGTAGCATTTTGGTGCAGAAAAGTAGCATTTTGACACAGTAAAGTAGCATTTTGATACAGCAAATTAACATTTTGGTGCAGGGAAATCTCCAAATTGGCATTGTAAACTAGCGTTATGGAGCAGAGAAATTACAAAATTAGCACAACAAACTAGTATTTTGGAGCAGAGATATATTATGTGATGTCGCCCACACATTGTAGCATGCCAAATATCCAGAAAAATAAAAATTGATACGCAAAATTTTGAAGCATGCATTCTACGGGATGAGCAAAAATAGTCTGGGCTTTCACAAAAAAGTTCAGTGATTCACAGATGCCATGCTGGAAACAGCAAAGGAAATCTCAGCAGCTTTCAGGGTATTTGATCGAATCCGTCTTACTAGCATCACTGTAAAAAATTTCAACAAAAGTTCAAATTGAAACTTCTGAAAAATTCCCAAAATATCCAAGATAAAATAAAAAAAATACTATATAAAAATTTATACTGTGGATTAAAACATATAGCCTCAACAGCAAAAGTGCAGCTGGTAAAAAAGTACATAAAATATATAATATAAAGGGAAATGAGTTCGCCAATGTCTCATCAAGTCCGCTGACCTAAACAACTTTGTCATTCCATTTTCATCTCCATGCTGTGTTTTGATTTGACTCAGTAAAAATAAATATTTGTTCCTGCAAACGACGCAACATAAAATAACCCTAGTGCTGTCTATTTATAAAATAACCCTATATTTATAAATATTAATTTTAGAGCAAAAATAGTTGTGGATTTCAAATTTTCAGAACCTTTTACTCTAAATAAACACTAAATATGATATAATTAAAAAAATAATAATAATTTAAAGAAAAATAAAAACAGTTATGAAAGTATGCATCACTGAAGAAGGAATGTACTCAATCAACTCTTTTGATTGTTTCATTTAATGGATGAAAAAAATGATGAGGGGATGTTTATTATCTTTACTTTGGCTTTTGAGCAGGCATTAAGTTGTTATAGTGCATTGTACAATTTTCTGAGTTCATACCTCTTGAATGTTACTGATTTAAACAAGCGTTTCGGAAAGTGAGCGGTGTTATGTATGACTATTTAAGCTGTAAGTACTTATTTAGGACACGAGTGACATTGGGTAATTCATTCCAGTTTTGTATAAGTATAGTCTTTTATATGCTTGTAAAAACATTGTTAAAATTTTGATTTTAAATCTTGTCCATGTAGTGTGCATTTTGCACTGAAATTTTAATACAGGTTTTCCCTCTAAAACTTTTTAACTGACTGGTACTAAATATTGTTAGATAAGCTATGAATGTGAAAACAACTTTATGATTTTTAAGTACTTTAATAATTGAAGAAAGAAAAACTACTGAGGAAAGATTCCCTTCACATGCCGCATGATGTGCAAGATCATAGCTGGTAATTTTAGCTGGAAAAAAGAATCTTGCAAGGGTACATTTTTTTGCAAGTAAGATCATTTACTTCAAACAAAATTATATACTTTATTTTTATTTATTTTTTTATCGAAGATTTTGAATTTTATCTCATTTTTGACAGTTAGTTCATCCCAGAAATAATGTGTTTTAACCTGTTGTGTTGATGCATGCATATAGTACAATAAAATTATGTCGATCATCCCCCTAAAATGTGACAAAAAATCGAAGAAAATGTAGGAGCCATTTACTGGGAATTTTCTACTGAAATAAAGAAGTTGAATTTTGTCGATCAGCTCCTCTATCTCAAATGCAACGGAAAATCATGGAGTATGTAGGGGCAAACTTATGTAGAATTTTCTGCTTAAAGAAAGAATAAAAAAGACTTAAAGGTTGATTTCCGTATCATTATACACTAATTAAGCATCGCTTTATCACTTTGTAATAGAATTTTTTTGCCTATGTTGCTTTCTGGATTAGTTTACCCAAATTCTATTTTTTGCTACTAGAGAAACTACATGTACATTCATTTGATTGTGCATGGTCACTTTTCTATAGGTACATGTTACTTTTCGTTATGACATGGGTTTAAAAGTTATAGGGGCATACAAACTTTCTCAAGAACACTGCATACATGGTTCATGTTACGTGGTTTTTACTGTATATAATACTACACTGCATAAGTCTGGTTTCAAAGTAAAAAAACATACAGAAAAATTATACAGTTGATTAAAATCTAATTTAGTGAGTTTACTTCCAATTTTGTATGTTGCTTCATATAATGCTTATTATTTTATTTTAGAAGTCATATAACCTTAAAATCATTTAACTAATAATAAGTTGATAATGGCTAATGCAAAGTCTTATTAGTGAAGATAGAGGATGATGGAATACAGTGAAGCTACTTATGCCCTATAACAGTGGTTCCCAAACTTTCCGGTCCACGGACCCCCTCAGAGAAAAAAAATTTTCGCGGACCCCTTAAAACCATATTGCAAGAGGAGAGGCGGGAGACGTTTGCTACGTCCCCCTCTATTCAAAGCTGACATCATCCAGTCTCTAGCAGTAGTATTCTCTAGTAGTCCGGTCTCTAGTAGTAATGCTCGAAGTTACAAGTGCTTTGACGTCCGAGCTACATCAGAGTATCATCACCGTTAATCATGGAATTGTGCCAAAACGAAACCTACTCCCAAACAATTTAATTCTGTTTGAAGATATAACCTATCAGTTTGAAATTAATTTCATGAATGTATTTAATTCAAAGTTATTTAGAAAAAAAGTTCATTATTATTTTATTTAAAAAAATAAAATTAAAAAAAAAAGTGGATAAAAATAATAAATTTTATGTTTCTTAAAGCTAACTATTGATTAGTTAAATATTGCGTGTTGTTCGCGGATCCCTTAAAACCTCGTCACGGACCCCAGTTTGGGAACCACTGCCCTATAATATTAACAGGGCATCGCATAAAAGTAAGAAAGTGCCCAGCAGAAGTAGCTTCACTGTAATACTGAGTGCTTGGAGTTCCAGTGGACAGGGTTAAAATAATGTGCTGCACTGTTACTGTGTCTGAAATAAATATTTTGAAAAATTCTAAAATATTTGTTTTAAGGAGTTTTCTCTAATTGCCTGCCAAGTGAAACCATGGTTCATGTAGAAGTAGAGATGATCAGTTGAGCACTTTCTTGCTTTGATGATGGACAGACTATTAGGATAACACTAAAATTCAATTGTAATGAATAATAATACTTACTGATAGATTTGGTGCAGTGGTATTAGGAGCCACATTAACTGTGTTTTGTGGTGGTACCTTTTTCCGCACCACAACAATCTTTTTCTTAGTAGGAACTGTTGCCTGGTTTAATGGCACACCAATACGTTCTTTGACACTTGGTTTTACAACTAAAAGAAAATGGTAAAATTAAAAAAAAAATATGTTAAATTTAAAATCCAAAAATTCACTATAAAGCACAGATAAAAAATTAGATTATAATAATTAGTTAATATATTCATATTTCTGCAGTTATATATTAAAAAATCTGATATGGGCAGCATGTGTATGTAACTTTTCTCTACCTAATAAAATAACTTCTTTCACAGACAAAAGAATCAGAATGAAGAGATCCAAGCTACAGTGCTCTTGGCATTAAACCATATATTAAAATTTGGCATTTTTCGGGTGACAACATGTAAAACTATTTCAAAGTGCTAAATTAGCTTATGTTTTATGCAAATTTAAATTATGCTATACCATAATGTTGCATTGAATTAACATCATGTAAATTGAAAATTGAGCATGTTTGGTGACTTTGAAGGTTAAAACAAAATTATTAATCTCACATGCAATATCAACATAAAAATGAAATTGACATTTAATGAATATCAGATAAAATAAATGGCCATTGTTAAATTGTTTGGTATCAAACTACAAAAGACTTTTTAAAAACATCTTCTCTCCTGAATGGAATTAGTGTTCACTCTAGATTAAAATCAGAAGGGCGCAGCACCCTGCTTTTTTTAATTTTGAAGAATTGCGACCTGCTCCCTTTCATCCCTTTTCCAAAACGCCCTGCCCTTTTTAAAGCCTTTTTCCGTATTAAAAATATTTTTTAGGTATTACGGGGGGTAAGAATTAAAAAAAAAAAAAAAAAAAAAGATCGCGAGCGAAATTTTTTTTTTTCGCTGTATTTATTTTCTATTTTTTTTTTTTTACATTTAGATCGTAAGGAATAAAGTAAGCTTTCATTTTCATTTTTTCCATCTCTTCCTCCTCCTCCACCTTGCTACAACCCTTCCTAGCTAGGAAGTTTCCCTTCTTGCTGATCTAAAAATAGATCTTCCCTCACTACAATGACGTCATCTTTTATCTCCCTACAAATCTTGCCTTCCCTTGTTGCTGTGAGCTTTCTGTGGTTACTCTGTAAAGCACGTGTGGTGACTGATTTATTTATCTTGGCTTTTCTTACTACTTGGGTCTCAGAAAGATTGTTTACAAAGTATTATTTTTCTTCTTGATCCTGTGTTGCAACAATAAAAATGCAGATAATGTAATTTGTTAATTATGCTTCTTTGATGTTGATTTTATTGGTTGAAAGAGTTTACAAAAACATTTTTCAATCACCTGTTTCTAATCAAAAGTAACATTTTTACTGAAATAAATGAAACACGTTTGAAAATTTTCTTTTTTAAAATTCCCAAACAAGGCAAATGTGATTAATTTTAATTATCATAAAAATTTTAAATATCGTTCAAATTTTTTTAGTTGATTCTTAAATCAAGTAACAATGGTATTGAACAAATTTGTATTTAGAAAAGAAATTAAGAATCTTAATTTCTAAATACAGATTTCACTGTGCTGATATTAGTATAACTAGACTATTATAATTAATACAATTGCAAAGAATAAACAATATTTTATGTATTGTATAAATTTTTGTTGCATATTAGCAATATAACACAGTTTTATAACTTAATATAAACATAAAATTTTCTTCAAAGTCCTTAAAAAAAAAAGATTCGAATCAAATCTATAACTCATTACATTGACTGTAATCCTCCATAGGATAGCATTATCTTCCATAGGTTTAACATTAGGTCCTATAGACTTAACATGACGGCGGGCAGGTGGTCGAGAATAGAAAAACCATATCCTACATTCCTTACAGTCAATGTAGTAAAAAAAAATATATATGTTTCTCTAAAAAATACTCATTAAAAAATTGCTCTTTTTTTTAAAGGAAAAGTGCCCTTTTTTTCATGAAAAAGAGCCTTTTTTTTTTCAAAAACGTGCCTTTTTTCTATAGAAGCACCCTGCCCTTTTTTCGTCCTAGAGTGAGTCGTCCTATGGAATGAGCTAGATGCATGAGAATGATGTTAGCAAATATGCCTCATTATATTGCATATGGAATATCAACTTATTTAATGATATTTACATTTAATTTATTTTATGTAATATTTTTGAGAAATTTTTCCTAAAAACATGCTACATCTCAAGAACAGTTCATGTTAGCATTCTACAGTTGCCTCCCATTTATAAATTTGGAGATGCTCCAAACATTTAACAATGCTTAAAATCAATAGGGCTCCAGTATTCACTGTAATAATCATACTAAATTATATTTGAAACACTCCATTCATTTGTGAGATATCTCACTCACATATATCCTAAAAGATATTTGATTTAGTTTAGGGATGCTCAAAACATGCTCTTGCATAAAAAATTCAAATTCGAATTTTCAAACCCTCCACAATACTTTTCTTATACATACTCTAAATGCATGCAAGGAAACATTAGTAATTTCCACAAATATCTGTAGTGTGCTTAACTTTTTAATACATTCATATCCCATAATGTTCTACTTGTATCAATCATCATCAGAGTGAAAAAGATGTATCTTTTCAGAGATCTAATCAAAGTTATTCTTCTAAAATATTCAGTAAAAATTCTATAAGTTTCTTTTTTAAGTTCACAACAGCTTAGTGATGTTGATGGATGCATTTGACATATCAGTATCAATATAAAATATTTTGATACCATTAACATCCCCACAATAATCAAAATTAGTGGTCATTGGTTATAATTTGCGACAAGAAATTAAAATTTGATGACTAGATTCTTTGACATGGTCATCAAATTTGATGATTAATAATGGTTTTGTTCATAATAAATCTCCCTTTTCCCTGTTATTAAATTACAATATGTAAATGACTGGACAGCAGCTGAAAAGAAAAAGCCATGTTCAGACTTGAACCTAATCACTAACAGTAATAAATTTGTATGTGGTTATGTTTGAAGTCATTATTGTGATCCCAGATGTGTGGCTTGTTAGGCCTTTGCTTTCCCATAAAAAAATAAATAAATAAAACTGTCAAAAATGAGTTACACAGTGTGCTACCCTGGTAATGGCTTTCACAGCAACAGATCTTTATTGTACTGCCAAAAGAACACCCACCCTTAAAACTGCACTTCCGACGAATGCCATTGTTAAAATTCTAGAGAAAACAGATTTGATGTTTTTACTGCCTGCAAAGATGTTGCAAGAGTGTGAGTCTTGCAGTCAGATCTGAAACAGTAAGTTTTTCTTTATGTATGTACACATCACAGCAAGTAATTTAGTAATTTGTGAGAAAATGTATTGTGTTTAAGGAAACATGCAGGATTCTAGCTCATTCATAAATCACAAATTTGGTCTGCTAATATTTTGCCACCAGACATTGAAAATAAAGCTTTTATAATCAGTCTTTGAGATTAATGTGATTCAAAATCACAAGATAGAAATAGCAACTATAAAACACAATATTAAATTTCTGATTGACTTCTGCAAATACTATACTAAGATTTAGTTGCCAACTCTGCAGTTTCATGTGAAACTCAGATATTGGCTTTATTCTACTGAGTGCTGATCTCCAAGCATATATTCTAATTTCCATTTTTATTATGGATTTTAGGAAGCCACTTTTTAACTCATTTTTAAAATAAAATTTCATACAAAATTGGAAAAAAATGTGCCTAAATTTAGCTTAAAAATTCCTTTAGAATATTTTAGGTTTTAAGTGTGTTTAATTTTTTGTAAGCAATTTGTGAAAGACCTTTTAGCAATATTGCAGAAATCTATATATTCTTCATTTATCTCATTGTAAAATATTTTCCATTTTTGCAATCTGATTACATCAACTAAAACTTAATAATAATTTCACTTTTTACTCAGCAAAATTAATTATTAAACTTGTTATTAACAAAATGAATAGATATTTTCTAAATAATGCTATCAAAACAATGTTTTAATATAATCCACAAAAAGTGGAAAAAACTAAATCGAGTAATTTTTAAATTACAAAATGCAGTAATGTCAAGGTGGTGCAAGCTACTATTTATACTTATCAAACACCTTGAAAACAATGTAAAATTCTGTTTATTCTGATTATTCCAATTTATTCCACAATAACTTTTATTATTACTATAAACATTGAAGAAGTCCTCTACGTATTTTTTCCACCATATGTACCAACTTATCTGAATTGGTCATATTTGTTCCTAAATTTCATTTCCAAATATTTCTGTTAAATGTATTAATTGTATGCAACATCATCACGATCAAAGTTGATGTTATTCACAGAAAAAAATGATTATAACTTGAAGGAACCAAAGATGAAATGAAAAATACCTGATTTTTAAGTACGGTGGTAACCTTGATATTTCTACAACATTAATAATAACAGCAAATGGTACTTACCAGGTTTCACAGCTGGTGCAACTTTAACTTGATTAGCCTGTTGATTATTATTCGGTTTTAAAACTTTAGGTACAATGGTTACAGTGTTTTTATTTTGTTCTGCTTGTCTTTTTTTTAAATCCAGCAATCTCTGAGCTGCCATCTGACGACGTCTTTCTTCCTTCCGCTTGAGAATCTGCTCCCTAAGTAACTTTTGCTCTTCAATCTTCATACGAAGTTCTTTTGTTTTTTCATCCTAATACAATTTTTTAAAAATAATAATGATTCAAAAATAAAAATCTCATATTTGTGTCACCACAAGTACAATACAGGATAAAATTATTATAAGATAATTTGAAATTGAAATACTCAATTAGTAATAGCATAAATAATTTAACATTCACACAGCATTTGATGAATTGAAAAACACATTTTCACTTTTATACTATAGGATATTTCTCATTACCAATACAGTTTCTAATTTAAAAAATATTCCTTCAAATTTGGCCAATTTTATAGTCGGCAGCAGCTTAAGTGCTATTACATGCAGACACACAATAAATAAATAAAAAAGAAATTAAAGTTTAAACAAACCTCATCTTCAACAATGGGGACTACTTTATTTGCAGATATTGCTTTTCGAACCATAGGTAAGTTGTCTACTAAAGGAATCTCCCGAATATTGGAATTATTCACATGGACATTGGGCTGAAAAGAATAAAATACACTAAACAAATAGAAGCATAAAATTGTAACACTAAACAGAAGCATTATTTACAAAAAACAAGTCTTTGTGTTCCCTTAAATGATTATGTTTGTGATGTGTTCATCTCAACAATCAAATTTGTTTAAAATTTACAATTTCAAAAACTTAATTAAATTATTTGCATTCAAAATAATTTTAATTCAGTTTCAAGTTATTTATTAATGAGAATATAAAATTTTAATTCATTTCAAGTATCTCTCATTCTACAATTTTCAAAAATTGTAATGCCATTTTTTTATTAAATATACTAATTTCACTTTTTCTAAATGCTTAAAAAAATCCCTGTCATCAATAGCAGCCATTTTTTCTTTTAGTTTACGTGACTTGCATTACTTCAAAGTCAAGTTTTTGCCTGTTTTTTCATATGATGGAGAGCGTAATCCCCCTCTTTAACCCTTGCAACCATTCTCAACCAATCAGAAACCTTCACATTTGACGGCTAATTTCCTGTGCCATTTTTCGATAGTCGCCAGTTAATACTTGGATTTTGAACTGTGTTAAAAAAAGGCTTCAGAGAGCGTTAAATTTTCTTATAATAATGTGCAGAATTTATAAATATAAAAATATATACTAAGATGGTGATATAACAATATACTAAAATCAATTTCCATCTTGAGCACTGTGAACAGAATGCCAGCTGAATAATGAATAAGTATTTGGAGTTCATTTCCTTGTGATAAGAAAATTGTCTATGTAAAAATCTGCTATTTTCTACCTATATTGCATTTTAAGAAATCAGCTTTCCATATTGCAATGAAATTGCAATATGGAAAAATAAGCATGCCCTTTAATTTTTGAAAACAAATATCATTTTAAAGCCATTGTTTATAGTTGACTAAGTTTCTAACAAATTTTTGTCACTGCAGTTTTTTCATCAGAATGAGAGTCCTTATAGATGAATTGGTAAGGGCTTTTGCATTTGGTACAACAGGTGGCAGGTTCAAGTAGACTGGTGGAGGTTTGGATAGACCGAGAAAGATGCTGTTCAGTACTTGCAGTTTGGACACTCACATGTGAATAGCATGAGAAATGGGCTAAAATATCTATTTCATTATTTTTTGTTAGTACTCATCTTCCTGAGTCACATTGGTGATGAAATGAACCTGTTGATTACAATCAATATACCAACAGCAGAATAAAAATTCTAGGACATCTGCTGTATGGAAAACAGCGACAGTATTCCCTCACTGTATGGAGATCAGTTGCATTCACCATAAATCAAATTCTAGTTAGGTAGCACTTACTTGGGTGCTTAAATAAAAAGTGAATCAACGTAATGGGGATGTAATAGCTTTACTGATATATCTGTACAAAAGAAATTTGAAAAAGTGGTAAGACTTTTAGTAACTATTTGCAACCAAACTTGATTTGTGAATGCCCCCTTATTTCCCAATACAAATTTTATTCATTAATAACAGGGTTGCCGCTCTCCAGAGCATATGAAATTCCCTGACTTTTCCAGGTTTTCCAGACAAATTCCAGGTTTTTAAAAAACAGAGCGATAAACTATTCAGTTAACATAGGCTTACACGTATACCTTTTCTCTGTGTTTTAACATAGAGAATATAATATTATAATTGGGAATATAGTAATTGGAGTGTAAATATTAAAATATTTACACTTCAATTAAAAATTTGTTACAAATTGGGACAAATAAATAATATTTGACATACATATACAAATAAAAAAATCTAATTGCTTTGGTAAATTAGACAAATCATGTACACTTGTAATAATAAACGTGGTAAAATAAATTAATACTTACCAAAAATGTTAATATATAAGTTATGTGATAGTGAGTGAATATAGTATGTAGAAAAAATATTATTTTCGGAGATTTCTTATTTCGTCTTCAATTAGTGCAGCTTCTTTTTGAGCATCTACCATTATTTTGCTTTTCTTCCATTCTAAACTTTTCAGTTCTAAAGCAACACGTTTTCGACTGTCTTCCAATTGTTTTTTATTACTTTCTGCTTCTTTCTTTCTTTGCATAGTATCAATGTATCTGGAATGTGCACATTTTACTGACTGAATCATGGCCTTTGTTATATCAATTGCTTCAACTCCCCCAGCATTGTTTATTGTCCCATAAACTTGTCTTAATGCTACAAGGCTTTCTTCATGGTTTGATTATCAATAATGCATTCTGCATTAATAAAAAACCCCTTTCAAAAAATGAATTACCATGTGATAAAATGGAAAGTAATTTTATAAAAAAGGTCAAATCATTAGAAGCTTGTTTTAGATGCAGTATACTAATCCAATGATCGTCAAGCCTAGTATCCCTTCTTTTGTAAGATTTCATCATGTTTACTACTGAAGGCTCATTGAATAATTTTTGGAACTCTTGATGAATGTTGTCAGCTTTCGATCCTGATATCTATTTTTTAGAAACTAATATTTCTAGACATACTGACAAACGCTCAATGCCCAAATCAGTATGAAGAAAAACTGCAGGATCACGAAATGATATTGCTTTAGTCAATGGAAATCGTACAGGTGAATGCTCAAAGGGTTTATGCACAAATCTTTGATATGCTTTAAGACATGATTGTCACATTTTCAAAATGTCTATATTTTTTTTATTCTTTATCTTTCTCAATTCATCTTTTACAGTAAAACTAAGTTGAAGACCCAGACCGTCCGACTCGTCCAGAGGACTAAGAGCAACTATTTGGACGGTCGGCCAGTAAAACTAAGTAAAACAGTAAAACTAAGTGTCACTTCAGAGGCTGGGATCAAGTTATCTTTTTCAAGAACATCAATTTTGTAAAGGCATGAAGCATTTTTTTCTAAAACACAAGGCTTTACAAATCTCTGCAAAATTGACTGTGCTATAGTTGTCACAGATTCATAAAGAAATGGTGCAAGTGGTTCATCAAATTTCAGGACAATAAATTATAAAACAAAAAATATATAAAGGTTTCATCGGGTGAAAATTACTTTGTAATGAAAACAAATATTTATGTTTGGTAAAACACAGATTTTCACTAAAGAAAGTAATAAATATTGATCTTTAAAATATATATATATATATAGAATTATATTCCTGCTAAAATGGTTTCCTTTTTATTTGCCTAAATCATTGCTTTAATACAACTTTTTGGAAAATATCCTTTCACAGAGTTCATACTACCCATTTTTCAAAATAGAAAAATTTGTATTATGCAAATATAATTAAAAAATTAACCTTAATAATTAGCCATAATATGAAAATAAAGTCAATCTAATATGCAACTTAGTCAATCTAATATGCAATTTAGTCAATCTAATATGCAACATTTAAATGATGGAGATGGATGGAAAAAGATACTAACGTTCTCTCAGCAATTCACATGATGTAACTAAATTGCACAATCACACTGTTTATGAGAAAATAATTAAGAAATTAACCATAATAATGAATCAGAATATGAAAATAAGCTAGTTTAGTCAATCAAAAATGCAACATCTAGAAGATTGAGATGGATGGAAAAAGATACTATTGTACTCTCGGCGATTCATGAGAACAAACTGAATTGTGCAATCGCAGTGTTTATGCGAAATTAATGAACAAAATAATATGTTAGCGATTTATGCTGAATTAGACAACCTTTGAAGAAGTATATTTATCACTTTCATAAAATAAGTGATCGAGATCTTAATTTACATTACACGCGGCAGTAAATCTCCGTTAATTTGATTGGCATTACTCTGCATTTTATTATGGATTTACTACGATCCTAGTAATGGTAGAAGTCAGCACTAAAAAAGTGTAAAATCAGTGTTCCGAGGAAGTATAGTATGTGTGGTTAATTGAAAAATTTCAAACAAAAAAAGCCAGAGAATTTCATTAGTAATCCGGAGGCCGGAGAAGTAATGAAAAATTCGGAGTCTCCGGCCAAAATCCGGAGAGTTGGCAAGTCTGCAATACTCTGAAGCTAGCAAAATGCAAGGTACTACGCAGGCTCTATGCCGCGCCGGCAAAAGTTGGATGGTTGGTATATTGGAATGAAATACGCATTCCGCGTAGCCTAGACGGCGGCGGGCAGCCAGAAATGTTTGCGTCTGTTGAGCTAATAACTGGTTTTTCCAATCCTTGACCTTTTGAATAATCGTTCTTAGCAAACACTGTGAATTTTATTTGCATTATTTAAATTTTAAAAAAATTCCAGGTTTCCCGCGAAATTCCCTGACTTTTCCCGGTTTTCCCTGACTGTTTTCAAATTCCCTGACATTTTCCGGTTTCCAGGTTGAGTGGCAACCCTGAATAACTATGTCAAAATGGGTCACATTATAGCCATTTTTTTTTTATCAGTTTTATTAAATACAGTATGTTTTATTAAATAAACTAAAGACAATGAATCAAATACAATACACACAAATCACACAATTAGTACAGCGCTTAGCATTGATGCACTAAGAGCATAATTCCAAGCTTTGACAGCATCCCTTATTGACAGATTTTATGATTACAATAAACATTCCCTTTAAAGATTGCATATTTAGTATCACAATAAATATTAAAAAAGTAGAAATTAAAACACTATTTTAAAGTCAATATCAAATTTGAGATAATGGTACTTAATGCTCCATATCAATTTAATATTTCAATCTGAAGTAACAATTTGGTCTTAAGAATTTGCAGAAAGATAATAATTTGATACCTGTGATATGTTCTGGGTGTAAGCATTTAAAAAAGAAAACAAAAATGAAAGTAACTTAAAATATACCCATGATGTTTGCATTATTATAGCAATTAAAATTAAATACAAAAGAGTAACTTAATATACTTTTCTTTGTGGAGGTTCTATTCGAGCTTGTTTTATTGGTACTGCTCTGATATTTGTACTTGAGCCTCTTTTTTCTGGTCTGGAGAAGCGCTGCTGGTTCTGTGTAAACCTAGGTTTTCTAAAAAAGAGTGAAGATGATTAAAAGTTTCAATGATAAATATTACTCATACTAAAATTAATGCATCACTTCATTAAATAATTTTTGAAATATGACAAATTATATTAATTGTTACAATTTAATAATTTTTTTGTGCTTTATACAAAATTCATATAACTGCTAACTAGATATTAATTAAAACAAGAAAGATCAATCATGCATAAAGCATTGATTGTCAAACACTTTCTAACTGAAATGCAATTTTATTTAAACATATTTAAAATGTAATATATTCAGTGCTGATATATTTTAATTATCATAATACTACAGTAATTTATTATATTTGAAAACTTAAAACTTTATAAAAAAAAAATGAACTTTATTCAAATGACATTGAAATATAAATTGTCTGGCTCTCTATGTAAAAACAATGAATATTTCATTCATATTCACTTTTATTCCAGACTCCAGAGCTAAATAATTTTGTGAAAAAGAAATTCAGCAATTCTTATACAACTCATTTTACAATCACTTGTTTAGATTCTGCACCCATTAATATTATGCTTTGTTGTAGAAATAATCAAAATTTGATCATCATTAAACTAAATATTGTAATTGCAATGGTTCAGAATATACGTGCCCAAAAATATGCAAAAATAAAGCAGTTTTAGGACAGATATAACACTAAATATAAGTTTAAAAGAACTTTAAAAATCACGATTTTCACACTGGGAAAAAAGATGGATGCCACATTTTATTTTGAAGTGAGTCATGTAATCTCTTCATGTAATATGGGTGTTATTATTTTAATTTTTATTTAAAAAGATACTGAACACATTTTGTTGAAATGTTTTTAGTATATTTTATGGGATAATTTGAATATTTCCTAAAATTTTCAAAGTAATTTGTGAATTTTAACTTTAGTTTAAAAATACTGCTTGATAAAGTCATTTTTACAGCAGTTATCGTGCGAATGGATAGACAGACAGACAGAACAAAGTCATAAATACTTTTCAATCATGTTTGAAAGTGTTAAAAAATGGATCTGTATACATAAATGTTGAAAAAAAAAATTGCTGCAAATGTTTGAAGTGTACAATAACAATTAGAAAAAATGTATAACAATTGAATTACTTTATTGAAAAAATTTCTAAATCAAATATTTGAGCATTTTGAGGTTAAATATGTCAAAATAAGTATGTTATGATTGCATTATATGCAACAACAAAAGTCTAGATTCATATTTTATCTGAACATTACAAACCATGCAGCTTAAAAGCCTCAGGAGTATTCAATTTTTCCAAATTTAACCAATGAAGCTTAGAAATCTGCCATATATAAATTTTTGGTTAAACAGCCCAATTACAGTAAACTTTCTATGTACCATGAGCTATGACCTGCTCATGTAGTGGACAGATATGTGCTTTAAGTAGACCTTTTAAGAGGATTTATGCATTTTAACTGGTGGTAAGACACTCCAGAGATGTCGCAAACAAGTTAGTCACTGAAGGCAGCTAGTAGGGAATAGGGAAACATATTGAAGAAATAAATTTAATTTTGATGGTTTGTATTCTTTCCTATATTAATTTAAAGAGTCTGGTTCATTAGTGAGATGGGTCTTCAGAATAAAATATGAATTTAAATACACGCTGCTAGCTTCTAAATAACTAATGCCCTAGATCAGGGGTGGCCAACTTTTTACATACCATGGGCCAACTGTCAAAAAATTGCGACAAACTGATAAGTAAGAAGGCTGTGTGAATTGAATTGAGATCACTCTGGTGTTGAAAATATGAAGGTGGATTCAGTTATGGCACCTACTTCACAAGAATAAGTAGGCGCAAGGATGCAATGTGCCACTTGTAATCATTCAAAGTGCCACGTTTCAGGTTGGCCACCCCTGCTTTAGATAAATAGCTAGATATCATAGTCCAATTTTTTTTAAGGTTTGCTGTGTGTTCATATTATCTTAATATTCCTAGTGAGATTATTCAGTTTGAGCACTATTTTACTTTAGAAGCCCGATGTATGGATATATTTTACCACTCATTTATATTCACTACAAAAATACTGACTAAATCAGTTGTTGAAAAACAGAAAGAAATTGATTAATACAGCAGAGTGATTTAGTTACAAAATTCAATACTGAATAACATAATAAAATCCTTTGCTAGGATTTTGTGAAGAGCATAATCTTCTAAAAAGAGGCTATCAGTGTATCTAGAACCAGCCCTACTGACTCCTAAGTTCCTTCAGAAAAAATAGATTTGATTATACTTTTCTTGTAACAATGATATCTGCATGCATCTCATGACAATTAACAGATCCAAATCATAATCATGCCACTGACATTAAAAATGATTTTCTGTACATGTACTTGCAATTATATGGCAATAATAGTGGCTTCATATAAAATAGATAATTATTATAGAAAATTAAAAGTATGGAAAATAAGTTAATAAATTCAATAATAGCAATTTTATATATTTTCTTTTGTGGAGAGGTTTTTTTGGAGAGATAGGAAAAAAATAAAATAAATAGTGGTGGTAGAAGGCTGTTATATTAAAAAAAAAAAAAAAAAATTAGCTTCACAATAGTTTTAAAAAAGTTTAAAAAAATTAAATATTTACTGAAAATGGAAGAGAAAGAAAAATAGTTAATTCCATTCCATTATATGAGTACCTAGTAAAGATTTACACAATGAAGGACACAAAGTCTGAGCCTCTTGATTTCAAAACAAGTGTTCTATTAAGTGATACACTAAGACAAGGCATGTGAAGGAATCTCACACATTTTTTAAAAATTATGCAAATCACTGTATTTGGGGGGAAAAAAAACAAAACAAAAAAAACATCAATAATACACTCTATGGTGCTTTGAGTAAATACACACACACAGAAAAAAAAAAATTCCACTTACGGTGCATGAGAAATCATTTGCGGCTGAGGCATTGGCTCCTGATAATGGTGTGACTGAAAGAAAGAAAAAAAAATCTGATGTGGGCAGCACATGACTTTCCTTATATAATGCAATGAATTTACTTCTTTCACAGCTCAAAAATGATGAAAAGATCCATGGCACAGTGTTTGTAACATTGAATTGTATATTTGGCGCTTTTCTGGATAACAACATGTAAAGCTATTTCGTACCCAAGGTAAATGGAAGTAAGAGAGGTAGGCCATTCGTTTCTGGCAACCTACTCCTGTCCAGAGTTCTTGGAATTACTGACGTCACTGGTCCCTAGCCGGACCTTTCCGAAGCATGGAAAAATGTGTCGATGTTTTTAACTCTCGCGTTCCTAATAAATCAAAGCGCTCAGCTTTTGGAAATAATATAATTGACCAAATGCAAATTCTGAGTCAAATGCAAGCAAATATTACAGAACTCAGAGTGATTTCTAAAACTTCAATACTGCCTTTCCAAAAAGGCATTCTTGTTTCAAGAGCAAGCTTAAAAGGACTTTATGATGACATGAAAGAAAATAATATTAAATACATAATGACAAGTAGAGTCAATCAAGATGCTTTAGAAAATATATTTTCCCAAATTAGAGGTCTTGTATGATTTTATAACTATCCTCTTGCTACTGATTTCAAATCCCGACTTAAAACATTATTGCTTGGGTCTAAGATTCCTATGCCAATAAATACAAATATGGAAAATGACCAAGATCAAACACTAACTGCAACTTTATTTTTCAAATTAAAAGAAAAAGACGATGCAGTCAGCATCACTGCAGATATTGAGCCTCAACATGACATTCATTTCAGTCCTGATGTAAATGAAAAAGAAGCTTTGTGTTTGTTTTTTTTGCAGGATATTTGGCATATCGTTACAAAAAAGCGCAGTTAGGAACTTATTCATATCTAGTGGAATCAACATCCAAAAATGACAAAAAATGGTTTGAATCTTTAGCAAGAGGTGGATTAATTGTTCCACATGATACCTGGGTAGAAACAGTCACCAAATTATAAGATATTTTTTTAAAACTACAAGAAATTTTTATTTCTAACTCAAGAAAAATTTTAGAGAACCTCCAACTGAAAATAAAAGATCAATTTCCTGAAATAGCTCTTGATGTTGTAAGAACATATACCAGAACCACAGAACCTTCTTTCGAATAAGGCACATAAATGAAAAGATGAAAAGAAAAGCTGAAAGAATTTCTGGTCATTCATCTGAAGAAATGAAAAATAAGCAATGGAGAGATAGCTTTAAATTTTAAGGTTTACTCATGACCTAGTAGTTAGGAATTGATAGACTGCGTGTGTTAGGTTTTCATGGTTTTCCTAACATGTAACATAAATGTGATGCAGCTTCCCTTAAAAAGTCCTCCATGAAGGCATTCCTCCTTTATAGAATGGCCATTTTTAAAATTATCCTTCTCTACCATAGGGGAAAATCCATAACCCAGTCATTTGATCACTGACCTTTGTAACACTAGAATTAGTTGAAAGATCGTGAGATCAAATCTAGTAAAGTCACTAAAGAGGTATTGGGAGATATACGCCCCCCCCCCTGCAGAAACCTATCGAAAACTATTGAAATTAGAAGGAAAGATATTAGGATAAATAGGAAACAACTCATTTCACTATCGCCCCTCCCCCCCATTTTTTCTGTCGACGCAATGGATTAAAACCTACTGACTGGTTGGACGTGTCAGTTTTCATTGATTTTCAAACATATAGTGTAAATAAGGCACAATTTCGGTAGATGTTCCTTTATGAAAGGCATTTTCAAAATCTGGTCACAACTGAACTTATCTAATCAATATCTCGTCCTATCTCTTTACTTTTTTAAATTTTTTTTATCATGAAGTACCCATATTCAAAAATTGCCTACCGTTATATGAAATTCAGTGCTCATTTAATTTCTTGAAAAATTCGATTTTTTGACCATCATGAAAAAATAATAATACATAATTAAAGAAAACAATTGTACTGATCTTTTGTATCGTACAAAATATGATTTTCACATTTGTTCGCATTCGGAGAAGTCTTTAAATAACTGGATTTCGTACACATATCAATTTCATTATGAAAAAAATTATATAATACGAGCATTTTTCTGCCTGAAATCTTTAAGGACGTCACATATTTATTTATTTCTATAATTCTGAAAACTATTTTTGAATTACATTCAGGAAGTCATTCACTGTCTTCTAATTTATTTTATCATGTCGAGTCTACAAGCATGATATTTTAAAGCAGTTCGATAAAAATGAACAGGTTTTGTTGGCTTATTATTCTAGTCTCAGATAGGATAATAGTGCCTTGTATTTTAGCTAAATCCTCCGATATTTTACTATGCACTTATTAAAGAAAAACTAATAACAATTTTAAAATGCAGAAAATATTTTAGCATAGTTTAAACAGCTCAATTGCTAATGTCATCGTTAGAGATGCTTAAAAACAACTCTAACAATACAGTCCTAAATAAAATTTACCATAACTAGTTTTATTTAATACTAGCCGCCTTTGGCGACCAGCCTGTTCGCAACCCTTGAAAATGCTGATCGTGGCAAATTCCAACCGTGGCAAACTCGTTGGCGCGACCTACCAGAAAGGTGTAAGGTAACTGGTTGGACGGCCAGGATGTGCCACCCAATTTAGACTGGAACCCAGTGGGGGAGGCATCCACAGGGAACATACCCTCCTTCCCCTACCACCAACCTCTCGGAAAAACATACGGACCCATATGTTTAACGTGATCGGACTCCGTGTCAGTGGCGGAAATCGAACCCGGGCCTACCGCGTGCAATTCCCGCGCGCTAACCACTGGGCTACTTCGCCCTCCGCGACAATCTCCATAACTTTCTTTTTATTCACCCAATTTAGACCGTACCCTCCTTCCCCTACCACCAACCTCTCGGAAGGACTCACGAACCCACATGTTTAACGTGATCGTACTCTGCGTGAACGTGGCGTAAGTTTTGGCAGTGACGGGAATCGAACCCGGGCCTACTGAGTGCAATTCCTGCGCGCTAACCACTGGGCTGCCGCGCCCTCCGCGACAATCTCCATAACTTTCTATATATTCACCCAATTTAGACGGGAACCCAGTGGGGGAGGCATCCACAGGGGCCGTATCCTCCTTCCCCTACCACCAACCTCTCGGAAGGACTTACGGACCCACATATTTAACGTGATCGTATTCCACGTAAACACGGCGGCAGTTTTGGCAGTGGCAGGAATCGAAACCGGGCCTACCGCTAACTTCCCGCGCGCTAATTTGCAATTTAAAATGACCATATGCTTAATTCCATCATCCTCATTCCATTGTTTCATTGTTCCATCATTTAAAATATCCAAAAGTTAAAATATACATTTAAAAAATCCATATCGTTCCATCATTTAAAATATAAATATAATAATTTATATGGAGTAAAGGAGCTCTATTCAGAACCGTGACGTCACCTCCACCTTGACGTCCCCACCCACCACCTTCCCTTCTTCTGCGGGGGAGAAACGCCGGTTAAGAAGCGGCACGCCGAGCGGAATGCCGAGAAATTGAAATTCGGAAACTTTTAAAATCCCGATCCTGTGGGCAATACGGAATATTTCCTGACCAGATTGGACTTGTAAGAATGCCAGATGTTTGACCTTTCTAAAAATGTAAATTATTAGTCGAAATTATGAGTACTTTTTACTATGCGAGAATTTAAAAACCAAAAATACTTTTATAGAGCAAAAAGTGACTTTTGTTTTAAAATCTTTAAAAAATATTAGAAATCGAAATTCAGATTTGAAATTGATATATTTTTACTCGCAATTGTCAGCTCTTTCCGATGGTGCGATTTGTTTTTTTCTACGATGTCCGGATCGTGGAAAAAAAGGGGCAAAAATGGCAAAAAATGGTCGAAATCGCATAAAACATTAAATAACAAAAAAAAAAAATAATTAAAATTTTAAAAATCGGTTTTCACGTGTCCCCTTCCCTCCCCCCCGGGTCTCCGATTGCCAAATTTCGTAGCTCTCCGACGCGCGGTCGCGAAACGTATAGTGTATAAGACACACAGACATTGCCTTTTATTATTTAAGATTATATTCTTATATATGAATAATGAAATCTAATTTATCATTTACTCGGTAGAAATTTCAATATACTATATGATGTATATTTAAATTAAGAAAATTGCTGCGGTATTCATTGTATTTCTTATGACAGCAACGGGCTACGGACCTGTCATTGGGACCAGTGACGTCAGTCGCGAAGGGAGGGGAGAATTCCAGCTATTGGCGTACAATGTTTGGCCAACCTTACCTTTCAATAGACCTTGTTTCGTACCCAATTAACTTATCTTTCATGCAACTCTAAATTAACAATTATCAATATTGATAGCATCATTAACAAGCAATATAGCCCATATATTAAATTATTCTAATAATAAATTCATCAATTAGGTGTCATTTTCATTAACTTGATGTCATTTTTGTAATTTTAATAATATTTTCGTCATCTGGGGCTAAATATCACCAAATTGGCGACATTTTACTGGAATATTCGCCAAGTTTACCATATGTATAGCTAAGTATTACAAACAAATGGAGAGAAACATATTTCTTACATAATAGAAGGTATGCCAGTCATATGATGGAATTAAAAATTTGCAAAGAATTGCCTCACTTTAGCATCATTGTTATCAATTTGGTGACATTTTTATCAATCTAGTTGTATTTATCCCGCGAAATTTTTAGACAAGTATTATGGATGGAAGGAGAGAGAAATGGGTTATTCTTATAGTCATTTATTATGTTCTTCCCAAGATATTGAATTTTCACCAATAAAGTCAATTTCATGGATTTAGCATCATTTTCATCAATTTGGCAATATTTTTTATCAAAGTGGCAATATTTTTTATCATTTAATCATATTTTTTATCAAAATTTTTTATCATTTTTATCAATTTATCAACATTTTTATCAATTTGGCAATGTTTTTGTCAATTTGGTAACATTTAAAAATCCGACAAGTTGGCGTTATTCCACCAAATTTGACACTAAAACTTCACCAAGCATTATGGATGGAGAAATAGATTATGCTTATAGTAGATAAATAACTAATGGCATACAAATACAAAACTATTACCTAAAGTATCTTCTCTTATAGTAGATTATTATATCTTTTCCAAGATATTGAATTTTTATCAGTCGTCATTTTCAATGATTTAACGACATTTTTATCAATTCAACAACATTTTTATCAATTTGACAACATTTTCGTCAATTCAGTAACATAAAAAAAAAAAGCCAAGTTGGCAATATTCTGCCAAATTCTTTGGCAAACTTTTTTTTGTTCAAACAAAAACATATGAAAAGTGAACCATTTTCATAATAGTTAATACTTTTTTTAAATTTTATGTGGTTTTTGATAAATTTATTTGAAAAATGTGCAATATCTCAAGAACAGTTCAGGCTATCATTCTAAAGTTTATGTCAATTGTTTTCTAAGGAAAAATTAGATAAAAAATGCCTATTTGTGTAACTTTATTAAAGGTTTTGATTTTTTGATGATTTTTTTCAAAATTTCACTCTAAAATTTACGGGGGCTCTGAACATTTGATTGCATTTAAAACAATAGGCTTCCAGTATTCATTAATTGTAATTTTTGTACCAAATTTCATTCCAATAGCTTCATTTGTTCATGAGATATCGTTTACACAGACTCACATACACACAAACATCACCTCAAAAACAGATTTGTGTTCAGAGATGCTTGAAACATGCTCTCCCATCAAAAACTCGAATTTGAATTTTCGATTCTGTCACAATACTTTCCTTATACATTAAAATTTGTATATAAGGAAAGTAAAAATGAAGATTAATATACAAATTCTATATGAAGTATTTTATATTTTACAGAACTACAGAATTCTGTTATATGTTGTTTGGCAATGAGTAAAATTTACAAAAAGTATATTGGTTATGTATTTCGAGCTACCTTTTTATTATAATGTTGAAGTTTGTATCATTTCAATTTTGAATTTGGAGCATTTAATAGCAACCGAATGTGGAATAACAAAAAAAAAAAATTTTAGATTCGGACAAAATTTTTTTTTTAGCTTCAATCTATATACTGCAATACTTAGCATAGTCCGGCTTCGATCAGTCCAGATTCACTATAGTCTGGTTTGAGAATTTCAAAACAAACTAAATTTTAATTGAGCAAAATAAAAATAAATTCTAAAAAATTAGTACACAAAATTATTTCTTTATATATAAATGATAGTTTTTTTTCCCCTTTATACATTCCCTTTTATGAGTAAGAAGTTGATGTTTGTGAACTTTAATGTTGAATTTACATTTGTTGAATTAATATTTCAGTTTTCGATACGCAAATCTACAATGAAGTCCATTTGTAATAATTAAATTTTAATGGCCATTTAAAATAATAATAATAATAATGAGTGCAAAAAGAAACTGTGAAAGTGACTTTGTCACCAAGAAACGTAAGTCGCCCACTTTAGAACAAAAGCTTAATGTAATCAAGCTTCATGAAGAAGGTGTCTCATTTGTTAAAATAGGCCATGAAAAAGACGAGTCATCAGTTTAAAAATTTATCAAAAAGAAAGTTCAATACAAATCTCCAGGTATGGCTATGGCTTCTTATTTATCAAAAGTAGAGATTAAAACCAAAAGCACTCGAATGGTAAACATGGAGCAGCTATTATCCATATGGATCGAAGACTTGAATAAAAAACAAGTTCCACTTAGTCAAATGGAAATTCAAGTCAAAGCATTAAATCTTTACAATGACTTGAAGACTATTGGTGATGTAGAAAATGAAGGTAAGGGAACTAGTGAAAATTTTACGGCAAGTCATGGGTGTTTTATCCGTTTTAAGTAACAAACTGATATTCACAATGTTCATGTTGGTGAATCTGCTAGTGCAGATAAAGAGGCTGCTTCAAGATATCTGAAGGAATTAAGTGAAATCATACATAAAGGTGGCTACAAAGATGAAGGAACGTTCAACGTTGATGAAACGGGTTTATTCTGGAAAAAGTTGCCATCACGCACCTTTATAGCAGCAAATGAAAAGTCGTGCCCTGGATATAAAATTTCAAAAGACCGCCTCATACTGTTATTAGGTGGAAATTCAGCAGGGGATTTCAAAATAAAACCGATGTTTGTGTACTGTGCAGAAAATCCTAGAGCTCTTTAAAATTTATCAAAAAATAATTTTCCAGTGTTGTGGCATTCAAATAAGAAAGCATGGGTCACAAAAGCTTTATTTTAAGATTGGTTCACCAACTATTTTTGCCCTACAACAAAACATTATTGCAGAGAAAATGGATTAGATTTTAAGAATTTATTGATCTTAGATAATGTCCCAGGTCATCCAACTGGTCTTTGTGGTTTAAATGAAAATGTACAAATAACTTTTCTTCCACCAAATACGACGTCGTTGATCCAACCAATGGATCAAAGCATCATTGCAATATTTAAGGCCTATTATTTCCTCCGTATATTTTCGCAAGCCATAAAAGCTACAACAGAAGAAAATGCACCCAATTTAATGGAATTTTTGAAGAGTTACAACATCAGAAAAGTTATCAAAAATATAGTTGAAAAATGGCATGAATTAATGGCAAGTAATATGAGGGCAGTATGGAAACATATCATACCACATTGTGCAAATGATTTCATTGGTTTTGAAACTCATTTTACTGAAGTCACTAATAACATAGACTGGACAGCAACTTGTTTCCAAAGAGTTAGATTCTGTCAACATAATTGAGTGCATTGAATCTAATCACTAATGAACTAGATAATGAAACACTTATTAACAATTGTGAATAACGGGCTTATGAAGAATGGGAGGACAACTTGATGACTGTGTTGAAATGCCTGCAAGAGAATTAACAGCCGAACAACTATAAAAAAAATATTAGAATGGTTGAAACCTTGTCAGAGCATATTATGAAAGCCGATCCCAATATGGAACATACCCTTATAATTCACCTAATGATAAACAATGAAATATGTTGCTACAAAGAAATGTATGAAGAGAAAAGGCTAAAGAAGAAAAATGTGCAGATATCGATATTGCAATTTTTAGAGAATAAAAAATGAATTACAAAAAACACGCATTTTTAAAAATTATTTCTAACAAAGACATTTGAATTTATTAATAGTCTTATTTATTGGAAAACAGGGAGAATTTTTTTTTTTTTGGAATTGATTATAATTTTTTGTACGTATTTAGTTTCTTGATTAGTTCGGTTTCAAACAGTCTAGGATATTGGCTTAACAGATTACCCGGACTATGATAGGTATTGCTGTATAGTCATATGATTACTATGTCAGAAAAATCATCCAATGAAAAAGGAAACAAAATGTTTCCTAAAAATGAAATATGGGCGAGGGGACTATAAAGCGTGTGTAAAAAAAAAACAATAACAGAAGAGATTGTTGGTCCACTAATTTGGCTGCTTACATTTAGAACACTTTGGAGCAAATTTGCTCCATGTGCTATAAAAAACTATAAACTATATATTGTGTGTGTATACAACTATAAACAACTATATAACAAATTGTTGCTCTATGTGCAACAATTTGTAGAGATATTAATTTAGTGTAGTTGGGACAGTAATTACATCACTATGGCTGTATTTTCATGTACTTTATAATAAATTTAATCTATTTGCAGAAGTGTTACTAATATACAGTACCAATTAGATTATTGCAAATTGTGCTACAACAAATATAAAATTTGTTATACCCAAATAAGATAACCAGCCATAATTTATGAAGTTGAAATATTATCAAAGAAGCAAAAAAGTTTAATAAAATAGGGTGTTTAATAAAACTACATATTAAAATTCCCTGAATTTTCTAGGAAAATTTCAGGCTGTTTTCATCATTTTTGTGTAAAAAAAATGTTATACTCTTGAAGTAATAAATGGGGTGGTAAATGTATATACAAGTGCAATTGCACACATAGAGATATGCATTTTTTTAAAGCATACAAATTATTTATTAGATTGCATACATACACACACACAAATAATAAATGCTTTTTAAAGTATGCTTTTTTGGTGAGTAGGGGCGAAGCCCCCGCAACTCACAAGTGAGGGTAAGAGTCACCGAGTAGGAGTGGAGTCCCCTAGTAACACAAAAGAAAATGACATACTAAATTCAGACTTCCAGCTGTTCTGGTTTTCGAGTTATTCCCCAAAAATGAGTACAATCCTATGGCGAGCTCAATAAGGTTTAGAATCAAAATATGCCAAAACAGATAATGACACACTAAATTTGGATTTACTAGCCACTTCATTTTTTGAATTAAAAAAAAAAATCCATAAAGAACATTCACGCTTGGGCAAGTTCAATAAGGTGGTTCCAAATCTAAAAAGTTAAAATATACAACGAAAGACAACACATACCAAATTTTGAATTTCTAGTTGCTAATGTTTTAGAGTTATTCCTTAAAAAATAGTACATTCCTATGGTGGGTCCAAGACAGACTAGCCTGATAAACTTCAAAATCCATAGAATTAAAATATATCACAAAAGACAATGACAGGCTAAATTTTTATTTTCTAGCTGCTCCAATTCTTGAGTTATTCCCCAAAAATGAGCATATTCCTATGGTGGGCCCCAGAATAGCCCAAATAACATTCAGAATCCAAAGAATTAAAATGTACTACAAAAGACAATGAAACATCAAATTTCATGTTGTGAATAATGGAACCGCTTTCAACTTCTTTCTGCTACATTGTTATTTCTCAGTTCAATCCTTTGCGTGTGTTTGTCTCGAATAGGATGAATGTTACTGTTCTTCATGAGCTAACTGTTGTTTACCTTAGCTATGCAGCATCAAAAAAGCAAGTTACCTCTTTCATTACATGAAGAGATTGAAGCTAAATGTCACAAAGCCAAATTCAATGGCCTATTGTATTCTTATTTCAACTGGCTTTACTTCTAGTACACATATGTGTTTCTTAAATTCCATAATAACTGGGCAGAAGAACAACTCTTGATATAATGAACACAATTTATTGACTTGTCTATTTTTTCAAATTAAGCTCTATCAGTCAGTGAGTTATATAAAATGGTATGGTGAGCCAATTTTACTGACAGATGCAGAAACATACTGAAAATAGTTTATTAATATTCAAGGATGCCCAAATGTTATAGTCATCAAAAACATCAATTTCAAATTATCAACTGTATAAATATTTTTCTTACATTGAAATCTGTCTAAAACAAAATTGAATCGGACAGTAAAAAAATGTATCTTAATCAAATTTTGTTCAGAATTTCATCCTGAGTTGATTCTGCGGTACATATACAATGTGTTCTGACAAAAGTAATAAAAAGTACAAGTTAAAAAGCCTCACCTGCATTGGAATTTGTTGAACTCTTCCTTGATTAGGTAGTGGGGGATGAGAAGGAGGTGGAGGATAATGTGTATGTCCAATAGTTGATGGAACTGGATTCACAGACTGTGATGGGTATGGCTGTGTATGAATATGAACAGGAGGAGGAGGTTGACTGTACTGTGGCATAGGCATTGGAGGATTTTGATAATTTGCATTCTGGTAGCTTTGACTATAATTAGTATAGTTGTGATGTTGAGGCACGGGATCTAATGACACAAAATGAAAACATATATACATTTTAATAGAAAATACTAATTGTAATTTAAAGTAGTAGTGGATAGAAGTGTTGAGTTTGCATAGCTGCTGTTTATTATAAAAATTTTATGTATGCAAAATTTTTGGAATGCACTCTTAGAATAAAATGGTGGATCTATACTGGCATCATTTTTTTTAAACTGCCAACTATTAGCTATCTATTATCTACTAGTTAATATTCATATACATAATAGTAAATGATATTAATGCATATGGTTTAATATCAAATGCTACATATAGGTAACAGATAGATCTAAGTATTCCAACAGTTAATATTCAAATTAACTTTCATTCCATAATATAAACAACTGTGGCAATATATTAACAGAAAAGTATTTTTCATGACAGAGATTTTAAACTATTTTATATATTTTTCATTTCATTCATAAATGCTTTATGTATGTTGAACATGCCACAAAAGAAGGCATGTTGTTATATGGGAAACTGAATTTATGCCAATATTATCTGAAAGGCTGAAATTTATGATCTGTAATATTGGTTAAAAAAAGCAAGAGGAACTGAATCCACTTGAAATAGTAATAGAGTCTGAGCTTCTCTCCTTTAATCACTTGTGAAATGTGCCAATACCCTAATTATAAGTGTAGCAAATGTTTAATTTGCATATCTTTCTTGCATCAGATGGTACCATCAAATCAATGACACCTACCTTACTATCGACTTTTACCTGGTTTACATTGAGTGAGAGTATGTGGTACAGCACAAAGTGTACAACTAGTAGTTCGACCATATCAGTGGTTCATACAACACTTACACTGCATTTAAATTTGATATTTTTTAAAAATAATTTTAAATACAAGAATTAACATATCAATAAAAACTTTTAAATGGTTCACAAGGTCTATTTAAAAATGTAAATTTGTTCATACAGAAACAAATTTACTCATCACTATGCCAGATTTGATAGTATTTTGGTCACTGAAAAGCTTAGGTATAACTTTGGCTAAATACAAATGCGAGTACAGCAGTTTATACACAGTAAATTTGCAAAGGTTACAGTATTATCTTACCTCCATAATTCAAAACTGGAGGCGGATTTGAATACGATGGTACAGTCATATCAGGGGGCTGCCACATGGGAGGTGGTATCTAATAGAAAATTAATTTAAAATAAATTATATATTTTTATATATTTTATAAAAGATACAAATAAAAATCATAACAGAGGAATAAAAGATTAGATCTTTCTTAGTATATACTAGGGGTGTTCCGATATCCGATACCGCTTATTGGTTTCGCCGATATATCAATATTTTCCCGATATGTAAGAACTGATAAAGTGATAGATACATTTTTTTTTCTTATACTTCAGCATTGAGAAAATGGGTTTTCTTTAACAGCATTTTGTACAAAAAAGTAAACAAGAGGCCAGGAATAAGTCTGCTTGATCCTTTGCATCTGCATGAAAGGGAAACTCTCAAGTCGAAGGTCATTCGGTGCTATTTTCAAATATTTACAGTCAGTGGTCCCATCCTTCTGTTATTTATTCATCTTTAGAATGGAGATCTTTAATTCTTTATAGTATAGATATTAAACTTCGTGTTTCCAATTAAAGACAAAGTTGCCAGATTGGGCAATATTCTGCTAATTGGGCTACTTTTGAACCCAAATCGCAACTTTTTTAAACATAAATTAACTAATTCGAATTTTTAAAAAAATTGCCGAGGTGCACCTTCCCGGGTCTTGCAGTACATGTGTACTATATATCATGGCCGTATGACGTTTACATTTCCCGTTATAGACTTTTCATATACACACACATCTTCCTTTATTGGGTAAAAATAAGTCCAAGGTCGACTTGTAAAACTATATACAAGGGTTATTTTTCATGTATGTCCTAAAATGTTTACCCACTACTAGAAGGGGCAGAAACTTAATTTGATACACGGATGGTTCCAAAAAGTAACTGACAAGAAAATTCCAAAAATTAGAAATTAATCCATAGAAGGGTTAGGACAGGAGTGCGATTTTAAGCTCATTATTTGGTTCATATTTGATTAACTCTCGCTACTGCATCACATATGAATAATCCTTGTTGTATGAAAGTTAAAATAAATTTTAATATTTAGCCTCATTATCCTACTATTTTCTTTAATTTACTTGCATCTTTTCCAATAAAATTAGCTTTTCATTAGCCGAATCAAATGTAGAAAAGGAAATGGAAATATCATGAACGATGCACTTCCCTAACTGCCCGATAAATTGAAAGTTTCGTTTTCTTTACACAAATTTAGCTTAATTACTCTTAGTTTGGTGTCAATTTGGATTCAAAAGTTTTGAACATTTGAATTCTAATAATTTTTGCTCTAAAACTAATATTTGCAGATATAAATATTCGGATTATGACCCTTACATTCTTCATTTGCGAAAACACTAAATGTTTGTTTACGCTGAGTCAGCAGCCTAAACAAAACAGAGTGAGAACAAGACTGGCGATTATATGCCGTGCTTAACAATTTCATTTCGTGTTTGTGGTAAGGATGGGATTAAGGAGGTCAAGTCTAGTAACATATTATTTTACCTCTATGTAAAATTTATTTATCAGATATTTTTACTTTCTCATACAAAAGAATATAATACGCCGAAAGTACTGTTTTCACAAAATTTTTTGATTTCAAGATTTTGATGCCAATTTATGTTTTAGAACCTTTTTTGAACACGTTTTGACTAAAACGTGTTCAAAAAAGGTTCAAGAATTCTTCTCTCTTTCTTTGAAGCCTAGTTGTTTGCAGCTCTTTCATAATCAAAATTGTTCTGTTGGATCTGATCCTTGTAGTGAAATCAGAATTATATTATTTAGAGTGTTCTGCCTCAGACAATTCGTTAAGCAGGTTTTAATTCATTTCAAAGTAGAAAATTCTTTTTTACACTCAGCAGTGCTTATAGGTATAGCTAGTGAAATAGGAGCTCATTTTGTTAAGTTTAGAAAATATCATCGTCAAGGGGATTAGTATCTTAAGTACCTGCCTTACATATATGATTTATATCAAAATACTTTCATCTTAAAGTGTAGTTAAAAATTTTTTTTCACCCATCTTTACCACTTGTAATTCTTATTCCATTCCTTGACTTATATATGAAACAGGGAAAAAGGGGTATTTTATACCAATTTAGTACCTGATTTAATTATAATGTTTTCCTATCATGTTTTTTTTTTTAAATATTCAATGGCTTGTCGTATAGTATTTTTCATGTCACATTCAAATTTCAACCCATCTTCCTTTCACTTTGCTATACAGAACATTTTTTATTAATGATCAATCTCAGGTATATATATAATACAAGTAAAATAAAAATTCTTCAATTATATATATCAGGTTTCATACTCTTTTGCAAGAACCCATTTTCAGGAGTTTTTCGGGAGGGTTTGAACATTTTTTCAGGAGTTTTTCTACATATTAAAAGTAGCACAGTTTTCTACACATTAAAAATACAAAGCAGCAATATACAGCAATACAAAGCAAATGTGAGCAGAGGCATTGCTGAAGGAGTAGGATTTGTGGGTCATAACAAATTTTTTCTTAACCGTGTCTTTTAATAATTTTTTTAATGAATTCAACATCGACTTGGCTGGTATGCTTGGTAACCAAATATTTTGTTCCATTTCTCCATATATAATTTCTTTGAAACTCAATAGGTTCCTGGGGAGATATATATATATATATACCTTTGCCTCTATGTTTTCTATTATTTTACTTGCCCTTTAATTTTGCAGTTTTTACTGTAGAATATCACATTTTACTGTCTTTACGCAATGCTGTTATTTGTTACTCACAATTGGCAATGGTAGATCTCTACTTTTATCTTTAGTGAATGGCAACATTGGTCTTATCATTTAATGTTCGATTTGGTAATACATTTGAAGAGTATTTTCAGGTATTTTTGTTTCCTCTAATTTTTCAATCTTTATGCTTGTAGTCCAAATAATACGAGTTTATAGATAAAATCTATCTTGTGTTTCCGAAACAAGCATTTTTTCGTGTTCATTTCAATTAAATATTTGGACTTGAAAAATAATTTTTTCGAAATGAATAATTCTTAAGCCTAGTGCTTCTCCATGTGTAAAGCTTTAATGCTTGGTCTTTTTTGTATTCCTGTTTTCAATTCCACACCATTGATATTTGCTGATTATCTTTAGCTTGATGACTAGCAATATGGTTTTAATTTTCCTCATGATGGTTGTATTTATGTTTAATGCTTCTTTGTAATTTGTAGGCAATTTTTAAGTTAGTGTATTATGAGTTACAACATTTCTATACTGTCATTGGATTTTCGTCTTATATTTTTATACTTATATATATTATTTTTATATATATATATGTATACATATACCTTACAATCTCAGAATAAAGTGAAAATATTTAATAATTTTCATACCTGTTGTATGTGTTGTTGTGGGGGATACTCAGGATGCTTATACTGCACAGCTGGAGGAGGAGCAGTGTAGATAGGTGGAGGTGCAACAGGATGGACTGGTTCTGGATGGGAGTACTGCTGTAATGTAGACATATTTAATTAGATAAGAATGTCATGCATTTCAAAGCATAGTAACATTATCAAGGATGAAAACTAGTCAAAAGATCAAGACTACTGACTTTGCTGATAAAAAGAAAATGAAAAATTGATTAAATACTGTTAAATTACTAATTAATTTAATCACAGTCTATTGGTAAATTTGTGTTTTAAAAGCAAAATTGGAATTTTATTAATTTTTTTATTATTTTTGCCTTTCACCATTATTATAGCTACCCTATCACACATCTTTTTATTGAAAAAATAATGAAGACAGAACAATGTTTTCATTATTGTACTGAAAAAAAAAATCCTTTAATAATAGAATACTGCAGATAATGAAACAAAAAAGCATATTAAAATTTTTTGCATTTCTAACATAACTTTATAATAATACCTTTTTTTAATACTTTTCTCAGTTGAATGAGTTATATTGCATAATTTATGCTTTTTTACTATGGACTATTTCATTTTTTATTAATATTAAGACATTTAGCATTTTATATTTTTGTATTTCACAAATTTATTCAATGATTTTTACATTATGAATTAAGCAGTTATTAAGGATTATTTTATTAGACATTACTGATCGATTTTTAATTATCTGATTTTCTCTATTTTAAGTTTCTCCACATTTTTAAATTTTTTTTTAGCACAATTTTAACAAACTTTTAAAAAAAGATCTTGCATTAACCACCCTTTATTGCTTTAAAAAACTTATTTAAATAATTTTTCAGTCAAATAAGATGTTTTCATCAAATATAATCAATGATCATTGATTGCACTTCAGAATGCACCTTCATTTTTCAGAAATATTTTGTGAAAATTTTCATTATATTTTTTATATAATCGATTTTTTTAATAACTTATTCTTTACTTTCTCTCATTTAATGTTATTTTAGATACTTTATTGGGCAATATCAATGTAATTTTTCTCCCAGCCTAATTAAAAAAAAAAAAATTTGTGATGCACTCACTACATCTCCAATTTTTATTTTACAATTTGTCATAATGAAAGGTTTCTTTGTGACCATCAGCAGTTTTGAGTCAATTTCTCTTTTTAAGATCTTTAATTTTTTTTCTTTATAACTTATGGTTTTGCTTTCACTTAAAAGATTCTGTTATGACATTAATAATTAATCCATTTATGAAATTTTAATTAAAAGAATTAAATTCTCAACTTTTGATTTTATTTTTCACTTAAAATATTCCATTATGAAGTTAATAATAAATAAATTTATAAAATGTTAATTAAAAGAATTAAATTCTGAAACAACATTTTTATTATGACATATTTTGAAGAAAAAATGAGATTATTATGCTGAGACATAAATATTAGATACTATATATGGAGTGAAAAAAAAATGTGTATCACATTTGCAAAATTGCAGTTTTTTGGCATTGTCTGTAAACTTTAAAAATCAATAATAATTACAGATAATCTGGAATAGTTGTCATTTCTAGTATTACATGCAAATAATTAAAATGCTATAAGTATCTGATGTGAAATTTAAAGGTATAACTTAAAACACTCTTATGTATCTTAGCTGCCACCACTGCCAGTAGTCAGTTTCAATTTAGTGGCCACCCTGCCATGGATTTTTAATAAAATTGATAGTTATATTTATATGTATATATATATATATAAATGTATATATATACACACACACACACATATATATATATATAAAAGGAACAGAGTTTGTAAACTTCTGCACAGTTTTCATGCTGTGTATTATTTCATTGTTCTATCGTTTTTTGAGGATTAGGCTGAAATATATGAATCCCTTACATTCATATGTGAATGTGAGAGGGAGAATGCACAATAGTGTACAAAATATACACTTTATTTAATGTTGGTAATGCCTTACTAATTTATCAAACATTACCATATTTATATATATTGCATGAATATATTATATGCAGCATTCGGTATAATTCGCTGTTTTAAGTCACCACAGAAAGTCCGGGAATATATTACTTTCCTGGACCGTATTATTTTCGGAT
Organism: Amaurobius ferox; assembly: GCA_951213105.1. NCBI lineage: Eukaryota > Metazoa > Arthropoda > Arachnida > Araneae > Amaurobiidae > Amaurobius > Amaurobius ferox. The sequence goes on along the minus strand of OX578135.1, from coordinate 58,826,778 downwards.
ACAGGGGCACTATTGGGTGTGCGTGTATATATAACATTTAGTTTATGCATTCAGTTTGTGTACTAGCTACTATTTCACACGTTTAGAGTTTTTGTTTATTTGACACTTATTTTATTACTAAAAACTAATAGAATAACAATTGAATTTGAAGAGGTAATGCATGGAACATAAGACAAATCATATAAAATCATAAATACATAATAATTAAAACACAGATATAAACTGATGGGGAAAAAATGGACCATAAAACATAGGGAATAAATACAATTACGAGGACAATGTAATGGATAACAATGGAAATAAGGCAAAGAAATTATCAAATCAGTAGGGGGTGCATACAATTTCAATTTGATCTAAAAACTAGTCCTTTTCATTAAATAAGCTTGTTACGTTGAACACACACACAGACAGACAGACACAGACATTATTTATGTTGTGAACAAACAGGTCTGATTATGTTACAATATATTTCATTTAATGCTATTCGCATTGTGCAATATTTTAAATTTGTGACCTAGAAAAAAATATTATGAATAAAATAGAATTATTTTAAAATGTTTCAAAATCATGTGTATTTAAAGAAAATATTAAATTCTAGCTGTTGACTTGCAGAATGTAAAAAAAAAAAAAAAAAAAAAAAAAAAAAAAAAAAAAAATTACATATTTTAGCTATGTTATATAATACATGTTTGACTACAGCTGTAATATAAGAATAAATACTTTTAAAAGTTGCTGAGCATATTATTCCAGCAGAAATATAATGATATTATTTCGGATTTTTCTGGAAAATACACACACACATGCTATGAATAAACTGATAATAAACTGAAAGTTTAATACTTACAACAGGTGGTGGATAATTGCTTGTATCGTATGAAGTTGGAGGCACAGAAACTTGAGGAGACTCGCTTATTAAATGAGCTAAAAAATTCACAAATATATAAACATCATGCTATACTTTTATTAACAAAATGGATACCAAACAGAAGCTGGATTAAATATTCTTTTGTAATTCATGATAAAATTAAATAAAGTATATATAAAATTTTTCTTTTTAGAATAATTCAATGTTTAAAGGGTATTCTATCAAACTATTGACCCATGTGATGAATTTCAAGTTTTGGTGTGGGTGAAGCATCTGTTCAATATCAGATACTTTTCAAAATTTCATCAAATGATTAACTTGTGCTCTGCAAATTTTAAGACTATTTAGGAAGTGCCTGAAAAAGACGCAACAGTTGAACTGATACTTGGGAATTAACATATATAAATCTTAGGCATTCATATTTGCCAACATTTTAAAGTGAAAGTTCTGACAAAAAGTAGCAAGAAAAAAATATTAAAATATAGTACATAATAATATTTAAGCTTTTTTATTTAATGTAAATGTATGAGACAATTTTAATTGTAACAACTACATGCTTTAAATTTAAAATGATATTTTTATTTATTTTATAACTTTTATTCAGTATTTTGTTACTTAAATTAAAGATTATACAAAGTAATAATTGCAGAATAAATTTAAATAAAACAAATACAAAATTCTAATTTGAAAATCTGAAATGTTTTAGGATTAGGAAAAATGCTTTTGGTACTGCAAACACAAATTAGAGTGCAGCATAATGTGGAATAAACTGAAAATAAAGTAGTGTTACAGCTGGAACTACTTCAAAGATAGTTTCATTGGATTCTACTTTACCAGAATTTTATCCAACCATCGTCAATCAAGACAATCATCTTCAATGGTCCAATCACCTATTTTCATATGGTGTTGTAACTAATGATGCTTCACAGAAATTGGATATTGACAGAAACATTGCAAAAAACTCTTATGTGAACAACATTCCATTCAATGTGTAAAAAAAAAAAAAAATTTACTCAAATAGGTTAAAGTCTACGACCAGGATATAACCCTCTAAACAGGGAACAATTAATTGTCTGGGACTGGGATGATGCATTGTTTCACGGTTGATGTATATTTTTTTAGATGCATCAGCTGCAGAGGACCTTATGTTTTTTAAGCCATAAAGCAGTCCTTGTGCCAAAGTAATTTCTTCGAAATTTTGATTAGCCTCAGCAGTAATTTCGAAGAAATTACTGCTGAGGCTAATCTTTTATTAGTCTCAACTAATAATTTATCAACAGCTACCTTCTTCTTTTCTTTGTCACTGTTTTTAGCCACAAGATCTTTAGATAACTCCTTTAATTGAAGAGCTACTTCAGTTTTAAACTTGTGCTTTTTCTTTGTATTACATAATTTTAATTTTTCTGTCTTTTTCCTTCCTTCTTTTAAAACTTTTTAGTAGCTCTGGTGAATGCTCTAAGCTAACAAAACTAGTTCTTTTGTAATTGGAACTAGAAAAGGTTTACTTTAAAAATTTTTAGACCTGAGAAAATGTTCGAGGGTTAAAGCAAGCATTTAACCCTTACAATTTGTCTGAAATTAATAGCAAAATCAGATGATGAGAAAGCTCTTTCAATAGAAGCACTTCTGAGTGGTCTGGTCTATTAAAGCAAAGTTGATTAATTAAATATGCAGCAGCAGCAACATAATGCTTTTGCATACCAAGCTGGAAAACTTGTGCATCCTTTGTGCTCATAGTTTTCAATCCTTCTATATATATTATACCCTGTTTTAAGTTAATCTGTCATCGATGATGTAAAAAACTAAAGATGTATGGATTCCTAATTTATTTACATAGTTGTGTTTTCATAGGTGCCTACTGTTAACAATTATTAAATCGATTCCGTTTTCAACTTACCTGTGGCCAAGGATGTTTCAGGTCTCTCCCTGTTTAATCGGAAAATTCGAGTAATGCAATAAACAGTATGTTTTTAGTGATACAAAATTATATTTTTTAAATTCAGAAACATCAAAAAATATGAAAAAAAAAATCAAATTTCATCAAAATAGTTTACTTGTTATGGAATAAATATATCGGGGAAATTTTGAAATAAAAAGGGTTGCTACATTCATTACATCTTATAATATAATTGGAAAAATTATCAAAATATTGCGATGATTGAAAAGTTATAGAGTAAGTGATAAAAAAATAAAGCAAGAGTATACCTAAATGAATTAAAAATCACCGAAAATCACTGGTAAAAACCTCTAACTTAAAGAGAAATTAGTGGCCAGTCTTCTTAATAATAAAAAAAAAATTAATAATAAATGCTTTATCAGCTTGGAAAAGTAAAAAATAAAAAGATCAAGATGAGAAAACTTCAAAACTTGAGAGAAACAGGCATATTCAGAAATATATAATTTCAGCTGAAAAAAATCTTGAGTGTTATGCGGGGAAATGAATTTACACTCCCCTTTCACACTGAAAAAAAAAAAGTATTTGAATGCTTTATAGTAAATTATTTCTATATGATGTTCAGGAAAACAAATATCAATAATAAAACATCTGAAAGATCTATAATGTAAAACATTGGTAAGATTTAAAACAAGGTTAAAAAAAAAAGTTAGTGACAATAAATAAAATGACAAAAAATATTCAGAAAATGGATAAAGAAAAAATCTAAATTTGGAAAACTTTCATGAAATGGAAAAGATGTGGATACTGACAATGACTTACATAAAACTAAAAAAACATCTCAAATAATTTTTGGAAATTTATTAAATGTCAAAAATAAGAAGATAGAAATGCATGTTAATAATATTATTTATTAAGAAATAAAAATATTTCTGTGAATATGTCTTTGTATTATTATCAGAAAAAATAAGTTTTGTATTCAGCCAATCAAAACAAGTTTAAGAAATAGATTAACTGAAAGCAAATTAAAAAAAAATAATGCTGCTTGTTCTCTTTAGAAGGTCCAAAGATAAAGCAAATGGTATTCTGGAGAAAGTGAATAAAACATTTCATGAGACAAAAGAGAATATTCATAGATTTTAAATATTATTATAAATATTATGTGCTTGGTAATTTTTCTATTTGAATATAATAAAGATTAATTGCATTGTATGAATAGTAGTATATTAATTTTGTTCAAGTTTGTAATATCCTTTGTGGTTACCAATTTTAAGAATATTTCTTAAAATAAATTTTAAAGGACCCATATTTCCTATCAAAGGACACAGGTTTGTGAACGTTCAGAACGAACACTGAGTACAGCTAGTCTCCAATAGAGTCAGATATACACATTTTGTTTATTTTTAACTTTGACATCTTAAACTTGATTTTGTTATAATTAATGTAACTAGTAAAAGTAAAAAATATTAAATTTGTTGTTTGCAAAGATGGTGGCAAAAGTTATTTCTTAATATAATTTTTAACCTTTGAATACTTACAGGGTTAAATAGTTTATCAAGCAAGTAAGCATATATTTTCTGAAATTTATGTATTTTCTCCTTTAATATAGATTTACTTAGTTAATTTCAGGTGACCAGTTGTTATAGTATGTTCCTGCTGCTACTACTATACAGAAAGGATCAACGCTTTAATTTGTTAACATTAAATGTAAAATTTAACAATTTTAAGTTGTTCAGAATTTTTTTTTAATTATTTATTTAAAAAACAAAACAAAAAACAAAAAAACAACTTAATTTGAAAAGGCTGTATTTTGTCTACTTTTTAAAAAAAGCTGGCTTATTTTAAGCAAAAGAAAACAAAAGGGCTTTTTTTGGCCTGGCTAGAATACCATCAACTCTGCATAATAATAAAAATTGAATATGAATATAAGAATTAGGGAATTGAAAGTGGGTACTTACCTGTTTCAGATGGAGGTGGTACGCGTACACCTCTGAAATGTGGGTTTATTAAAATTTTACGCGATTGGGGTGGTGGAGCTGAAGACACTGTTTGGCTTATAGATGTAGGCCCAGGACTTGAAAACTACAAATACAAAAGTTCATGATAAAATGGATGAATTTTTTTTCTAAGTAAGGAATAAAAAAAAATTTAATACTTAAAATTTACCATAAATTTTCCTAGCCTGTATCAAAATTATAGAAATTTAAATGCATATAAATTGGTAATAATATGATTTCTCATAATATTTTGTGTATTTTTTCTTTTAACTTATGTACAATACTTAAGTTTTTAAACAAGTTCACACTAATTTTCGAACTAGTCTGGGAAAAATATTAAATGACCAACAAAGGAGTTTCTGATTCTCAAAAATTATTGTGTTCATGTTCAGCATTAATGTAATGTGTAACCCTAAATTAATTCATCTAGATCAGCAAAATTTTCTATTAAGAAGCTGACTAAAAATGGCAAAATTTTTAACACATTACAGCTAATATTTAACAAATAATTTTTAAGTCACTTGAGTTGAATGATGAGCTGGAGTTCTATTCTACCTTTTGACCAGAAGTTACCTACTTTTGGATTTGAGATTAATTTGAGTTATCCATGTCAAAGTGCTGAGAGAAAAAATAGCTACTGTAAAAAGTAACTTAAAACCAATCTCCTCCAGAGATTTTTAGACAGTGCGCTTTACAATAGGACCCAGAATTTTACATTTTCTGCCAATTTTCAGACAAAGATTAAGGAGAAATTCTCTATTTTTTTATTTTTAAATAAAAATAGGCCTATCGGCTAAAAACCATGTAAACATTTTGCACAAAATTTAAATTTCATATGTTGATACGGCTGAATTTCTGATAATTGTCAGTTTTGTGTCCCTTCGAGTTTAAAAAAAAAAAAGAGATAGATATTTATTGCAGTATTTGTTTATAATTCAATCTGTTCTACATGTTTTCCACAAAAAAAAAAAAAAAGTTTCAATATTATTAACACAATGACTGCCAATCTCGCGCCAGCACGTGATGTGGCGTTATCGCTGAATAGCCAATCACACGCCAGCGCGTGGTGTGGGGTGATGTGTCAGGTGCCAGTCACGCACTGGCGCGTGAAAAGCTACGTTTGTATGTTTATTCTCCAGTTCAATCGGCATTACGTTTTAGGTATGTATGCTGGTATTGGCGTGGAGTGAAGGTTAGAAACTAGTTGTTCATATATGTGGTTTCGGATTTCTTGCTTTATTACTTATTGAAAAAATAATCTTGTAACATGAGTTGTACAGATGAAAGTTCTGCAGGGCCTTCACGTCAAAAGAGAAGAAAAGTGCAAAATAATAAGCCTTTAACGCCTGATGAGATTGCAAATTTGTTGGCTGAGCTATCAGATAACCCGAGTGATTTTAGTTATGACAGTGGCAGTGACGAGGAATTCTTTCCTCCCAAAGGTGCCCATGATATTTCGGATTTGGAAGATGAAGACGACGAACATATCATGCAAGGAGCGACATGTCAACAGCATGATTCTGCTATGGTAGAAAACATAATTTGGGAAAATGACTCAACATCCATGAAACAATTTCTTTTCACAAAATCTGAGTGTTTGCTGCAACCTGTTTCAGGTGACAATCCTATAGATTACTTTTGCCACTTTTTTACAGCTAATATCTTGGATGAAATAATTGCTGAAACCAATGACTATGCTCGTAAAATACTTTGTCGCCATGAAAAAAAGAAACATTCTCGAATTAATGCTTGGAAGGACACCACAAAAGATGAACTATTGGTATTTGTGGGATTAATTTTACATATGGGAACTATACGAATGAACCGCATACAAGATTACTGGAAAACAGATACACTGTTTGGGTTACGTGCATTTTCAGATAATATGAGCAGGAATTGATTTTTGTTATTACTGAGGGCATTGCACTTCGCAAAAGTCCCAGAGCAGAATGCAGAATCCCCAAAGGATCGACTATATAAAGTCAGAAGTATGGGGAATTTGTTCAACGCACGATTATCTGAAATATATTACCCAGGACGAGAGATTAGTTTAGATGAATCGATGATATTGTGGCGTGGACGACTTATTTTTAGACAGTATATACCAAACAAACGTCATAAATATGGTATCAAGTTGTATATGATCACAACACCTAATGGTATAGTTCTCAAATTTATGGTATATACAGGTATGTTGGATGATTCTGGTGGAAAAGGACATGCACATAAAGTCGTGTTGAGTTTACTTGATGGAATGCTAGATGTAGGGCATAGCATATTTATGGACAATTATTATAATAGCTATGAACTGGCGGAATGTCTTGCTGATAGAAAAACTCATTGTACTGGGACAATCAGGAAGAACAGGAAGACATTTCCGAAAGAGGTTAGCGAAAAAAAAACTAAAGAAAGGGCAAACTGTAGCAAAGTATGCTAATGGTGTAATGATTGCTAAGTGGAAGGATAAGCGAGACGTCACTTACATTTCTAATGAATACAAAAATGATATTATAGAAACGACAAATAAAAGAGACGAAATGAAATCAAAACCACTACCTATAATTCAATATAATAAATTTATGGCAGGCATTGATAAGCAAGATCAAATGCTTGCCTACTATCCATGTGAAAGGAAAACAATTAGGTGGCCTACCAAAATATTTGTGCATATTTTGCAAATGATGATGACGAATTCCCACGTTATTTATAACAAATATTACAATGGAAATATATCACTTTATGATTTTCGTTTATCGGTGATAAGATGCTTATTGAAACAGCCCTCTGAACACCGTGCTCCTGTGTGTGATCCATCTCCACCGGAACATGTGCTCAAACCGCGGGAAGAAAAAAAAGGCAGGAAGGTACTACGTAAGCAGTGCAAAAGTTGCTATTCCCAAGGAAAACGTAAAGATACCATCTATATCTGCAAAGTTTGTGAAAGATCTCCCGGCTATTGTTTAGATTGTGCAAAGATAATACACAAATAACATTCTGAAATATATCGTTTGTAATAATATCATTGTAACTAACTCGTAATAAATTCATTTGTAACATATATATTTGTTTGTGATACAGTTTCATACAAAAACAATGCATATTGTTACTTATTTTTCTTATTTTGATTCATTTTCACATGCCAGCGCGTAATGTGGCGCGTAATGTGGCATGCTAGCGCGTAATGTGGCATTTGGGATATAATTTTACCTCTAGTGCCAATCACGCGCCGGCGCGTAGTCATTAAATTCTATAATCAAAGGCTTACATAATGCTTAGCAATCAGTGTAATACACATAATCATCTTTTATTACCACTTTTAAATCATATTTATTATAAAAAGTAAGTCGGCATATGGGTACAATCTACTTCTATGTCAGGCCAATAGTTGTCAACACAACCTCTCATGACCAGCAGTTAACGTGTTAAACATGGTTTTGACTCCGGCCACACATCAAGCTACAGTAAACCCTAGGGTCTGTCGTGTGGTCTGGGATTTTAACATGGTTTTGACTTAATAAAACTGCAAATTTGTCATTTCTGTCACTGTCTCCCAGTGATGAGTTGAGTTTTCATCTCTTACTTACAAGAATAATAAACATAAACAATGAAAATATATGGGTGAAGTTTAAGAGATTATGATTCGAAATTGTGAAAAGTAAAAGAAAATAAAACCTTTTCTGTAAAAATGCCAATGACATGTTTTTGCGAAATTGCTTTAATATGCTTGTCCCTGAGAATTGGTGATAGTTCAATGATGTCCGAAATATCATCTTTTTTATTCACTAGATCACGGCAGTAATGATTTTAAATCACATAAAAAACATCATTAAGAACATTTTTTTCCCCCAATTACCTGAGTAGGTGGTGGTGGCTGAGCTTGTTGTGGAGGATAGTTTTGACCTGGTCTTTGAAATCGAGGTGCAGGTTTCATTCTTCCTTGAGTTTTGCCTTTAAAACGCATTTTCCTTTTTTGCTCATTTTCCAAGAAAGCTTGAACTTTAGCAGTTTCTTCCACGTTGATAACAGATTCTAGAGAGATAAAATAGGAGAAAAATATGTTAATAATATAGCTTAAGAGATAAATCTGATTAAGATGCAATTTTATACTTGGATTATATATTTGCTATTGATTTATATTGTACAAGAAAATTACTTAATGCTGATTTAAACTTTTTAAATAATCAAATCTGTCTTTGAAAAAAAAAAAAAATCTGATAAATTTGATAAAGATGCAATTTTCTATTTGGATTATATTTATATTGCTGATTTATATTGTACAAGAAAATTACTTAACACTTATTTAAACTTTTTAAATAATCCATTTTGTCTTTTTTCAAAACACTTTTCTAAAAGAGCACCAGATAAAAGTTCTGATCTTTTAGGGGTGAGGGGGGGGGGGGGAACCACAGCACTCTATTATAGAAGATATTTTTACTAATTGTTGGCACTTTCTGTTAAGTTATGCCTTTTTAACTAAATGGTAAGTGTGTAATTGAAGGGACTGAGAAAATTTTCTATAGTAAGCAGTTTTCCGCATTATATAGATGCAAACCTTCGACCAATTTGACTGCAAAAAATTATTTTAGATGTTTTGACAAGCTTAAGAAGGAATGAATTTAACTAGTTCAATGTAGTCATTAATTTAGCTGAATTATATTTTTCTTTATAAAGCAAAAAGCGACTTTCATATCTGGTCCTCTATTAAGTTCCTTGGTAGATAGGGTTGTCCTTGTATTTTGTGTGTGTTTGGAAATTAATTTTTCAATTCAAATAACATAGACTGGTGCAAAAAATGAAATATTAACAAAATATGTAAACAAAAATTTTAAAACTTCAAATAATTAATTTAAAAGATATATAATGTGGGAATATTGCAAATTCCTCAAACTGCCAAATAAAAAGTCTTAGTTAAAGCTAATTATCTTGCAAAGATAAGACAAAATGGCTAATTATGTAAGAAGTGCTCTTGATTTTAAAATCTTATTTTAAAAATATTAGTATTGAACATATTTTACTTTGTTATTTTAACTGAATGAAAATGGGTTCCGGAGGAATGTCTACCCCTGGCCTATGTTAGGCTAAGAATACAGTGATTAAGAATACAGTGGCAAAGTATCATGCTACATTTTCAGTTTAGAGAAATTTACAATAAAGTATTGTTGCACAATATAACACTTATGTATTAATGTTCATGACAACAATAGTTGTATAATATTTTGTTTGTTTGTACGAAAAACTCATAAAGCATATGACTAACAACATTTCCCATTCTCTCAAATGCACTAATATTGTAGTTATGTTTGGAATTGAATATCTATGCTTTTAATGTTTTTAATTCTTCAATAACTTAGTTCTCTGCCATTTTGTAATGTTTCTGCCAAATAAATCTTAGGTCCCGGTAGAGAAGAAAACTTTTCACTTCAGAAACACATAAAAATTGAATAACTCATTAACTACATTGAAATTTAAAAAAAGGGCTCTGTCCTGCAAACATTCAACCATGTAGGTATATGTTAACAAAAATTTGAGGTCTTGCTATTGCTAGTCTATCCAGGACGTTAACTCGCAGCTCAAATACTCTTTTTTTGACTTTGATATTAAATATTTCCTAAACTAAATTTTAAACCGAAAAATGGTTTATATCAGTGTGTTGTGCGTTCCCCTACTATTTCTCTACAAATGTACAAAATTTAATATTTTTGTATACTATAGATTTTGCGGGACGTGTGAGAAACCCAGAAGAACTTCAGAAAAACAGAATACAGTTTTAGGTATGTTTCGGCTCTTGTGCAGTCATAGACCTCTGAGTAGAAGCATTTGAAAACAAAGCGAAACATTTTGAAGCTAAAACATTTGAAAACAAAGCCATTAAGATTTTTGTCACCACCAGGATTTGCTTGGGGAGGCAGAATACTGGCATTAGGCCTGTCATAAAATGGGGGGGATCTAAGATTCCAAGAATGGAGCACGTGTGAGTCTATATGTAATTAAATTCCGAGACAAAATTCGAAGGAATAGGTTACGGTGGGCTGAGGATCAGGGTGGTTTATAAGGAGTTGCAAATGAAAGTACTCCATTCTAGGGAGAGATTCCACACGAGACACCCATCAGAGAAGTCGCATTGAGAGGAGCTCACGAAGCGAGCATATGATGATACGGATCACTCACATACCTCTCGCCATTCCAAAGATATTGTAGATTGTATAATGATGGCGGAGAATAAAGATTTTGCATGATCACAAGCTCCATGTCTGATTTGTTGAATATCCGGCTTTATTTCTTTTATTGTACTCACCGATTTGACAAACATGCACTTCCGAAAAGCAAGAGATGAAGTTCATCACAAACCAAAGGGTTCTTATTTTCAGGTGACTTCCACGACTTCGGGACACCCAGCTCAACTATTTGGAGTTGTCGCAAACAGGGATTCCGAAATATATCAACGATTTATTACAATATATGACAGGGAAACAAGAAATTTGTCAAACAGCACTCTTTGAAAAATGTGAATAAACAATGATTTTCATTTCAGGTAAATGTAACTTCATAATTTGGCATAAAACCAAGAGATTTTAATGCATTATTGTATGAAATCAAAATTTTAAATATTAATCTTACCTAAAGTATCAGGAATATCTGTCCTTCTTTTGGCAGGTGTCAGAGTAATAATATTACTGCGTTCAGACTTAAAACGTTCTCTATGATCATCAGCAATACCTTCATCTTCACTCTCTTCATCATATTCCAATTCATTACCATAGTTTCTAGGGTCACCCCTTGAAGAATGGCTCTGATTAGAGAAAGATGCATCTTTAGTTGGTCTATCTTTATCTTCTACAGGACTGTATCGGGACTCCTTACGCCTTAGTATAGGTCTTTCTTGTTCGCCTCGATTTTGTCTATCTTTATTTGGCCTGTCTTTATCTTCTATAGGACTGTAGCGAGACTCTTTACGCCTTAGTACAGGCCTTTCTTGTTCTCTTCTGCTTGTCAGAGAAATAAGGTTTTCTTTACGCTGTCTATCATTATATGACTTTACAGGAGAAAGTGTCTGAAAACAAATAAATATATATACATAAATACATACACACACACACATTTTCTGTGATTACACACACACACATATATATATAATTAAAATGATAAAAAATGTGTAGGAGTGCTTAAAGATCAGAACAGTATCTATCAATACAGCATCAAACCGAGGGTCACACACATATATATATATATAATTAAATTGATAAAATTAAAATGTATAATGAGTACAAAGTGAACAAGAAAGATTACTCATGCATAAAGCATCGATTGTAAAACACTTTCCAACTGCAATGCAATTTTATTTAAGCATCTCTAAAATGCGATACATTCAGCAGTGATATTTTTAAATTTATCACAATCACAGTACTACAATAATTTATTATATTTGAAAATGTAAAACTTCATCAAGAAAAAAATGAACATTATTCAAATGATGTCATCCAAATATAAATTGCCTCGCTCTCTATATAAAAGTAGTGAGTATTTCATTCATAAACTTTTATTCCAGTCGTTTCATTGATATTTTTAAAATTATTACAATACTACAATAATTTATTTTATTTAAAAACTTAAAACCATGGCGGTAAAAGTACTTTATAACTCCATGCTTAAAACTTCATTGAAAAAGGTAATAGTATAAAATTGTTTGCTTCTTTATGCAAAATTAATTAATGTTGCATTCATATCAGCTATTTTGCAGACTCCAGAGCTACATAATTTTGCTTTAAAGAAATTCAGCAATTCTTATACAACTCATCTTACAGCTTGATGTGTTTACATTCTTCATACGTAAAAATTATGCATTGTTGTAGAAATAATCAATATTTGATGATTATTTAAGCTAAAAAATGTTGTAATTGTGTTGGTACAGTATATAGATGCACAGAAATAAAAAATAAAGCAGTTTTAGGACAGATGCAACATAAATATAAATTAAAAAGAACTTTAAAAATTATGATTTTGTTACTAGATGAATACCATATTTTATTTTAAAGTGGGTTACGTGAGCTCTTCATATAATATGGGTGCAATTATTATTTTAATTTTTATTTAAAAAACTAAACATATTTTGTTGAAATTCTTTTTTATATATTTTATGGGATAATTTGAATATTTCCCAAAATTTTCGAAGCAATTTGTGAATTTTAAATCCACTTAAAAAATGTTTGAAAAATTAGGCCCCATTGGGTTTAATGTATTTTAATTTTCAACTCGTGTTCAATCCAAAACTAATTGGGTGATATTATTCATTTACATTCCCACATGTCCCACAGACCGTCTCAAGAACATACTAAAATTTCATTTTGATAAAGTGATTTTTACGGCAGTTACTATGCGAACAGACAGACAGACAGAATGAACAAAGTCATAAACACTTTTCAACTATGTTGTAGTGTTAAAAAGCATCAAATTTGATGGAATGAGCTTTTCGGTCATATAATTTATGGCTGAGCATTTGATAGTCAATTTTCAGGTTCTAAAATCTTTTTTTTTCAACTTCATAGTTTCCAGAAACTTTTGTTTGAAATAGGTTTTTAAATGCCTTTTAAAATTTCTAATGGATGACAGACTTGTTTAACATGATTAATGGAATTTTAATGCATATTAATTACATTTCAGTGTCGGATATGACATTTGGGTCTGTTTTTGTTCTGTATAGAAAATGACACTAACATCGTGAAACAAAATATATATGTACTATGTACAACTTACAGGAGACATAATTTTCATTTATACTAATAAAATAACTAAATATATGTTAAGAATGACAGTGTACTAAAAAAAAATGAGTAATACAATAGCATTTTTCACTTGCTTGTTCATATCAAAGTTCTAAAATTTAAAACAGATGTGGAACAAAATTCTAAATAGTGTTATTCTTCATCTGAATTAAAAGTACGGCTGTTGCCATCTAATTGATACAGAAGATTTTTTTGGACAACATCGTATTGTCATCAATTCTCAAGAACAAATGTGTATCAGCAACTTTACAAAATATCATTAAAATTTTATAAATAAGGGTTCTTTTACAAGTTAAAATTGTAATTTCTTTAATAATGGAAATAATGTGAAGTCTTTTACTGATGCAATTAAGAGATGAACACTCAATTCATCATTGGGGGACAGTGGCAGAAACGAGAAGTTTGTCTTTTTATGAAGTCAAAAGTACATTTAATATTATTGAAAAACACTTTTTGGGCAGAAATATGCAGAGAAATACTGCAAAAAATATCTATCCTATCTATTATTTTTTTTTTTAAACTCAAGGGACACAAAATTGACAATTATCAGATATCCTGTCTTATAACAGTTATCAAATTAACCAAAATATTGTTACATCCAATTTATAACAATTCAATTGTCACCGAATAAGTTAAGATCTAAGATGCACAGTATAATATGGTAAAATGATATATACATGATAACATATGGCAATATTTCTGATAATTGTCAATATTCAGGTTCCAAAAAACGTGTTTCTATAAAATTTTGCTTGGAATAAATTCATGGTAATGTCCTTTAAAATTTCTAATAGATGACTGAGCTATTTAGCAAGATTTAATGGAATTTTAAAGCATATTTTAAATGTAAACTTGATAAAAAACAATTTTGGTGATTCATGTTTATGTGTGTCAAAAATGGTATATAAATATAAATGTTGGAATAAGTTCATGGTAATGTTTAAGAATGCTAATAGATGACTTAGCTATTTAGCATAATTTATTGGAACTTTAATGCATATTTTAAATGCAAACTTGATAAAAACAAGTGTTTATCTGTGTCAAAAATGTGCAAAATATAAAAAACACTAGATTTTTTTTTGTACACATACACACACACACACACACATATATATATATATATATATATATATATATATATATATATATATATATATATATATATATTCAATGTAAACATTCCTATCTCAAAATTCGTGACTGTTTCCAATTTCGTGACCCATTTCTAATTTTATAATTTTCATAACCTGTAGATACCCTTATGTAGATGAAAAATGCAGATGTGCATAAAAATAAAAATGTTATGGACATGAAAATTCAGATTCTCGGAACAAGACTAAAGAAACAGAATAAATACAGGGAAATTGGAATACTTGATGCTATGCTACACTATTAAATATATATACATAAATCAAAATTGAAAGTACTTAGAGACTTAATAACATTAATTTTTTTATGCTATCATTTCTGGTTCTTTAAGTTTTATTATATATATACACACACATAAGGTGTCCCAAAACTATTGATCTCGGTTTGTATTCCTTAAATATTGATCTTAGACATATATAATAAATTACAAAATTGCGTAAAAAAAAGTACAGAATTTTATGAAATCGATAGAAATTTTCAGGAGATTAAATTTTAAGAAATACAAAATTTAAATTTTTATACAGCCCTCATACAAAAACATTTCCAATGAGTAAAAGCGGTCCCATACACTGATAAGGTGATGCACAAAATTTCAGCATTTTATCATAAAAAGTTCCAGCGATATGTTTAAACAAAGTTGGTGAGGGATTAATCGCAAATCAAAATGTAAATGTTTACAGCAATGAAGTAACACAGAAATGCAGCATAGACAAATAATATCTGCCTCTTATCTTTAATGGATCTTTGGCATGGATGGAAAACATTTTGAACAAGCTTTGTAATCTTTGTGCAAAGTTATTATTTCTACACAGTATGGATACTTTTGTATCATTAAATAGCAAAATTATCATTTGTTTATGTAATCATGGTTTTCTTTCATAATTTATGTATGATCCCTGAAACACAATCTGCCGACATGATTTTTCCCCTCTGAGAACCCATGTTGGTGCAACAAAAAGTGGCTTAAGTTAGCATTTTTGTCTTTTCACATCTCTGGGACTTTTTATAATAAAATGCTGAAATTTTGTACATCACCTTATTAGTATATGGGGCACATTTTCTCATTGGAAATGTTTTTGTACAGGGTCCGTATAAAAATTTTAATCAATTTCATAAAATTCTGTACCTTTTTTATGCAACTTTATAATATATTATATATGTCTAAGATCAATATTTAAGGAATGAAAGCAGAGGTCAATGTTTTTGGGACATCCTGTGTATATGTATATATATATATATATATACACACACACACACACATTTATATATTATATTTAAAGTACATTTAGAATTTAAACTAAAGATTATAATTTACTCATTAGAGCATAGAAAGCAACCACTTCAGAGCATATACACTAATGCTCTTGTTCGAATTTTAGGTTTCTTTTCCTTTTTCTAAAAACTGCTATAGTTATTACAGCAAGTTCTGTCAAATGATTTGATACTGTTAAAAATTTCCCAAAAACATACTTATAAAATAACAGTACAATATTATTACGTAAATAGACAAAATTTGTAGGAGCCGAAAAAACAGTGTGCTCAATAAATTGTTTCATGTAAATTGAAAGTTGAACAGCTAAAACTTGAATGGTCAATTTCTTATATCATGCACATTGGTCTTAACATTAAAATTAAAACTCACTTCGCCAATAAGATCTGTAGTTTCTTGATTAAAGCTTTCAAGTTCAGCATCTAAATCGTCAAGTTCTAGAACATCTTCATCTGCTTGATTACTGCAATATATATATATATTAAAATATTAAAACTTCATTAAAAATAACAGATATTGGTAGATACTTCCATTTTGATGAGATACTTAGACATTTACACTCAACAACTTAATAGTCTAGTTTCCCTATAACTCCATGTTGGACATTTATTTAAATGATGTGAAAAACATTAAACAAAATGTATCAGCTAATATAGTTGTTTAAATAAAACCTCTAAACTGTATAACAATAAAATAATTTTTTAAATGATCTAAAAATAATCATTAGAGCATTACAGACTTCATAGATGACAAAATAATAATTGTATAACTGTAAGTGAAGCAATAAAAGGATTCTAGCTGTGAAATCTTGGCGTTTACCATTAGCCATGACCAAATTACATAGCCAGTAGGTACTGGAAAATTTTATTTAACAATTAAAAAAAGAAAACCCAACAATTATGTGTTGTTATTAAAACATGCCAGTGTTACCTATTTTCAATGATCCTCCATTAAAAATTAAACCGATAGAGGTGGTTAAGGTATTAAAATAACTACATAGGTTTAAAGAGTGAAAGGAAAAAGTTCAATTTAATAGACAAGCATTTTAATAAAAGTACGATCCACTAGGAAAGTATGAAAATTGATAGATTTACATTCTTTCTTTTTGATATTTAGATCAAGTATTTATTATTCTTATTTTTAAAGGTTTTTGTATAGGTATTTTTGCTAGTTTTCAATCAGGGCTCTTGTATTATTCTGTAGTTTATCTAGGAAATGTAAGCAAATTCTTATATTCTCAAGACAGGGTGAGTACAATTCCCTTAAATTTCAAGCACTTTTCAAGAACATAATTTCTTCAATATTATGAAGTTGTAGCTGTGTTTCTGGGAGGAAAAATCATAGCAAACTAACATTATTGCTTATTATTGAAGCTGTTGAGGAAATTTGCGTGGAAAAACAATGTTTAGGAAAATTTCAGCAACAGAGTAATTGTTATGGAAATTTCCAGAGAAAGCAGAACTTCTCAGAAAAAACACAATGCTGTGAATCTGCAGAATATGTTCAACCCTGCCGTTTACAAGCACCTTCAAGGACTTAACCAAGAAAATGGGAATTTTCAAGTACTTTCAAGGCCTTGAAAATGTCAATCTAAAATTCAAGTACTTTCCATTTTCAAGCAACCGTATGCACCCTGTCAAGAAAATATATTACTACACACCTCCGGCCACACAATTTGTTACCATAAACCCCTGGGTTGGTCGTGTGGTCTGGGCCTTCAACACCTGAAAAAATACATATTACAGAAGAACAAGAAACAAAAACATATCTTCTTTGTTGTTTAATTTTATTTCCATATTGGGATTTCATACACCTTAGCCATAGTTTGTTCGCTTTAAAAGATCTTGGATTACCAAGAAATTCCTTACAGAAAAATGTATGTTCATTTCATGAAATAGCATTTCGTTACTATATATTTCTTCAGGGCCACTTTTTAGGAAGTTGTTCCATTGGATAGAGCAAAGTTTAATAATTGGTGTGTCATGAACGGAGGACTAAAGCATAGGTTGCTAAATCATGACAAACAATATTTTTTATATAATAACATCACATAAAATACAATCTACATCATCTATTGACATCATTTTTGCATAATTAACACATTCCGTTCAAGGGAAAAGTCACTTTTTCGAATAGTTATGCTTTAATGCCAAATAAATTACTAAATTTTACATGGTATTAATTAAACAATAGACATTTTGGTGTGGATTTTGCATGCGACTATAAATAAAGGATTTCAACAAATTTATTGAAAGTGTGAAATTTTACTTTAGGCTTGTCAGTATAAATGAATAAAAATAAATGTTTTCAAAATGCATCAGTATGATGAGTTTGAACAATTCTCTTATCAAGTTTTCTATGGGACAAGTAAAGATTCGCATAGGGAACACTTATTTAAAATTGTTCTACTGTAACTAATATTAAGTCTATTTATTTAAATTCATTTTTAATAAAAAGTAAAGTGATTAGAGAAAACTGACTAATACAGTACATGAAAAAAGTATAAGGACAACACATAATTGAGTGAAAATATACTTTATTTTTACTTTATCAAAATGAATTTTTAATATTTCTGACCTCTAATATGAAATTATACAATAATATTTACAACACATAAAGCAACAAAAGTTGACATTATAAAGATTATCACTAAAGAAAATATAGAAAAAAGTATACGGACATGTTCTAAATTACTTAACATTTCTCTTAAAATCAAGAAAACAACCTTTTTCTTCAATTAAATAAGTCGAGGGTCATCGATGCTGAAGGTTCTTTTATAGTGTCTATGGAAATGTTATTCCAAGCTTGTTTGATGGCTAATACCAGATCCTGTTTGTACATTGATATTGTGTACCATTTTTATAAACTTCTCGGGCTAGAAGGCCCCATAAATTTTCAAATGGATTGAGATCGGGACTCCTCAGTAAGTAAATTTACTGAATTAGCTTCAAATCAGAGCTTTTCACTTTTAGAAACGTGTATGGAAGCGTTATCCTGTTGGAAAATATAATCCCCTGAAGCAATTAGTGGGGCCTCAGGTAACAAATGTTTGGCTAACATATCAACATATTTGTCAGAGTTCATTTTATAGTTGATAAAGACGATAGGCGTGGTTCTGTTTGCTGCAAAAGCGCCCCAAATCATTACTGTGCTCCCACCGTATTGACGTTTGGAAAAAACTTCTTTGATTTTACCCAGATTATACCAAAAATAGCGAAAACCATCTGGCCCATCAAGATTGAATATTTTTTCGTCTGAGAAGATTACATCAATCCATTTTGGACCGAGAGAAATGTATTTTTTTGAAAATTCCTCTTTTTAATTATGTTCCTTTTTAAGAGGCGGATGTGACATTAACTTTCCATACCAAATATTTGGATGCTTATTCAAAACATTTTGAACTGTTCGTGTGGAACATGGTAGATCCAAATTTCTAATTTCATTTGCAGTTTCTTTTTTCTCGCAAGCTCTTCTTACAACCATTCTTTTCTGTTGATGCATTAGAATTTCTGGTCTTCCAGTTCATTTTTTCATTCCATACATTCAAGATTCTTTTAAAAAATTATAAACTACAGTTTCAGATTTTTTAATTTTTTTTTTTAATTTCATGCCCACTCAATCCACATTCTTTAAAAGCAAGAATTTTCCCTTTCTCAAGATCAGACAGATGAGTTCCTTTTGGCATCGTACAAAAATCATGAAGAAATGAGGAAAGTGTGAATTTTGTTTAGAAACCCAGTCTTTATATTTGAAATGGACATTTTCTGCTTTCAAATATACAAATTTTACTATAATTTTAGATGAAAAAACAGTTGACCTTATACTTTTTTCCAAAATCATATGGGTTTAAAATTTATATAAATTTATACATATTTATTTTTGGAAAATTTAACTATTTTTTTTTACTTAAATATGGCGAGTTTTCGCTTGTCCTTATAATCTTTTCACGCACTGTATATCTTATATTGATTCTGTGTTGAATGCCACTGATTAGGAACACCTGAAAATGCCAGAATTTTAATACTTTTCTGTCAAACAGTACCATTGCTAAGTGTGCCTTGATGGAATAAAGGTTGAAAAGCACTACTATACATGCAAGGTGATACATAGA
Source organism: Amaurobius ferox (assembly GCA_951213105.1). Taxonomy (NCBI): domain Eukaryota; kingdom Metazoa; phylum Arthropoda; class Arachnida; order Araneae; family Amaurobiidae; genus Amaurobius; species Amaurobius ferox. The sequence continues at coordinate 58,806,712 of OX578135.1, read as the reverse complement.
ATGCAAGGTATTTGATAAATTAGTTGGTTTTTATTTGTATCTTCTAATAAATTTTAAAGATGATTTATTGATTGGAGTTGCAAAACCAATTTACTCATCAGATGGTTTATCCAGTATTTAATGAATATGGTCAAGCAGTCATTTAATGAATTAATAATTTAGAAAATCATAATTTTTAAGCGCTAGGTTGATATAGAATTCTTTAAATACAAATTTAAATATATTTTATTCAAGGAGTTAAGATAAATAAACATATCTACTTGTTCATTACTTTAAATATAAGCAAACAAATACCTTAATTTGTCTGATTCAATATTTGCCACTTCATACTGGTCTGCATTATTTTCTCCAATGGCTACTGGATTACCATCTTCATCAACATACTCAAGCTCTTGATCATCTAAAAATATGAAAAAAGTGAATATCTTAATTTTCTTACACAGGTCATATAATAGAAATTTTATCTTAAATATATTATGGATACTACATACATTCTGCCATTCAATACTAACTTCACCTTCATTTGGAAAGAGAAAAACTAAAGAAATTCTTGATATTTTTTAGTTATAAAAATGTTAATTATCATATGACAATTAGAATGGATAGGTGTCAATTTTAGTAAACTATTAAATTAAAGACAACCAATAAAAAGTCATTTAATAAAACCACCTTTCTTGACGTATATAAGTTAATAAAATCACTTTTCGTGATGTACATAAGTTTACAAAGCCAAAGTGCTTTTAGGCATCACCATGCCCTTCATCAGTGGCAAAATGAAAAATACAGTGCCAACAAATGCTTATATATAGGCCTAATTGGCAGGCAAAACCTACATATTATTCATTTACATACCTGCCAACCTCAAAATGTTGAAATTAGTACAATTTTCATATGCGAAAACATTAGGCAATGCAACTGAGGAAATTAATGAAATTAATCGTCACTAAACTTTTTAAGCATGTCATAGGTAGAACTTTGCTTTTTTTAAGAATTTGTCCTCCTTTTTGCTCGTAACATTTTCCGCTTTGCATGGTCTTAACAATTAACAAATTTTCTAAATTTGCATCAGACATCGAACTACGAAATTGTGTCTTATTTTTCTTTATTTGACTAAACATGCATTCGCATTCAGCATTTCCATGTGGCAGAGTTAAAATTGATAACATAACTCTGCCAAGCCTATCGTATTTTAAAGCACCATTTGTCGATTTTATGTCTTTTATTTAAGACCATTTAGTATCTATTCGTTCCTCTTTAATATGTTCTGGTATATCATCTACCTGAAACGCAGAAAAATGAGCATGCAGCTTGTCTATAGCTTCTTCTTCACTCTCACTATCTTTGATATGCAATATAATAGGGAATCTGTCAATAAAATACTTAACATCTGCAAATGAATGATTCTCAAAAGATGAAGCATCTGCAACTTGTGCACGTGTTTCAAAATCTCGTTATCAAGAGGGAATTTATGTAAAATATAATCGCAACTCTCACTGAAGTATGAGCGTATTGAAGAATAAAACCTTGATTTTTCTGAAGAGGTAAAGTCCTGAACAACTTTTGAAGTTGCACTACCTATCATTAATTCAGAATCATCCTTTTGATTACATCTATCACTGTATTTTACTTCAAGTAACTGGCAGTTCTTTAAAAATTCTGGTTTTACAAATTTCACTAACAAGTCCTTGTACAAGTCCATTAAGATAGATCTAAGGTGGTGAATTTTTGACTGGAGGACAATATTTACATCATCAAATGTAGGCAATATAAAATTTAGGAAAAGACAGTAAGCTTTATTAAAGTTTGACAATAGAAACATGAAGATTCTTTTTTCACAGCTTAAGATTAAATGTGCACTTGTACTTGGTCTTGACACAACGTTTCTCTTACTGAGACACACATTGAGGACACTTACTGAGACACTTTCTCTTACTGAGACACTCTAGAGACACACATTGAGGTCTCAATATCCTTAACAGCTTTTTTTTAAACTAACAACAATTGGATACAACTGACCATCATTGCTATTACTACCGTAAGTTGCAATAGAAAATGGAGTCACCTTTAGCAAGTCCACCAATAATTCCTTTCCACTCGAAGCCATTTTATTCAGAATAGCACTAGTCTTTGTCCTTCCACACTCATAATTTTTAGCAGTCTCACAGCGAGTGAACATTTTTTGAACAATGGCCCAGCATGATCAGCAACGGAAATAGGAAGGTTATGTTCAATAATGAATGCAGTAAAAAGGCATTCTGCTTTAATAACATTGTTATCGCCAGTTGTTTTATGAAAAAAAGATCCAACATTTGAATTCTTTTCAAAATTAAATGCAAAATCACAATGTTTTTTGGAACGCACACGTACTTTTACATCGTTTAAGCCACCATGCAAAATGCTTATATCACTCACACACAATGAACAAAAGGCAAAATGCACACCTTTGGGAGACTGCACAATACAGGAAAACTCCCGAGTGTAGGATTGTTTAAACACTTGAGAATATTGTTTAGGCTTTACTCTGGGCATTTTGCCACAAGACATGATCACTATAAGTGAATTACAGAGAGTTGGATCCACATACGTAATTTTAGATACAAATGGCGCCACGGCGACAGTGCTGTTTACTCCGTGAGGCGTTGCCATGTAACTTGTTTAAAACTATCCAAATTATCTTGGAAGCCACAGCGGCTGTGTTGTTTACCCCCTGAGGCGTTGCAACGCAACTTGTTTAAAACTATCCAAATTATCTTGGAAGCCACGGCGGTTGTGTTGTTTACCCCGTGAGGCGTTGCCACGCAACTTGTTTAAAACTATCCAAATTATCTTGGAAGCCACAGTGGCTGTGTTGTTTACCCCATGAGGCGTTGCCATGCAACTTGTTCAAAATTATCCCAAATTATCTTGGAAAAACTCTGTCGAAAAGTAGCCGAATTTGCGCACATCGGTTCAATTTGGCAACACTGATATAAAATTTATGGATTTTATGTTGCCAAACTTAGTGATTTTTTTTTAGCAAACTGAAAAAAAAACCCCAATTTTCCCCCAAACCGGCAACACTAACACAATCAATATTTTTCCGATTTTCAAGTTGATGTTACCAAAACTAGCGATTTTCTACTAAAACTAGCGCTTTTCTGCCAAATCTAGCACAAAGTCACTAGAATTCGCTAACCTATAAATAAAACTATTAAATTCGTACATTTTTTGATTATTTTGTATAATCATAAAAATGAGGCAAATATCGTACATTGTACGGACAAATCGTACAAGTTGGCAGGTATGCATTTACATTTTTACAATAATTACATTATATTATTTTATAAACAAGGTATTTCAGATTTAAATAATTATTAAATACAAATACAATAAGGAAAAAGGTTTATGACCAAAAATTATGCCGTTGAAGCACAAATTATATCAAAATGTAAAGTCACAGAAAACTATATAAAGGTTTGACATGCATGGAGTTGAGAACGAGTCACCAAGCATAATGTTTGCTCTTCTATATCAGCTTTAGCTACTGAATTTAACTTTATCTTTAACCTTGGCCATGAGGTCGCTTATTCTTGAGTTTATTTATAGAATTTTTGTCCATATTCGCCAAAATTTTATTCATCCTAACACTAACCTTATTCCTGTTGCTGACCTTATGTCAAATAAATCGAGTCTTCCATATCACTCGACGATTTTTCATCCTCTTATTCATTTTTGCCATGAATTCAAGTTTAAACCAGCTCATTCAACTGTTACACTACATTATTTAATTGCATTTGTGCGGATAAATATAAGGACAAAAATAACTTTAAATGCCAGGCTGGGGTGTACATTGTCCCCTTCTTATCTCCTGATAATAACTTCAAATTCTGTATTGGTAGTACTAAATATACTGTCGGTATCCATTTAGCTGAACATGCTTATAATGTTAAAAATAGTAAACTATTTATGGCCTTTGCCATACTATTTATGGCCTTTGATAATTTGAATGCCTTGTTTGAAAAAACTTTCCTTTTAATCAGTTGCAATAACCCACGTAATATTTTACTTTATGAACCCCTGTTTATTTATCTGTACCTAGATTCTATTTGTAAATTTGATCCTGTTCAGAAGTTATGTTTGATGACTCATTCTCGACTCCATGCATGTCAAACCTTTACATAGTTTTCTATGACTTTACCTTTTGATGTAATTTGTGCTTCAACGACATACTTTTTGGTGATGAACCTTTTCCTTATTGTATTTGCATTTAATAATTATGTAAATCTTAAATACCTTGTTTATAAATTGTGCTTCAACGACATACTTTTTGGTGATGAACCTTTTCCTTATTGTATTTGCATTTAATAATTATGTAAATCTTAAATACCTTGTTTATAAAATGATATAACGTAATTATTGTAAAAACGTTTACGTTTTTAAATTAATTTTAAATATAATTATTAAATGGAAGAAGGTTCATGACCCAAAAGTATGTTGTTGAAGCATAAATTACATCAAAAGATAAAGTCATAGAAAACTATATAAAAGTTTGACACCCATGGAGTCGAGAACAAGTCATCAAGCATAACATAAAGTCTGAACAGGATCTGAACCTTTTTCCTTATTGTATTCGTATTTAATAATTATTTAAATCTTAAATACCTTATTTATAAAATAATATAATGTAATTATTGTAAAAATGTAAATGAATAATATGTAAATTTTGCCTGCCGATTTGGCTTATATATAAGCATTTGTTGGCAATGTATTTTTCATTTCAACACTGATGAAGGGCATGGTGATGCCCAAAAGCACTTTGGCTTTGTAAACTTATGTACGTTAAGACAGGTGGTTTTATTAAATGACTTTTTAAACCTTTAATTGGTTGTCTTTAACTTAATAGTTTATCATATAACATTTTAAAAATGCAATTTGAATATAATTCCAAATTAAATTCTACTTATTTAGGACCTGAGAAACGCCAGGTAATTTGTTCTCGTAGTGTCACCTGGGGTAATTCCTGGTCACTGAGTTTTCGGGGTAATTCTTGGTCACATTCCTTTTTTAATCAAAATAATTCTTTACCAAACTGTAAAAATTTGTAGACACTTTGAACCCTTTATTTTCCAATGTATGACTCAATTATTTATTAAGTTAGCATTTATTATGAAAAAAAAAAAAAAAATTCCAACCTGCTAGTTAAATTTCTGCAAAACAACATCGGTCTTAAATTTTGAATATTTTGCAAAGATCTTTATCATTCATAAAGTTTTAACTATTTTTTTATCTTTTTTTTTGTTTCAACTATGAACTATTACAGCTACCAAAAGTGAGTATATAAAATTTTCTTCTACTACATTGAAACAGTTTACAAGAGTATACTAAACTATACCCTATATTTATGGGGTAATTCATTGTCAGTGCTGTTTTACAATATTTATGATTAATATTTTACCTAAAATTATGATTTTGCAACAAAAAAAACTATTATAGATCAAGAGGAAAATCAGTGGGAGAAAAGGGAAAGAAATTGGCTAGAGTCACAGCAACACCTAGTAGAGAATCTGTTAGTGTAATGGCTTGTGTTTCTGCTTCTGGTGAGAGACACCCACCAGTTATTGAATTTGCTGGCAAGAAGCTTCAGAGTGCCTGGAAAGCTCCCAATGTTAATAAAAATTTAACATTAGCTATAAGTGAAAGCGGATGGATGATGACAAATTTTTGATAGTTGGTTTGATCTCTTTTGCAAACAAGTGTCTAAACATCCATTGCTCATTATCTATGATGGGCACAAAACGTATATGTCTATGAATTGTAATCAGCAAAGCTTGAAATGAACAGATTTCCATTTTGAAGTTACTAGCTCATACCACAGACATTCTTCAACCTCTTGATACATGTTGTTTTATACCCCTAAAAGCACAATGGGATAAACAACTTGTAAAAGTACAACGTTTATCTGGTGCGACCAGAATAAGTAAAGCAAATTTTACGCAAATAGTTGATGAAGTGTGGTCAGTATAACTCATCCCAGAAAACATTAAATTTGGTTTCAAGTCTACGGGGATATATCCATTAGACAGACCCAAGTATCCAGAGAATAGATTTTGCAGCTGAATGTTGGCATCATGCAATTTGCAAAATTATCCTTTGAAAATTTTTCCTATTCCTTCTGTCTCTTCGAATCAATGCAACAGACCAGTAGTTAACTTAAACCATGCTAGCTTTCAAACATTGGAGAGCAAGGGCTGTCCAATAATGCATCAGTTTCAACTTCATCAATTATTTTTTTAGGATGTATTATTTTTTAGGGTGTAAGTAAGAGAAATCTTTTGTGCATATGAAATAAATTTGTATTTACACCCAAAATATTGTCTCTGTGCTGCTTTTCAGTATTTATAAGATAAAAAACCTTTGCATAATTTAGTCTAATTGTTTTAACACTTTGCTATAAATAACAAGAAGGATCAATCAAGCATTGATTATGAAACACTTTCCAACTTCAATGCAATTTTATTTAAACATCTAGAAAATGTGCGATACATTCTTCGGTAATATTTAAAAAATTATCACAATACTACATTAATTTATTATATTTGAAAACTTAAAACTTCGTCAAAAAAAATGAACTTCATTCAAATGACGGAATTGAAATATAAATTGCCTGGTTTTAACATCTCTAAAATGCGATACATTCTTTGGTAATATTTTTAAAATTATCATATTACAATAATTTATTGTATTTGAAAACTTCATCAAAAACAGATGAAATTTATTCAAATGATGTCATCGAAATATAACACGCCTGGCTCTCTCTATAAAAGCAGCATTTCATTCATGAACTTTTTTCAATTCATTTTATTCATCACAATAATATAATAATTTATTTTATTTAAAAACTTAAAACTATGGAGGTACAAGTAATTAAACTCTAGGCTTAAAACTTCCAACGAAAAAATCGTCTGCTTCTCTGTGTAAAATCAATGAATATTTCATTCATATCAGCTATAGTGCAGACTCTATGAGCTAAATAATTTTGCGTTAAAGAAATGCAGTAATTCTTATATAACTCATTCTACATCTTTTGGTATTTACATTCTCCATAATTATTTAAACTCAAACATATTGTAATTGCGTTTTTCCAGTATGTAGATGCACAGCATTTAAGCAAAATAAAGCGGTTTTTGAACGGATACAACACTAAATATAAATTAAAAAGAACTTTAAAAATCACGATTTTGACACAAGATGGATGCCATATTTTATTTTGAAGTGGGTCACGTGATCTCTTCATATAAAAGGTGTAATTATTATTTTAATTTTTATTTAAAAAACTACTGAATATATTTTGCTGAAATTTTTTTTATACATTTTATGGGATATTTTGAATAATTCCTATAACTTTCGAAGCAATTTGTGAATTTTAAATCCGCTTAAAAAATGTTTGAAAAATTAGGTCTCATAGGGTTCAATATATTTTATTTTTTCAACCCGAGTTCAAACCAAAACTAATTGGGTGATATTATTCATTTATATTCCCATAGGTTCCACAGACCGTCTGAACAACATACAAAATTTCATTTTGATAGTCATTTTTACGGTAGTTATCATGCTAACGGACAAACAGACAGAATGAACAAAGTCATAAACACTTTTCAACTATGTTGTAAAGTGTTAATAAATCAATATTTTACTGTATTCACATCAAAAATGATGCTGACCAATAATTACCCCGGAAATGACCAGGAATTACCCCAATTCCAGGTCACTTAAAAATTATAATTATTAAAATTACAAGTACATTTATATTGAAATAAAAATTTTATTGCATAGCTATCAAAGGGTGTTTACTCCATGCCAAAATGGGGAACATTACCTTTGATAGTTTTTATAATAATTGGATGTTGTTGATTTTTGACAGAGAATTACCCCAGATGATACTAGTATATAAAATTATAGATGAATTGGTATTAGTTTAGGAGTAACAAGAAAGATCAATCATGCATAAAGCATTGATTATGAAACACTTTCCAACTGAAATGCAATTTTATCTACATGTTAAACTGATTTTAATCAAATTGTTGTTGACAAAATTAATTTTAACACTTCACTGAAAAGACAATGCTAGTTACACAAAATGAACTTTAATTAAACAACATCATCAGAAGTATAATTTGCATGTTTACGATGCTTTTGCAGTTAATATTATGTCACAATTACAACATTTCATTATTATAGAAACCACATTGTTTGCTTATGTCAAATTAGTTCTTTGAAATTATTGTAACTATGACAAACTATTTCATTTTATAAGCCGTCTGCCTCTTTATGTAAAATCAATGAATATTTTATTCACATTACTTATATTCCAGACCCCAGAGCTAAACAAATTTTCATGAACAAAATTCATTAATTCTTACACAACTCAACTTACAATCGATTGATTTGTTTACATACTGTATGCTATAGTTTATCATTAAAATTAGGCTTCATTGTAGGAATAAAGAAAGTTTAGAGATCATTTAAAAATAAGTATTGTAATTGCATTGGCACAGAATTTAGATACACAGATAATATGCAAAAATAAAGCAGGTTTATAATATAATTTTAAACAATCTTTAAGCATTTATGGAAGAAACATACAGTGGAAAAAAAAGGAAGTCATATTTTATTTTAAAATGTGTTACATGATCTCTTCATATAATATGGGTATAATCATTATTTTAATTTTTATTCAAAAACTTATCCAACATATTTTTCTGAAATATTTTTTTACCTCTGTGATATTTTGAATATTTTCTAAAAATTTTTAAACAATTTGTGAATTTTAACTCTGCTTAAAAAATGTATGAAAATTTAAGCCACATAGAGCCCAATGTATTTAATTTTCTCAACCCTGATTAAATCTGAAACTAATTGGGTGATATTACTCATTTTCATTCCAAAACATCCCACAGACTGCCTCGTTAACACACTAAAATGTAATTTCGATAAAGTCATTTTTATGGCAGTTAGCATGCCAATGGATGGACAGATAGACATAAACACTTTTAACTATGCTAGAAAGTGTTAATAAAAGCTATTCAAGTTAACCCTAAATCTTATTTTGGCATATTTAGAATTTATAACATTTAAGCATGATAAGATAGTGTGAAATAAAAAAAATAGCTTCTCATCTAAATGAATAGCTAAGGATTACAATTGTTATTTCAGCTTGTTTTTGCTCATTAAAGTAGCCATTCTGAATTATAAAAATCTGATGTGGGCAGCACATGACTTTCCTTATATAAAGAAATGAATGTACTTCTTTCACAGTGACAAATTATGCATAAAATTCACGGCATAGTGTTTTAATGTTGAATTGTATATTTGGTGCTTTTTCGGATGACAACATGTAAAACTATTTCGAAGCACCCAATAAACTTATATTTCACACAACTCTAAATTAACAATTATCAATATTGATAGCATTCTCAATAAGTAATATAATCCATATATTAAAATATTTTAATAATTAATTCATCAATTTTGCATCATTTACATTAACTTGGTGACATTTTTGCAATTTTGATGAAATTTTCATCAATCTGGGTCAAAATGTTGCCAAGATAATATTTAGCTAGATTATTCACCAAATGCATCACCAAGCATTACATACAAATGGAGAGAAGAGTATTTCTTACACACTAAAAGGTGTGCCCGTTATATGGAATACAAAATTTGCAAAACATTATCTCCCATTAATCATTAATATCATCTTTACAATTTGGTGACATTTTTTATCATTTATGCCACATGTTCATTAATCTGGCAACAGTTAAAATAGTTGCCAAGTCGGTGACATCCTGTCAAATTTTTCGTCAAGCATTACACACTGACAAAAAAATAGGCTGTTCTTAGATTCTTTACAAGATATTGAATTTTCATCAATTAGTTGTTATTTTCATTGATTTGTCACTTTTATTAATCTGGAAACATTTTTGCAACACTTCAGAAAACTTGCCAAGTTTATTGCTAAAATTTCAACAAACTTTCTTCTTCCATTATGGACGAAGAAACAGATTATTCTTATAGTAGATTCTTATATGCTTTCCAAGATATTGAATTTTATCAATTAGTCATTGATTTAGCATCATTTTTATTAATTTATAACATTTAAAATAAAGTCGCAAGTTAGCAATATTTTGCTAAATTAGTCACTAAATTTATCGCCAAGTGTCACAGACAAACAGAGAGAATATATTTCTTATCATTAAATGACTTATGGTGTATTGTTAGGCTTCAAGATACAAAACTATTACCCAAAGTATTCTCTCTTTAATAGAACAAACTAGATCCACAAGAATGATGTTAACAAATCTATTGCATATTATATAAAAAGTTAATGCATTTCCCAATAGTCAAAATATTTTTTTAATTTTATGTGAGTTATTGAAAAATTTATTTGAAAAATGTGCAATATCTCGAGAACATTTAATGCTAGTATTCAAAAGTTTATGTCAACCATTTTCTAATAAAAAATTACATAAAAAATGATTTATTATATAAACTTAATTGAAGGTTTTGAATTTTTGACGATTTTTAAAAAATTTAATTAAAAAATTTGGGGTCTTTTGAACATTTGATTACATTTAAAAACAATAGGCTTCTAATATTCACTGATTGTAATTTTTGTACCTAATTTCGTTCGAATTGCTAAATTTGCTCTTGAGATATCGTTTCCAGACTTACACACACACATTACCTCAAGAACATTCGATTCATGTTCAGGAATGCTTGAAAAGTGTTCTTCAGCAGAAAACTATAAATTCAGATTTTCAACCTTATCACAATACTTTCCTTATACATTATACTATGTATATAAGGAAAGTAAAAAGAACAATAGCAACTGATCTATACTAGATCTGATTAATAACTACAAATTAAATTTGAACCAACTCATGTTCAAAATAGAAAAGAAACTTCGTGAAATTATTAAAGTTTCAATTATTTCAATTTAAAACTGAATCAGAAATTAATTTCAAGTTTGGGTTAAGTTATCTTGAAATTCAATGCCAAGTAGCAGAATGTTTTAGGGTGATCTGAAACAGAGATTGAGAGTTTAAAATTTATCCGAGACCCCTGTGACAGAAAATGATTTTGCTTTCTCTGTCTGAGAAACTTCACTAATGATAAAATCTTTTTGCAACATGATATTTGTAATGATAGAAATGTTGTTCAATAAATTTCCAAGTAACACAATTAGAAAAAAATACAGTCTAAGTAGTAATACATTCAGTGTTTTAAAGTTATTCAGATTTCCTTATCTGCTGATCCAGTTTATAAACATTTCAAAAATAAATACTGTTTGTCACAAAAACGTATCCTCTAGAATCATGGGTGCAAATATAGGATAAAAAAACAAGTCCAAATTTCTGGATAACTTACGTTTATTCACAAGCACAAACCCACAAAGTAAACAAGAACAGTATACAATCAAACGGCACTTAAATGCTCCACTAATTTTACAGAATAAGCAATATTATTCTCAAAATGTCAATGAAAGTAATTTTACAGAATAAGCAATATTATTCTCAAAATGTCAATGAAAGTAATTTCACAAAACAGCAGGTACTATTCTCAAAATATTAATAAAAATCACAAGCTCATGTCACGTTTATTCATCAAATCTCCAACTGAACTGCAAAAGAGTGATGACTCCTTTTTATAGTCTCTCTTCTATAGAAACTTCTGGAAATCTCTTTGTAGAAATTTCCAGAATTCTCTAATATCTCATAGAATAATTATTATTTGGCAAAGTTTATGGGACATTCTGAAAGTCGCCAAACTGGGAATAAATCGCCAAATCTGGAAACTTTTTTTCTGACTTGAAATTCTAGCAACCATAGAGTGACTTCAGGGAAAGAATGCTTGTACCACTGTGTTCGTGAGAAAATACTCCGATGGTACCGTTTGGTCTGCGATAAAGACGAAAGACAAGATGGGGGGACGCTAGTGAGAGAATATTACAAGTTTTCAACAATACTTATGTGCTATTTAGGATCTTCTCCAAAGTCGTATTATTATCTCATTGTAATGCTGTTGGGCTTAGTATAACCAAAGTCTTTGGGACCCTCATGATCCCAAAAACATGAATACTTGGCAGTTATTCTATGTCTTTTAAAAAATAATGACAAATATATTAAATTTTTAATTAAAAAAATATAAATGCAAACATCCACAATATTATTAAAAGAAATTTCATAAATTAATAACTAACAATGAAATAGATTAAAAGGTGAATTTGACGAGGAAAAGGTCAAACTTTTTTCAGAAGAGGGGGTGGGGAAGGGGGGCTACTCCGTATTTTACATGAATATTTGCATCAGTAATCCACGGCAAATTTTATTTAGTTCCTTTTTTTCGATCATAGCATTCTGATTTTTTTTTTCTTTTAAAGCTGAAATTGACAATTGAAGAATGAAATTGACAATGAAGTTAGTAACACTAAATAATCACAGAAAAAAAAGATTATTACATCGATTTTTTAAAATCTGAAACTGAGGATGAATATAAATTTAGTAATAATTTCTTAAATATTTATTAAAAAAATTTTAATATCTGCTGCTCATTTTCTTGATAGTTTTTCTGTCAAGCTAAGTTGCTATTCCACAATTCTTTTTCGAATATTTTGTATTCGTAATTTGCAACAATTTTGATTTCATTCCTTCTATCTGATCTTGACTTTTTACGCAAATGTTAATCTTTCTGATCGTAGTATTTTGATATATTTTCCTGATTTTTTTTTATCTGACATGAAAAATTTAGTACTATTAATTTTTCCAGGTAAATATTATTGTGAAATGTGCATATTATGTTTAACATTACTAGTGATTTGCCAATTTTCTTATTCTTTTCATAGTATTTCTAACTTTTCTTGTTTCGTCTAACTGTCATAATAAAATCAGAAATTTATGGGTTATAAGGGATTACCAATTATTTCATATTATTCCGATAAAGAATGAGTGGGAGGTTGAGAGGGGAGGGGTGGACGAGATATTATGAAACAATGCAATTATATATCGATGTCCGTGGACGGAAGACTGTTGAAAACCAAAATGAGATGAGATTGAATTTCCATGAACACTAACTAATAAGTGAGGTTGTGAAATTCTGTGATGAGCAGATTTTTTCTTTGTTTACATCGTTGATGTTTGATTAGAGATTGGATATATAATGCAATGCAATAAAATTGGAAAAAAAATATTTATTAAAGAGAAATTCTTAAATATTGGTATTTTTTGTAGATTTCTTTAACACACAAGATTCTTGTGCATAAACACAGTGGAAAATCAACATTAACTGTTCATCAGCCATTATCCCAGTTAAAGGGGTCCGGGAATTATATATTGCAGTTTATAGCTGCGGAAGGAGAGGAGTTCATTTGAATCATTTCAACATTTTTTTTATATCCGCTTTCTGACTGATATCACATTAAAGAAAAAACGAGCCCCGATTTGAGGAGTGGATTGTCACTTTGGTTACTGAAAGAAATGTATTAGCAATTGATCCTTAGAAATTTGTCCTCTGTCAAAAATTTCATTGTGACTTTGTAATCATGGATAATAAAAAATAAAAATATATTCGCTGAATTCAGACAGTCAATAAAATGAAATTCGGATTTCCGCTAATTCGAAGAATTACATGTCTGAACACATTGGCAGCATTGTGGCAAACTAAAAAAAAAAATATATATATATGCGCAACATCAACTAGCTTGTTGTCCAACTTTGTGATCTATAACATCCAGGGGAGGGCAAGTACTCGCCTTGCCATCCCCTATGTATGCCAATGTCATTACCTTACTTTCTGTTACACGGATTTCATGGATATTTTGTTATAACAAACACTTTAATAAAATTGAATGATTGGTTATGGAAATGATCTCAACTATCAGAGCTTACTTGTAGCTTGTAAAATTGAGTCAAATAGACTCTTACTACTCAGTATGAGCCAAACTTTCGATTTTGCAAGTCATTTTTTACTACTTTTTAACATTTGCAATTTGAATTTAAAAATGATGTAAGAATGCTGATGTCTCACTCATATACTCCACACACTTTTATACTGAGAACTAGAGTGTAATAAATTTAAAATGTTGAATTGATGAACAATTATAATTTCTATCCAGTTTGTAACTATTGCCTTTTTTAGTATTGCTTATTAACTATTGCCCTTTTAAAATAGGAGAGTATAATATAGTCAGACACCAAAAATTTCATGTGAAGGAGAAGAAAAAAAATAAATAACATGTGAGAATTTTGCAAGTCATATTTGACTCAGTTTCTAAATAGAAAGTCAATTTAGCTTAAAGAGTACCGATTGGCGTGACAATTGTGAGCAAACATGAGCTCTGAACATAATTATTAAAACATGAATAAATAATATACCACATCTACAAAAGTGCTTGAAACAGGTCCAGAATGATTGTTATACAAATGTATACAGGGAGAGAAATGTGAGTGGTGGTTAATTTTCCAGAACAATTATAATTGAGAATATAAAATTTCGAAACACGCTTCACGTTAATTCGCACACACAAACAGTATTAGTATTGCATACTTTTATATTAAAGAAAACCATTTGATAAAATTGAATATAACTTTTTTTAAATGTAATTATAATATGTAAATTTTTTGGATCAGTGGTGGTCGGAAATTCTGAGTGGTGGAAACCCCGACCACCAAAGACCACTGTAGATACATCCCTGTGTATAACAAAACAATTAATCTTATATGAGAGGCTCACTACAGATTTCCCCTCTTGGTTCAAAAATTTTTCTTGGAACGTTTTTTTTTTCTCAAGGTTAGCTATAAATAGAACATAGATGACGATCGATATGGATTCACCATTGAATTCCATACAGGAAGTTGAGGGGTTCCTAAGTATTTACCATTTATAGATCTCTCATCTTCAATTTCTTCATCACTTAATCCTAGAAGAGCTGCTTCTGCATCAATATCTAAGTCATCCAAACCATCATCCTGAAATAATTTATAATGTATTAGTTTCTTTATGTCAAATGCTACACATATTCAAAAACATTTATTCAAGTAGGCAACATTGAAATTTTTTTTTTTAATTTATCACGTGAAGAAGTTGAAAAGTCCTACTGCATAAATACGGAGATGAAGTTATTGAAAGGAAAATATTTTTTTAGCAATTTAGTAATTGACAAAATCATCCATTGTTCAGAAATAATTTTTCTATATATAAGTAAATAGTATTATAATGTCCATAAGAAAATTTCCATGCAGTCTCAGAAAGTCAAAATTGAGTAGGATGTAAACTAAAAGATATAGAAGTAAAATGAAAAAAAAAAAAAAAAAAGCATATTTATGAATTAACTTTTGGTAATAAATACTGAAGACTTCAAATAATTATTAGACGAAATAAACTGTCTATACAAAATAGCGTGTGATTAGTAGTCTCAGCTGAGCATAGAAAAATTGACCAGACATTCCATGAAAAAGAAAACCGTAGCAATATACATACGAGTAATAACAAGTCATTCATTATTAATAGTATAACAAATAAATTCGATCTTGTACGAATAGCTTTATCAATAATTCAAGAAATATCGTTGATTTGCCAAAAAGTTAGTTTAGGCACGTAGCAGTGACACATTTCTCAATTTACAAACCTTATATTGCCCATCATCAGCTAGTAAATCATCATCCATATTGTTGCAAATTGAAGAAAATATAATTACATTAGTGACTACACTTAAGCATTTGATAGTACATTGAATTTTTTTCCACAATAACTGAATTTTATTACAACACAACTACAAATCAACAATTTCATTTACATCTCCGAACCAGTTTGGGTATAGGATCTGTGCACTCTGATTGGCTGAAAGTGAATGATTCATTCAATTTTTTTGGTCTATTTTAAATATATTTCTCTTTCCTCTTCGGTCTCATCGTGAAAGAAATGTTATATTATCTGACTAAGTAAAAGGCCTGATTTCTTCGATTATTAGTTGGGTTTCGGAAAATGAGTCTGCAGTTTGTATGGTTTCTGATTTTAAGCAATATATTCGAGCAAAATTTTTCTGCTGGATCTTCTGCAAAGCCTGCTATGAGAATACTAGTATAAGGAGAAGTATATATTGAGACGGGGTTACATATATTGAGAAAAGGTGTCCGTAATAAGAATGGGCGGAACTCGAGACGAAGTTCATATGACGTAACACATTTATTTGCGAGATATGTCAATCAAGAAGCAGAGTTTCACGCTAGTTTAGTTGGATATGATTTTTTAAATAATTTGAAGTAATTTAATGTATTTCAGAAAATTTTTTTTCATTAGTCTGCTAATTATGTGTTATAAAACAGGGAGATTTAATTTCTTGTTTTCATTGTATTGCGGATGGAAGCATTTTTATGTAAGAAAAGCATCTTTTTTTATTTATGTATGTATAATTATCGAAACTCATTCAAACTACGCTTCGTATTTGAGCACATAATGCAATTTTAGAAGTATTTCAGCGAGCTGGGTATTTCTCTTTGGATTAGGTGGATTTTAAAACATCTGATTCATTGTAAATTTATCTGGCTCGAATTTTAATCATCAGTATTATTTTGTTTTGAATTCGAGTTCCTCTTACTTTCAAGTTTTCTACAGCATATTTAAAGCTTGAAAACATGTATATTAAATATTTTTTTTTTGTTTTTCATGTTTTCTTGCTACAATTAAAAATGACAATTAGTAAATAGTATTGCATGATTTATGTATGTAGTTACAATATTTCACAATTACCTAATACTTCACCCACTGCATTTTATAAAAAAATGGACCCCATTTACTATAACATACAATTAAAGCATTGATAAATTTACCACTTAAAACATTGATAATTTAAATTACTTCATAGGAATGCTTCTGTGAATTTGAGATTTGATTTAAACTTTTATGTCAGCTTTATATGTTCATGGATGCAGTTATCTTATCTGCAATGAGAGTTAGATTCAAACTTTAGGAATATCTTGTGTAGGCGAAGTTCTCTCAAGAGATTAATTCTTAATAAATGAGAAGCCGACTGCATGCTAGCACTTAATATATCAATCCTCATAGAAATTCACATTATTGTGGCATACAGCAAGTTTTCTTGCTGCCATTGCAGGTATTAATTATTCCATGCTGATAACGTATTTTTTTAAATTAAAATATAGCTATCTCTTACTCCATATTACGTTAAACGAATGAGTACTTATAATGTTAACGATATTGTATAGAAATATTTGTTCAGAAATTACTTAAAAATTGTGATTTATGTACAGGGATAACTAAAACGTGTAAATCCATGAAAGTAAGAAAGTCAAATTTTTTTTAAAACTACTCTAAAAGGCTACATGCACAACGATTTTTAAAAAAAATTATATGCATCCTGAGATTGTTATTTAAAAGCATCATATGAATTTCATACCATATCTTTTCAGACACAGTCAGAGGTGTGTATCGGTAAATTTTTCATTATTATTTCATTTTAATAGATTTGAAAATTAACTCTTTACATTACTTTTTAAAAAGCAAGTAACTTTACAAGTGTTTGATTATTTAGTTTTTAATTTTGAGGACGTATCAGTTATGATAACGGTCTAGTTATGTAAAAATAATTTGGGGAGATGAAAAACCGGGGTCCAAAATTTGTAAATATAAAGTTTCATGATATATATTTTGGTTAGGTTGCATTTAGGACTTAAAATCTTGCTGGATTGTTGGATGTCGAACTATAATGAAGTAAGAAATGAAAGAAATTTATTTAAAACAAAATATTGAGCAGTAAATATATTATTTTCCAAAAGCATTAGGCAGAATGGATTACACTGTGCAGTACGTGAATCACATTTAAATTAATTTATATGTTATAAAGTAAACTTTGATAAACAGAGATCTGCCTACAAAAGCATCTATCTATCTACCTATATCTATATATACTAATTGCCAAGTGTCCGTCTGTCTGTCTGTCACGCTTTTTTAGGCACTTCCCGACTAGATAGAGACTTGCAATTTGGTACACGGCTCGGTCGTTCGATGAAACCCCCTGAAAAAATCGAATTTTCTTGAAAACGTTCTCTAGAGGGGGTGCTCCACACCAAAACGTTCGAAAAGTGAAATGATAGGAAAGCATATTTTGCCATAAGATAGAGACTTCAAATTTAGTGTATGGGTAAATAGTTCGAAAGGAAGAAAGTGAGCCATTTCAGATTTATAATATTTTCTACTTAAGGGGGTGCCACCAAAATGTTCGATTTACCGAATAAATGAGAAACGGTTCCTTTAAAATTTGATAGATGCTTGAAATTAGGTATATGGACTAATCATTTGATGAAAACACCCAAGACGAATATAGTTTTCCAAAAGCGTTCGTTTAAGGGGGTAGCCCAGAGGAAAACGTTCGATAGGTGAGTTGATAAGAAAACATACTTCAGGATGAAATAGAGATTTGAAATTTGGTGTACGGCTAGATAGATTGGAAGGAAGAAAGTGGTGTACAATTTCAGTTCTCCAATATTTTCTACTTTAGGGGGTGTGAAACACAAAAATGTTCAATTTTCGGAATGAAGTAGAAACACCACTTTTAGAACGTGATAGACGCTTTTCAAAAATGTATATTTAAGGGGGGTGGGTACACCACAGAAAACATTTGAAAGGTGAAATGATAGAAAAAGCATGCTTCGCGATGAGATAAAGACTTCATATTTGGTATACGTGTAGATAATAAGAAAGGAAGAAAGTGTGCAATTTCAGTTTCCAACATTTGCTATTGTAGTGTGTGCAGCACACTAAAATGTTCGATTTGATGAACAAATCAAAAACCTCCTCCTTTACAATGTGACAGAGGTTTGAAATTTAGTATATGGGATAATCATTTGATAAAAAATACCTAAGATTATTAAGGTTTTTCAAAAATGATCATTTAAGGGAGTGCAATACAGAAAAACGTTCGACATATGAAGTGATAAAAAACCATGCTTCATGATAGGATTGAAACATCAAATTTGGTGTGCTGGTAGATAGTTTGAGAGGAAGAAAGTGTGTAATTTTAGATTTCCAATATTTGCTACTTTAGGGGATGCCGAACACCGCAATATGTTCGATTTTCAGAATAAACGAGACACGCTTCCTTTTAAATGTGATAGAAGCTTGATATTTGGTATATGGGTCAATCATCTGAAAAGAAACCCAAGACGAACAGAGTTTTCCAAAAATGTTCATTTATGGGTGTGCTCCACGGAAAAACGTTCGAAAGGGAGATGATAAAACAGTATGTTTTGGGATGAGATAGAGAAGTTAATTTGGTGTACTGGTAGATAGTTCTTAAGGAAGACTGGCGTAATTTAAAATTTCCAATATTTTCTTCTTTAGGGGGTTCCGCACACTAAAATATTCGATTTGCCGAATAAATGTGAAACGCGAATTATTAAAAAAATGAGAATATTCAGGGGTTGATTATTGCGAGACAGTTGATTTTCAATGGGTATGCTGCCAGTATATATACTAATTGCCAAGTGTCCGTCTGTCTGTCACGCTTTTTAGGCGCTTCCCAAGTAGATAGAGACTTACAATTTGGTACAGGGGTCGATCGTTCGATAAAACCCTCTGGAAAAATCAAATTTTTCGAAAATGTTCTATGGAGAGAGGTTGCCTCACACCAAAACGTTTGAAAAGTGAAATGATAGAAAAGCATGCTTGGCCATGAGATAGAGACTTTACATTTGGTGTACGGGTAAATCGTTTGAAATGAAGAAAATCTACAATTTCAGATTTCAAATAATTGCTATTTTAGGGGGTGCAGCACACCAAAATGTTTGATTTGTCGAATGAATGAGAAACTCCTCCTTTAAATTTTGATAGCGGCTTCAAATTTCGTATATGGCTAATCATTTGATGAAAACACCCAAGACGAATATAGTTTCTCAAAAATGTTCGTTTAAGAGAGTGCTCCAGAAAAAAAAAAACGTTCGAAAGGCGGATTGATGAAAACACATGTTTCGGGATAACATAGAGATTTCATATTTGGTGTACAGTGTTACATGGTAAATATGTAACATTCATTGTGAGTTGTGGAGGGATTGCAATCGATAAAGATGGTCCCTGTGTTACTTCCACAATATATATATGAATCCTTAGGAGAACACTTGCAAAAGGGTGAAGAAACAACGCTTCTTCGAAAAATAGACAGAGAAGTCTCAGTTTCAGAGGGACCCACAGCAGGGCGCTTTGGGGAGAGCTGACCCCTTGACCGTTGTCTGGCCGCCCGTGCACCCGTGTACGTGGGAATTTTGGCCCAGATGTCACACATTAATTCTGGGGTGGTAACCAACCCTCTGTGATGTCAGCACCCAATAGCTGGATGTAACCCTTTAATATCCAATGAAAATACCAGGGGCTACAGTGGGGGAGCCAATAACAATCTAGGGCGGAATTGTGTAGGAGGTGACATTTTTCGGATGTTCGAGAGAGAGTCAGACTTTGAGAAAAGAAGCGTCAATTGATTTTCTGTTTTTGGAGAGAAGGGTCTACTAAAAAGACGGCAGCGACGATGGGCATTCGATGATCCCTCGCCCGTGGACTCCACACCCGATGACGGTCCAACGAAGTATCGAAGGTACGCAATGCATGTCCTTTACATTCAGTTTGGGTGACACTATGTTAATGCTCTCTCTCTCGACATCGTACTAACTTTTACACTTAAGTAAAGTAATCAGTGTGTAAATTGATTTAATTGTATTTTGATAGATGCCTAAAGTTATTACTAGTGTGATTTTAACTATAACCTTAAATGAAGGAATTTAATTGTATTTCCTAAATGTGGATAACTATGAGAAGTGTGCGTATGGCACGGAGCAGCGATTGTTATGGTGAAAATAAACGTGAATGTCAATGCGAATATTAATGGGGAATAATTATGATTTAGTGGGAGTGTTAATTAAATATGTTTTTATTACTTTTAATTTTTTTTGTAAATAAATGTGTTATTGTTTTAAGTTTTGTTCGCTGTCCTCATTTCTAATTAATATCTTATTGATTGATTATATGTATTTTAGTCGACACGGCCAATGTCGGAGATCACTTTAATGAGGAATAATAATAATGATATTTTTGCGTTCTGACCGAACGTGTGGTAGAAATCCATGCATCAAAATGGTTCCAATGACCAGGATTCGAAACAAAAAAAATGATAGAATAACTGAAATTTTTTTTTATGAATAAGTCAAAATTAGTGTGCACTGCACGCTAGGAAAATTTAAAATAAAATTAACTTGAAATAAAATTTAAAATAAAATTAAATTGAAATAAAATTTAAAATAAAATTAACTTGAAATAAAATTTGAAATAAAATGAACTTGATTTAAATTTAAAATAAAATCTTATAATTTAAAATAAATTTAACGTAAGGAAATGAAGACATTCAAGAAAATAGATGTTACCACAATTGTTATGCCATGTGTATATGATGTGTATGTTTAAGAAAAATAATTATAGGATTTAAATATATTGAGATAAGGGAGAAAAATCTGAGAAAATTAATAATGTATGGTAATATTTTTCGGGGACTAGATTTTGGAAATAAGATATGAGTAGGAGTATGATTTTATGTGTAAGATTTTTAAGTATTAATATTTGTATTTATGTTGCATGAAGAGTATTATATTTATGTAGACGGGTATTGTTCGTAGGGACAGAAATTTGGACTAGAGAATTAAGGGAGAATTTAACAAGTTTTAAAATGACAGAATGGGGTGACATGATGGTGACGCCTACAAGTAGGATACCTGGAAATACGTT
Organism: Amaurobius ferox; assembly: GCA_951213105.1. Taxonomy (NCBI): domain Eukaryota; kingdom Metazoa; phylum Arthropoda; class Arachnida; order Araneae; family Amaurobiidae; genus Amaurobius; species Amaurobius ferox. Next base: position 58,784,896 of record OX578135.1, on the reverse strand, counting down.
CTTGTTAGGAGAATTGAGCGGAAGCGATGAAAGTGAAACCACCATGTTTTTTGAACAATTTAAATCGTTAAGCGAATTAGGAAACTGGAACGAATTAGAAAAATTAGCAACTGTGAAATCCTGTCTGCGTGGAAACGCTAAAAAATCCTGCATCGGCTCAAAGGACCTGCGAAGCGAAACGTCTTTCGAGGCTTTCAAACAGAAATTTCTAGACTTTTTCACCTCCGAACCAAGTGTTACAGCAAATCAAATTCTTTTTACAACGGCTAAATAGACAAAGGGAGAAACTATCAAACAATTAGCGCACAGAATTACAACAATAATCCCTAAACTATGTGGGGGAAACGCAGCTCCATGAACACACACACAATTAAGGACAAACTCAGTCTAAGTAAATTCCTGGAGGCAGTTGAACCGGAGTACCAAAAAGAAATCGTAAAAAACAATCCAAAAAGTTTTAGGGATGCTGTAAAAATCGCTCAGAATTTAGAAGCGGCCAATCTTGCAACAATAGCAGATAATTTAAATAATATCCCCCAGTTCAGCGATATTCAAATGCTAAAAAAAGAACAGTAAGAATTTAACTCCAGCTTGCTTGAAACGATAACAAAAGAAATAAACCATCTAAAAATTAGAGAAAACAAAAATAACAGTCAGATACCGGACACATATTTATGTCACTATTGCGGTAAACCTGGACATTTTATGCACGACTGCTGGCATTATGCAAGAGATAGAAAGCAACAAACAGAAGTGGCATTACTATCCAAATATAATGTTTTGAGAGATCCACCCAGGGAATATATGAGGAAAAGAGAAATGTCCCCCATTCGTCACAGAACGAATTATGTGGAGAGAGTCCCAAGTAGGGGATACGGGAGACCCACAGACAAGTTTTACCCCTCACGTACACAGAACTTGAGGGATGGAGAATATACTTATGCAGACGAATATGTTGATGAGCGGAGAAGGGGAAATCAAAGAGGTAGATATGGAGAGGAAGAACGGAATTTTAATGCCCCGCGTAATAGGAATGATTTTCAGAGACGAAACGAAGATAGATACCGAAATACGGAAAGGTCAGATAGATTCGACAATGAGAGAAACAATTCTCGGAGAAATGAAAATTCTTACAGAAATTTAAACTAGAAAGGGAGATTGTAGATTGTCATAGAAACCGGGAGCAATCTCCTTTAAAACAAGAAAATAGAATCCCTGTCAGAAATAGAGAATGCATAGAGAATAATTCAGAAAGGGTTCAATACACGGATAGAAACAATTCCAGAGAAAGTAGAATTATAAGGAATGGAGCGGAAACTAGAGAAAAATATGATTCACAAAGTAATATAGAGAACGAGGGACAATATAATACAGAAAATATTGAGAATAACAGAATTCAAAATAGTGGAGAAAGGGATAAAATTAACGACAAAACAGAACTTATCGCTTCAGTCGGGGACGAAAATAATACAAAATTACCTACGGTACAAATTAAATTTCAGGACACTGAGACGGATATTCTCTTAGACTCCGGCGCATCCATTTTGGTTATGGCTAATGACATTTTCGAAAAAATTAAAGAAAATACAGTAGTAAAATATGTTTCTAGAGCAGTGACAATCACGACGCTTTCAGGACATAACATCGAATATACCAAGACAGTCGAAATTAGCTTCAAAATTAATAATAAAAAATTTAAGCACATATTTTTCATAACCAGGTCGCGTTTTCCTCAAGCATACAAAGGAATTCTGGGATACGATTTCTCCAGGGACATAAAGGGGTTTTAGACACAGAAAATAATATTCTAAGAATTGGTAACATAGAAATTCCGCTAAATACTCAGAGTCAAAAATCACAAGATAATCAAATATGCAATATCGTACAATAACCTAATATAACCAAAACAAATAGAAAAATCCAGTTAATGCCAAACCAGACTAAATCGATTTTTGTTGTGACAGAAAATGAATTACGGGAAGGCACAGAAGTGTTATTTGAGCCGGCGGACTAATCATATTTAAATATGGAATATGGAATTTATAAAATGTCAGAGAAGGATATTTGGATCAATGTAAAAAATACCACTCAATCGGATATAATGTTAAATAAAAACATGACTTTAGGATCGCTATTAGAAGAATTTGAAATTCAACAATACCAAAATACAGTAAATAATGAAGAATTACTGGAGCGTACAGAGATAATAAATTAAATCCAAGAGACACCGGGAATTCTAGAACAGAGGAGGCTAGATATTAAACCCGACGATTTTAATCTGGAACATATGAACGGAGACATGAAACAGGACTTTCAGAAATTTGTAGTACGGTACGCAGACATTTTTTCGAAGAGAAATTCAACCATAGGAGCCACGGACATAATCCAACCAAATATAGAATTAACGCATAATCACGCGATAAAATCGAGACCATATGACATCCCGTATTCACTCCAAAATACTGCAAAAGCTCAGTTAAAAGATGTTACGCACACCAAAATGTTCGATTTTCGGAATATAGGAGAAACGTCTCTTTTATAACGTGATACCAGATTGATATTTAGTATATGGGCGAATCATTTGATAGAAAACACAAGAAGAATGGAGTTTTTCAAAAATGTATATTTAAAGGGGTAGGTACTCCACATAAAAACATTCGAAAGGTGAAATGATAGAAAAAGCATGTTTTGGGATGAGATGGAGATTTCAAATCGGTATATGGGCAAATAGTTAGAAAGGAAGAGAGTGTGCAATTTCAGTTTTTCAACATTTGCTATTGTAGGGGTGCCGCACACTAAAATATTCGATTTGACGAACAAATGGAAAACGTCTCCTTTACAATGTGATAGATGCTTGAAATTTTGTATATGGGCTAATCATTTGATATAAAACCTAAGATTATTACGGTTTCTCAAAAATGTTCATTTAAAGAAGTGCTACACAGAAAAACGTTCGAAAGGTGCAGTGATAGAAAATCATGTTTTGCGATAGAATAGACTTCGAATTTTTTGTACTGGTAGATACTTTGAAAGGAAGAAAGTGTATAATTTCAGATTTCTAATATTTGCTACTTTAGAGGGTGCCTCACACCAATATGTTCAATTTTTCGAATTAATGAGACACACTAACCCTTAAATGTGATAGAGGCTTGATATTTGGTATATGGGCCAATCATCTAATAAAAAACTCAAGACGAACAGAGTTTTTTTGAAAAATGTCCATTTATGGGTGTGCTCCGCAGAAAAACGTTCGAAAAGGGAAATGATAAAATAGCATGCTTCAGGATGAGATGGAGACTTTAATTTGGTGTACAGGTAGATAGTTCAAAAGGAAGCAGTGCGAAATTTAAATTTTTTTATATTTCCTTCCTTAGGAGGTTCTGCACACAGAAATATTCGATTTGCCGAATAAATATGAAACTCGAATTATTCAAAACTTTACATTATTCAGAGCTTGCTTATTGCGAGACCGTCGATTTTCAACAGGTATTCAGCTAGTATATACTAATTGCCAAGTGTCCGCCTGTCTGTCTTCAGGCCTTTTTAGGCACTTCCCGAATAGATAGAGACTTGCAATTTGGTACACGGGTTGATCGCTCGATAAAACCCCCTGGAGAAATCGAATTTTTCGAAAATGTTCTTGAGGGACGTTGCCCCACACCAAAACGTTCGAAAAGTGAAATGATAAAAAAGCATGCTTTGCAATGAGATAGAGATTTCAAATTTGGTGTATGGATAAATCGTTCGAAAGGAAGAAGTGCAATTTTAGATTTCCAACATTTTCTACTTAAGGGGGTGCCGCACACCAAAATGTTAGATTTACCGAATAAATGAGAAACGGTTCCTTTAAAATTCGATAGAGGCTTGAAATTAGGTATATGGACTAAGTATTTGATGAAAACACCCAAGACGAATATAGTTTTTCAAAAACGTTCGTTTAAGGGGGTGCCATAGAGGAGGAAAATGTTTGAATGTGAATTGATAAGAAAACGTACTTCGGGATGAGATAGAGATTTGAAATTCGGTGTACGGGTAGATAGTTTGGAAGGACGAAAGTGTACAATTTCAGTTTCCTAATATTTTCTACTTTAGGGGGTGTTACACACAAAAACGTTCGATTTTCGGAATGAAGTAGAAATACCCCTTTTAGAACGTGATAGAGGCTTGATATTTGTTATATGGGCGAATCATTTAATAGGAAACCCAAGAAGAATGGAGTTTTTCAAAAATGTATATTTGAGGGGGGAGGTTACTCCACAGAAAAACATTCGAAGAGTGAAATGACAGAAAAGCATGATTCGCGATGAGTTAGAGACTTCAAATTTTATATACTGGTAGATAGTTGGAAAGGTAGAAGGTGTGCAATTTCAGTTTTCCAACGTTTGCTGTTGTAGGGAGTGCCGCACACTAAAATGTTCGATTTCACGAACAAATGAAAACGCCTCCTTTCGAGTATGATAGAAGATTGAAATTTAGTATATGGGCTAATCATTTGATAAAAAATTCCTAAGATATTACGGTTTTTCAAAAATGATCATTTAAGGGGGTGCAACACAGAAAAACATTAGAAATATGAAGTGATAGAAAAACATGCTCCACAATAGGATAGAGACAGCGAAAGTTGGTGTGCTGGTAGATAGTCTGAAAGGAAAAAAGTGTGCAAATTTCTGATTTTCAATATTTGCTACTTTAGGAGGTGCCGAGCGCCAATATCTTCGATTTTCGGATGAGACATGCATCCTTTTGAATGTGATAAAGGCTTCATATTTGGTATCTGGACCAATCATCTGATAAAATACCCAACACGAATATAATTCTTCAAAATTGTTCATTTATGGGTGTGCTCCAAAAAAAAGCGTTCGAAAGGGTAGATGATAAAATAGTATGCTTCGGGATGAGATAGAGACTTTAATTTGGTGTACTGGTAGATAGTTCGAAAGGAAGACGTGCGCAATTTAAATTTTCAAATATTTTCTTCTTTAAGGGATTCTGCACACTAAAATATTCTATTTGCCGAATAAATGCGAAACGAGAATTATTAAAAAAATGACAATATTCAGGGTGTGCTTATTGCGAGACCATTGATATTCAACGGGTATTCGGCTAGTATATACTAATTGGTAAATGTCTGTCTGCCCTTCTGTCTGTCTGTCCGTCTGTCACGCTTTTTCTAGGCACTTTCCGAATAGATAGAGACTTGTAATTTGGTACACAGGTCGATTGTTTTATAAAAAATCCTGGAAAAATCGAATTTTCCGAAAATGTTGTGTAGAGGGGACACTCCACGCCAAAACGCTCGAAAAGTAAAATGATAGAAAAGCATACTTTGTAATGAGATAGAGACTTGAAATTTGGTGTATGGATAAATTGTTCGAAAAGAAGAAAGTGTGCAATTTCAGATTTCCAATATTCGCTATTTTAGGGAGTGCCACACGTTAAAGTGTTCGATTTGTCGAACAAATGAGAAACACCTCCTTTAAAATTGATAGTGACTTGAAATTTGGTATATGAGCTAATCATTTAATAAAAACACCTAAGACAAAAGAATTTTTCAAAATGTGTGCTTAAGGGGGTGTTCCAGGGAAAAACTTTCGAAAGGTGAAATGTCGAAAAACCATGTTTTGAGATGCAATAGAGACTTAAAATTTGATGTACGAGTAGTTAGTTCGAAAAGAAAAGCATGTGCAATTTTAGTTTTTTGATATTTTTTACTTTAGGGTTTGCCACAATCCGAAATGTTCGATTTTCCGAATAAATGAGAAACGCCACCTATTAAAATGTAATAGAGGCTTGATATTTGGTATGTGGGACAATTATCTGATAAAAACAAAATAATAGAGTTTTTTAAAAATGTTCATTTAAAGGTGTGGCTACTCTACACAAAAACGTTCGAGAAGTGAATGATAGAAAAATATACTTCACGATGGAATAGGAACTCCAGATTTGGTGTATACGTAGATAGTTTAAAAGAAATAAAGTATGCAATGGAAAATTTCCAATATTTGTAATTTTGGGGGGGTTTCGCACACCAAAACGTTCGAAAAGTGAATGGATAGAAGGATAGTAAAAATGCTTTGCGATGAGATAGGCACTTCAATTTCGGTGTATGGGTATATCCTCCAAAAGGAAGAAAGTGTGCAATTTCAGATTTCCAACATTTGCTATTTTAAGGGATGTCACACCAAAATGTTTTATTTACTTAATAAATGAGAAACGCCTACTTTAGAATTTGATAGAGGCTTACAATTTGATATATGGTTTAATCATTTAATTAAGAACCCAACACAAATAGTGTTTTTCATGAATGATCATTAAAGAGGGTGTTTCACATAAATCGTTCGAAAGTTGAAATGATAAAATTGCATGCTTCAATATGAGATAGAGACTTAATTTGGTGAACGGGTAGATAATTCGAAAGAAAAAAATGAGCTGTTTCAGTTTCCCTATATTTTCTTCTTTAGGAGGTTCCGTACATCAAAATTTTCGATTTTCCGAATAAATATGAAACGCGAATTATTCAAAAATTTATGTTATTCGAGGGTTGCTTATTGTGGGACTGTGTTGATGTTTAACGGGTATTCGGCTAGTTTAGTCTATTACAATAAATGTACCTTAGTACAGCTGAATGGACCTGAACATAGCCGCCGTCAGAAATTTTAGGCATATGCAACAAATGTGCACCCCTCCTTATTTTACAAGTTATTGATCTATTTTCACAAACGGTTTAGGCTTAGGCAACTAGGGGCCCAGGTGGAGGAACAGTCTAGTTGTTAGTGCACGGGGATTGCACTCGGATGACCCAAGTTTGATTTCCAGCTCTGACCAAACTGTTTATGTCTTCATGCGGAGTACGGGAACGTTAAATATGTGGGCTCGTAAATTCTTCCGAAAGGTACATTCCCTGTGGATGTTACCCCCACAGGGATCTGGTCTAAATTGGATGGCACTTCCTGGCCATTTAAATAGATACCTTACACCTTCGGGTAGGTCAGATGGTCTGAGTAAAAAAGAAGACTTCCGGGACCCCATGCAAAGTATTCTTTTGTCTTATCTATCAGTACCTCTGTACTAGGCTGCAGTTTGAGAGGTATGCAATACTGTTTTAACCACTTGACCGACTTGGACGAGACATTACGTCAAACCGAATTTCTCCGTTGAGTGGCCAGGACGTAATATCTCGCCGAAAAGTTCTGTGACACAACCGGCTTGGACGAGCCCTATCAAAGGGGCAGGTTAGTTTTCTTACATTATAATAGTTTCATTGCCCCAAAAGTCGGAATGGAAAAAGGGTGTTCTGAGATCCAGATTTATGGCCGGTCATTGCAAAGACCTGACGCAAAGATCGCTTATCTTGTCTGCTTATCTTGTCTACGAAGCTCCCCCATCTTTCTTTTTCAACGTTTCGCTTTCACGCCCATCGTTCGATTTTATGAGCCGCAACTGCTGGGAAAATAGCTGTTTGATATTGGTATTCATTGGGTTATATTTCAGATTATCGCATTAAGTGGCCGTCACAAAAACAACATATTTCTTCTTAATTGCCCACTTAACTCCTCTAATCAACAGCTTAATTATTTCTTAGAAAAATATTTTGTAGTCTTTAAAAAAGGCAGTCAAATCTTGGAATCATATTGGAACCTTCTACCTTATACTATTTATTTTAACATTATACTAAAATGTTTTTATAGTGTACTATATGTCTATATATATAGTATACTTTAATAATAGACATTTTCACATTTAATAGCTAGCTTTCGCGACAAGTTTGAAATTGGATTTTTAAACTATAAAAGCTAAATTCTTTAAATCATAAATTACTTATCAGATATTTTAATAATACAAATAAACTAACATATTTTGTGAAAAATCATTCAAGTTGACATTTTCATACATTTTATATAGAGATTTTTATTATAGATATTTGTTAGATTCTCTGTTTTATCTGATTAATTTATTTTATTAACAATTAATAATAATTCTCTACAATTGACTTGATTTAGCTGTATTAATATAAATTATTTCAAGACGATTTACAATATTATAAATTTCGCTCTTGTACTAGGTAGTTCTTAGTATAGGAGGGATATCATCATTGTTTTTAAAGAAAATGTTATGAAAATTTTAAAATTCGAATAATTACACATCTAAAAGTTCTTTAGTTTTAATTTTTCACATAATGTATATACACTTAAAATTTCATAGAGGTATTATTTCTTGAGTTATTGTGACTACACCCGACATGCATGTATATACTTACAGATGTTTTTCAAAAGTATTCAAAATGCTTTCAGAGACTTTAAGCTTGTTTATCCGACAAAATTTCGATTTTTTTTATGATAACAATACTTTTCCTTTACATCAGTATAAGAACATAAAAATATGTACAATAATGTTTTTACTTTTAATATAAAAATACAAATAAAATATATTGTTTTTCAGGGAAAATTTGAATTTTAAATTTTGACGGAATAAAAGAAATGACTGTTTTAAATGGCTATTTCTTCTTGTTAATGAACGTTTTTGGAATATAAAAAATAATATGCTATTCTGCGTATCACTGCAGCTATACAAGTTTTAAAAATATCTTTAATAAATATATCAAACACATATTTCTAATATTTTTGTTTGGATTTACACAATATTAAAAGTTCCACAGTCATGAGCGAATTCCTATAGTATTCTAAATGACATTGTTATTCAAAACATTATATCAAAATATTTAAATTAATTTTCTTGAAAAGAAATTTAAGAATATCTATGCTCGCTTTACAAAATTATCTTCATGGACAGATCTGAAGAATAAAACATCCTGGTCCTGTTTGTAAACAAATTTACAGAAACTATGAAATTGAATCAATATATGCCAAAATGAAAGCGCTAAAACTGTATGGGAAGATATATATACCCGTACTACTTGTATTCTCGTAGAAGATATATTTATGACTATTTACAGAGTAGGCTTTAATTTTCTTGCCTATAGACACTTTCTCAGAAGACACTAAAAATAATTCGTTCTTTAAGATAATTATCCTTTGAAACTTCCTAAATAATGTACACATGGAAACATAACGACACGAGTTACAAGTAACGACACGAGTTACTTTTCTTTTAATCTCCATCTTTATATCAAAGTATATGTAAAAGTGAGCCTACCGAAAAAACTTTGTCGCAAATGCATTATATTTGTGCAAAAGGTTTTTGCATGTGATATTTTATTAACCTGAAAGAGGCGGCAACAATAACGTCATTAAAACATGTAAGTTTTTTTATTGCAATATGTCTTTAATTATGGGGGTTCGCTATGGTTACTATATTCTTGCTGGCTGAAAGCCGTATATTTATTGATCATAGACAATATTATATAGTACGCGTGGCCATATTATTGGAAAGATCGAAGAAGGGCGAAAAATAACATATGTTACCAGGGAGTTCGACATCGCCTACAGCGTTGTTTCACGGCTGTGACAAGCATTTAAAACAACTGGAATGTGTAGGAAGCGTTACGGGGACGTCGTGTTAGAAGTACGACGCCTGCAAGAGACAGATACATTGTCCTATAGGCAAAAAGGGACCGGCGCACCACAGCTCAGCAGATGGCAAATCAGTTTCTTGCTACCACATGAAAGTGGATCTCCCGAAACACTGTAGCCAGATGTTTGTGAGAAGGACTATACGCCCGCAGAACTATTGTGTGTATCCCATTCTCCAGACTGTACCGTACCGCCAGTTTACAATGGTGTCGTGAGCATCGCATTTGGACCGAACAGGACTAGGCTTGCGTACTATTCTCAGATGAGAGTAGGTTCGATCTGTCATCGGATTGTAGACGATAACTGATCTGGCGAGAGAGTGGTACTGCCTATCGTTCAGAAAATATCCAGGAAAGGATAGTGCAGTATCATGGTATGGACTGGATCAAGATCAATGGCCCCACGCCCGTAGATGTGGTTGCATCTGAGACTATGACCGGCCAACGATACATTGATAAAATTTTACTGCCTCATGTTCGTCTTTTCCGTGGTGCTGTCTGTGATAAATTTGTTTTCATGGACGACAACGCATCATGTCATCAAACACTTGCTGTTCAGGATTGTCTAGTCAGCGAGAGTATTGAATACCTCGTATGGCCAGCACGTTTTCCAGATCTAAACCCCATTGAAAACGTTTGGGATACTTTGGGGAGGCGACTTGCTGATCGAAAATATCCTCCAACAAACAAGAACACCCTCATCCGTGCACTGACAGAGGAGTGGGATAACTTGCCTCAACAGTTGCTAGATAATGATGTGCAAAGCATGACACGAAGTGTGTAATGTTGCATGGCACTCCATGGTGGACCTGGGCATATCCCGTACTGACACCTCTTTCAAAAGTGCCTGCTGTCGTTCATAAGCATTTTTCCATTTCTTCGCACACAGCACCAAATGAACACTTTTTTTCCTTTCAAATATTTCAAAATCTTCTATATTTTCCTGAGCAATAAATTATCTTTGTTTTAATGTCCGAACAGTGTGGCAACAATATTTTATCCTGCTGGACTTCCACCCCCGCTTAATGTTGTACTACTTTGCAATTTGTGATCCGTCCTTAGCAATTGTCCAGCAATATATATATATATATATATATAATGGTTATATATTATATATAATGGTTAATTTATTATCATAATATACATACATATATATATATATATATATTATGATAATAAATTAATAAATGTGAATATTATATTGATTGAAATAAGCTGTGTTTCAATACATCTAAGATAAATTTTGTCGATGGCAATTTTTGAAGTAACTTAAAATGTAAGTAAAATTGCATTTCATTTGGAAAGTGTTTCATAATCAATGCTCCATGCATGATTGAACTTTCTTGTTTTTCCAAACACCCCCCCCCCCCAACCAACAACGTTCGTTAGCGTTTGAGCTTTTCTTCTTTAGGATTCTCTTCATCATCTTGATATACATCAAATTTATAAATAGTGTCTGAGCATGAGCGAGAATTCTCTCCGTCAATTACCATCTCAACAGTTTTGTGTTGCATACACATAAGCACACCTCCTTTTTATTCGCAATCTGAGAGACTATTATGTAAATTTTGATTATTTTCTCCCCCGGAGAAGACACTGAAATAAAAGAAATAAAAGTTGAAATAAATGTTGAGAATAGAAATTGTTTATACTAACAAATGTAGGTAATTTATTTTGTGAAACCGGTAGTTTTCTTTTAATCTTGTTAGATGCCATTAAATTTCGAGGCGCCATTAAATTCATAATATTAGTTTTCGTATTTCGAATGAATTAATTTTCAACTATTCGTTTCACTATGTTTCATACCTCCTTTGTTCTCCGTTTAATTACTAGTTATTTCGGATTGGCAATGTCCGTCTTCCTGGGATCACGTTAGTATTCTTTTGTTCCTAGAAATTTCCCCACCTTTCCTGCAGCGACTGCTTTGTCTCATTTATCCCAACGAAGATCTTTGCGTTTGAAATAGACTAACTCATTTGATCAATTGTTTATGTTGTTATAAACGAAGCGTTTCTGTTTTCTGATTATTTAACACAAGTTTGAGAAATTTCAATATGTAAGTACTCAACAGCCCAGTGTGAAATTGAATACACAAGAACAATAATAATATTCAAGAAAAACTGCATTTTAATAAATAAATTAATCCTCTAAGAGGTAGGTTTCACTGTCCCTTTGCTGCGTTACTGTGAGCTCTCTTTTGAATAACTTAACTGTTGCTTTCCCTCTTCTCGTTCTTTTCTACGTAGATGTACGAATTTTTGCGAAGTTCATAGAGAAACCGGTAGTTTTAGCCATAACATGATGCGTTAACTCCTAAGTTTGGCGCAACCAAATCGAACGGCATAAATCGGTCAAATAATCAAACTCACGTTTTCCACATTCATCATTCTATGTATGTAGGGAAGGCAACAGCTATATATTAAACAAAAAATACATTACCTAGCCACAAACTATCTTGAAGTTGCGCTCGATTTTTCATCCCTGCTGTGCCTATATGATAGCTAAAAATTTATTGTTTTCAAACGACACTTCATTTATCGTTGAGTGATAAATCCTCCACGTTGGCAGACATATAGTTTTTTTATTATTTGAGAGCATTCCCTTCTGAAATCGGAATTTAATTCTGGTAAAATGCGCAAAGAAAGATTCCACGACTTCCAGGATCGTTAATCAGCGGATTTCACTTCAGTAGTTAGGCTTCATTTTTCACAGGATGAACGGTTTTCAGAAATCGGAAGGAAAGGAGTAGAAATGTCCAGCCTGAATTTCCTTACAGATTAAAGAATTTAAATATTGTGAGACGCCAATAACAACACTAATAAAGATTTTTTTATAGGCTGATCCCTTAAAAATCAATATCCCTTTTACTGTAAAATAAGTATGTCAAATTTCATACCAAATTTCAAAATTTTAATAACTTTAAAAGTATTAGTAAATTATAAATACTCAGTATATCTAGTGAAATATAAATACTCAGTACTATATAAATACTTAGTACATCTAGTGAATAGTATTGTGAAAAAGTTTAAATTAACTAACATTCTTAAATTCACCCTCCTTATCAGCATTATGAATATCTAATATTTTTCTAGTTTAATAAATGTCTCTTACTTTTTACGTAATACCATCATAATTCACTTCCTGTCTGTTAGACTTTTATATAACCATTACTTTATACTAGTTGTATTTCAAGTAGTATTTCCTACAGTTTTTTCTTATTTGCAACACTGATTTTTATGTTATGAGTGGTAACAGTTGATTTGCATTTTTCACAACAGCATTTTGTGTTTAAAAGCATATGGGATTTATTCTCTGGTTATTATTTGATTTCTTTATAATGTTTCAATCATTTTATGCTTGTCGTCTGAGTATATGAATTCCAAAATTATTAATTATCTTCATATTTAGAAACAAGCATATATCTAAGTTAATTTGGACGGATACTCAGCCTTGACGAAGAATCTAATGGACTTCCGTCATGGACTTAGCGATATTCCACTTTATTGATATGATTACTTTGTTTTTTTTCCTATATCAGAATACATATCATTGTTTTACGTTGTTTCTTCATTGATGGCTTGCTATTAGTCATTGTTCCCTTCATATTTTATACATACATCCTACTCTATTTGAATATCACCCTTGATTGATGCATTTTTCTATTTTAATTTGTATTTTGACGGAATAGAATGTCATGGTGCTCCCTGCTCGGATTTTACTTTTGTGTACTAATTGCTAAATAATAAGTTTAAATTAATCTGATATAGTATAATACTTTCTTAAATGTTTAATTTTTGATATTCTCTAGGTGTTACACCATATTTTTATTATTTCTCATAAAATGTTTTTATTGAAATAATTTTATATATAAGCTACAATTTGTCAATAAATAGATGTATTGGTATTTATAGTATCAAACAATTACCATATCCAAAACCAGCATTTGTTTGGGTTAATTTGGGTAGGATGCTCAGATTTGAAAAGGAATTTAATCTGAATTAACCACCAATTTGGGCCTAGGGCTGTTAAATTTTTTTGGCATAGTAGCCGAGTTTAATTGTTTTGGTTTTATAATTGTTTTAATGATTTGTCATTAATTAATTTTAATGATTTGTTACTAATCTATTTTTCTAATACACACACATACACACATATATATATATACATACAGGGAACATATGAAGAAATTCGAAAAAGTGAAAAGCATTTCCGACACACACACATTCTGCATATATATATATATATATATATATATATATATATATATATATATATATATATATATGCACTCTAAGACAATGTATTATGCATTCTAAGACAAGTTTTTATGATCGCCAATATTTATTTTTACTTTTACGAAAGACAATCCATTCTGATGGCGCATAACATTTCTATTTTCGCTACATTGATGATGTTTTTCTTTGTTTTCATACTCCACATGATTCGTCACCTACACTTAATATTTATCCATCCAGTCTTGAGTTAATACTTAATGAATCCAACCCTTCCAAATATGTAAATTATCTTGATATCACCATTTATATACAAAATAACTCAATCAATACTACTATTTATGATAAGAGACATCAATTCATATTTAATGTAAAATTCTGCCCCCATTATTCTTCCTGCCTCAGTAACCAAGTTTTTAAAAATCTAATCATTAGCTATTTGCTCCGAATCAAACTCCTGGATAGTAATAAGTGTACACGATCACATATTAATAGTTTCAAAAGTCTATGCTATACGTACAATTTTCCCACCTTATTTGTAGATCGCAGTATAATTACGATGCTCAATAGAAGTGGAAACACCATAAAATAAACACCGTTCAGGCGGGCTAAAATAAAAATGTGCAAATACTAAAAAAACAGTAACTTCGGTTCTACAAAAACAAGAAAGATCAATCATGCTTAAAGCATTGATTATGAAACACTTTCCAACTTCAATGCAATTTTATTTAAAACAGTCGAAAATGCAATACATTCCTCGGTAATATTTTAAAACTTATCATAATACTACATTAATTTATTATATTTGAAAAATTAAACCTTCATTGAAAAACAGGAACTTCATTCAAATGACGGCATTGAAATAAAAATTGCCTGGTTTAAATATATCTGAAAAGCGATACATTCCACGGTAATATTTTTAAAACTATCATAATACTACGATAATTTATTATATTTAAAAACTTCATCGAAAACAACTGAAATTAATTCAAATGACGTCATAGAAAAAATAAATAAAAAGAACGAATATGAGTCTGCAGGGAAAGACATGTGCTGTCCACATCAGAATTTTTAACAATATTACAACAATGATTTATAGAAGTGAACGGGGATTATTTTCAGGCCATTTCGAAAAAAATGTATGATCTATATTTAAAGATCCATCAAATTTTTGTCGAATAAAATGTTCAACAAATTTAATCTGTGTACCAAATTTTAACTCTCTAGGACGTAGGAAAGTGCATTAAAAATGCCATCAAATAAATTTATCATGAAGAGTTATATAAAATTTAAAAAAATGAAAAATTGTTATCTACCAAATTTATTTTTAAATGTGAAGCCACTCCCATATGCAAAACGTTTAAACAAATGGAGAGATATTTATTATATAATATATCTCTCTTTTCTTTCTGGAAGATATCCCAAAGTCAGAATTTAATTGAATTTGTTTTTTTCCCTATATTAAATAATTTTTAATTAAAAAACTACTTAACATATTATACTGAATTTTTTTTTATATATTCTATGGGATAATCTGAATATTTTCTAAAAATTTCGAAGCAATTCGTGAATTTTAAATTTACTTAAAAAATGTTTGAAAAATTAGGTCCCATAGGGTTCAATGTATTTCATTTTTTCAACCCGGGTTCAATAAAAAACTAATTGGGTGATATTATTTATTTATATTCCCATAGGTCCTACAGACCGTCTGAACAACATACTAAAATTTCATTTTGATAAAGTCATTTTTACGGCAGTTATCGTGCTAACGGACAGACAGACAGACAGACAGAATGAACAAAGTCATAAACACTTTTCAACTTTGTTGTAAAGTGTTAAAAATGTGCAAAATTAAAAAAAAAAGCTTCGGCGAGTAAAGGAAAAGTTTAAAGTACTAATAAAACCGTTAAGACGGATATCTAAAAAGCAAATAAAATGAAAACAGGTTACGGCTCCAGAAAACTATGTTATCCATATTTTAAACGTTTTCGTTCGTAGTGGTTGGTCACTTCTCGGTTAGTTTCTTCGCTCTTAGGTTTGTCTCACCGAACACATCTGCAACTACTTCCACTTCCTCTAATCTGGTCCATTCGTGGTACGCATTCAAGCTGGATCACGTGGTCAGGCTCCCATGAAGATTATTCAAGCTGGCGGATTTCAATTTGTGAGTTGCTTTATTTGCATTTTTGTGCATTTGTGAACTATTTTTTCATAATTATGTGTTATTTTATGATATATAAGTTGAATTTTGTTCTTCTGAATTGTTTCTCAGTGAATCTCATGTATTCCGTTGTTGGGCACATATTGCATAAAATATTAATCACATGTTTTTATGCAATCATAGAAACAACGGATTTTAGTATATCTGTCTAGAATGTGTCCTTGAAGACGTTTCTGGCAGATTCATTGATTTATTTCTTTTTTCCTGGCCAATCCATAATCTACTTTTCCAGCCTTTCCTCGTTACTTTTTACTTACTGCTTTTAATGTAATTAAATACACGTTAATATTTTACCCGCGGTTTGATGCTGTGTATACTAATTTGCACTTCTGAAATTTTGTTTTTATTATTTTAATTTATATTATATATATATATATATATATATATATATATATAGAGAGAGAGAGAGAGGGTGCCCACTTATATCCGTTACACCCCCCTTAACTTCTAAACGGTGACAGCTTAAGCCATAAAATTGGTGTCGAGGTATAGTAAAAAGTCTATGCGCTATTCGATGAGACAACTTACAACGCCATCTATCGGCAAATTTTGGAATTAGCGGTCCTATCTAGTAAACGGTGAAAGATACGTGAATATAGTCAATTAGAAAGTTGTAGAGCACTTTCGATTTAGAAAGAAAAGATACCTTGAGCACATTAATACTCAAAACAGAATGCAAAAAATGAACATCTGTTTGGTCATGATTTCGAAAATTGTCATGTCATAAAGAGTGGGAGAAAGAAACTGAGACACTTCCCTGTCTTCAGGATCATTTATTTACAATAGTATATTGCTCAAAATGCTCTCCGTTAGCCACTATACACATTTGCACTTTGGACTGGATTTCTCGCTGCACATTGTGCAACATGGCAGGTGTTATGGACGCACAAGCATCAGTAATGCGTCGTCGAAAATCCTGCAATGTTGGCGGAGGGGTCGCATATACCTGCCCTTTTATGTGTCCCCATAAGAAGAAGTCCAATGGGGTCAAGCCAGATGAGCGCAGGGGCCACTCGACGGAAACACCATACCCGATGACTTGATTCTGGAATGTCTCTATTAGGTACTGCTGAACGTTTGAAATCTTATGCGGAGGTGCGCCGTCATGTTGGAACCATACATTTAGGAGTTGGTGCAACGGTAGATTCTCAACAAAGTCGGTTATTACACCCTGCAAGAGCTGCAAGTACCGTTGTTCCGTTAACGTGCCCTCATAAAATACTGGTCCAATGAGCCTGTCATTAAAAATTCCGCACCAAACATTAATCGACCAGCGTTGTTGATGTCGAACTTCGACGGCATATCTCGGATTTTCCAGCGACCAGGTATGAACGTTCTGTCTATTAAACATTCCGTTCCTCGAAAAACATGCCTCATCCGTCCATATCATGTCTGCCAGGAATGTTGGGTGGACCTCTAAGTTATTCATGACAAAGTTGCACCACGTGTAACGTCTCTCAGAATCTCTTGGCAGCAATCCCTGCACAGGTGTGGATCGGTATGGATGAGGACCAGATTCATTCAGGATTTTCCAGACGCGGCTTTTTGAGAGACCCCAATTTTCACTGATCATTCTTATGCTGCTCTGAGGATGGGCGAGAGCATATGCTAACACATCTTCAGGTTGCACTTTGCGTCCTACATTACGAGGTGCACGAATTCGAGGTCGGCTGGTCAAGCAGCCCGTCTCCCTTAAACGTTTTACAACTTTTAATATCGTCTGCCGTGTAGGATGCGGACCTTGAGGGAAACGTTCACGATACAGACTTGCAGCTGATTCTGCCTTACGCCCACATTCACCGTAAATTAACAACATCTCTCAATACTCGTTACTGCCAAATTTTGCCATAACTCTCCACTTTAACGTACAACACAGCGGAAACATCCTTTTTATAGTAGTAGTCTCTGGTGAATAGGTATGACCTTCCATCCTTATTTGCATAATACATGAGATCCATGTGATTTTTATACCAGACCTGGTTGAGTTGAGCTGTGTGTTTGGAGAGACGATTTTGCCAGATCAGCAGAAAGTTTTCATGGTTTGTAGAGATATTCAGTAAAACACGCAACCAGTGGGGACAGAATCATGGTCCTCATGAATGCGAACATTTTTGTACCAAATTTCGTTCGAATCGGTTCATTCATTTGTCAGTTATCGTCTCCGCAGGCTCACTGACACACTCATTGACACACATACACATACTTTCACACACACACACACACACACACCACTTCAAAAATGCTTGATTCGTGATCAGGGATGCTTGAAACGTGCTCTCACGTCGAAAACTCGAATTTGAATTTTCGACCCCGTCACAATACTTTCCTTATACATTATGTATATAGGAAAAATAATATACAATTCAAATATTTATTTAAAGCCAAAGCCGTAATCAATTCATTAACATCTAAATATTAGAGTAGGGGTTAAAAGAAATAGGGCGCAAAATATAAATTATATTTGAAAGCACTAAGGAAAGGGAAAAAACTGTTTGTTACTTTCCTTATATACATAATGTATAAGGAAAGTATTGTGACGGGGTCGAAAATGCGAATTCGAGTTTTCGACGAGAAGCACGTTTCAAGCATCCCTGATCACGAATTGAACATTTTTGAGGTGATGTCTGTGTGTGTGAAAGTATGTGTGTGGGCGTGTGTGTCAGTGAGTCTGTGAAGACGATATCTCACGAACGAATAGAGCGATTCGAATGGAATTTGGTACAAAAATCACAATCTGTAAATACTGGAAGCCTGTTGTTTTTAAACGCAATCGTATGTTCAGAACCCCCTAAATTTTCGAGTGAAATTTTGAAAAAATCATCAAAAAATCGAAACATTTAATAAAGTTACGCAAATAGTAATGTCTTATGTAATTTTTCCTTAGAAAACGATTGACATAAACTTTAGAAAGCTAGCATGATCCCTTCTCGAGATATTGCACGTTTTTCAAATAAATTTTTCAAAAAATCCCATAAATTAAAAAAATATATTAACTGTTGAGAAACATGTTCACTTTTCATATGTGATATCCTGCGATAAATTTGGTGACATCATTCTCGTAAATCTTCTAGCTTGTTCCATTCATGAGAAAAGATACTTTGAATAATGCTTTTGTATTTGAACGCCAATAGCCATTTATCTGGTATAAGAACATCTTATTTCTTCGTCCATACCGCTTGGCGAGATTTTGTAGACAATTTTGGCGGAATGTCGCCAACTTGGCGACTTTTTAAATGCTGCCAAATTAACGAAAATCTCGCCAAATAGATAAAAATGACGCTAAATCAATGAAAATGACGACTAAGTGAAGAATATCTTGGAAAGTATATAAGTATCTACTATAAGAATAACATTTTTTTAACTGTAAAATTAGTAAATTCATTGCATTATATAAGGAAAGTCATGTGTTTCCCACATCAGATTTTTTTCTTTATTTTTGAAAAAAAGTATTATATGAAAGCATACTAAAAGTTTTAAAAGATACATCAATTTTTAATTAAAACACAAAGAAAATGACCCGGATACTTTAAGTTAATTAGAAAATAAGGAGAGGGGGAAGGGCAATTAAATGGATGTGTAAATAAATTAGAATAATAAAGAATAAAATATTGAAATGGTGTATCAAAAAACTAGAGTAGATTCATATTAAGAGAAAAACACAAGGTTTTTCAGTTGCATTCACTAAAGAGAAGGCACGAAAAAAATCCATAAATTTATTTCATAGTTTAAGTAACAAATGGAAATATCTGAAAAAAAAATCACAAAATATATCAAATCAATCCGAATTTACTAGAAATAACTGGGTGCTTGAAGAGGAGGGGGGGGGGGAATAGAACGTGCGGGTTGAAATAAAAATTTAAATATTCGAGTGGGGTATAAAAACGGAGCTAAGAGAAAAATACTTCATTCGCTCCCACATTTACTGGTGAAGATCTGGTAAAAACCAGAAAGTTTTCACTTGTGATTGGTACTGTAGTGATTGGTACTGTACTTGTGATTGGTACTGCTCGTGATTGGTACTGTAGGCATCGTGGTGCCGCATGTAGGTGACAGGAAAATGCAAACTGCTCTTCCGCGTCTTATAAACGGCATTATTAGGTTTCTCATATTTGCCCTGGCCAATAAAGTTTTCCCAACGTACCTTAAATGTAACATTAATCAGTCTTCTCCGAGTCATCTTTTTTCCTGTATAGGAATGGAGAGAGAAGATCTTCTTCCGAACTCTATTCTACTGCAGATTTTTTGGAGATGCATGGTCCTATGAATTTGGTCTAATTTGGCCAGACCTGGAGAAACAAATGATAACAACAATTTATAATGTAGCTACACATTTCAGAAAGGTACAGCCGTTCGTTCTTGAGTTCTTGTATCTGTTCCTCTCCATACACAGGAGGACATTTTTAAATAAGTGGTCTTACTTATCTGGGAAACATAATTATCCGTTAAAACCTATAACACGAAATTTTTCAAGAAAACAATCTTTTCTATGCACAGTATTATAAAAAAGTGAAAATTTCACTGAACAAATCAAAATCTGGGTATATACTAGAGATTTATGAAGGAGCTTTTATATAGTGACAGAGTGGTGTGAGCTCTTTATCTTCGGTGGAACTGTATAGCATTTTTATTATCTTTTGCATATGTTTTCGTACGACCATAAGAATTTTTGGAAAAATCGGAAGCAGCATTTTCAGAACCAGAAGTGGAAATCATTAGTGAACCCCTATCGTCTCCGAAATGCAATGCTGAATCCATTATCAGTCATCATATAAGCTATATCCATAGCCAATACTGAGAAATACATGATGCAAGGAAAATGATGCAAGAGGAATACATGATGCAAGGAAAATGATGCAAGTGAAATACATGATGCAAGTGAAAACAAGCAGAAGTGGAAAATCTTAGCAAACCTCTTATCCCATCCGAAATTTGATGCTGAATTTATATGTTTTCATCTAAGCCGATATATATAACCGATTATGAGAAACCGATGCTGCAAGTAAAGTGACCATTTTTGAACCAGAATTGACATCTCCAGTATAGGAAGTGGAAATCGTTAGAGAGCATTCAACCCCATCTAGAATTTAATGATAAATCCACATCAGTCACCATTTAATCTATAGCTATAGTCAATCTTGAGAAATATACATTTCAAGGAAAATTTCTGAACCGGATGTGGAAAAGGAACCAAAAATGGAAATTTTTAGTAAATCTTTCTATCTTCCTTAGAATTTTATGTTGAATCTACATCAGTCCTATCCATAGCTAATCTTGAGAAATAGATGTTTCAAGTAAAATGAATTTTTTTGAACTGCAAAGGAAAAAATAAAAAGAAGCGAAAATCCTTTTTGAATTTCCCTACCTTCTCCGGAATTTGTTGCTAAATCCACATCAGTCGTCATCTAAGCTCTATCTATAGCATATCCTAAGAAAAAAGATACTTAAAAAGTTTTTATTAAAATAATAGTATGTCAAAATTGTTGTCACCAATCAAAATTTTTGTTTACACATATATTGAATTAATAAAGTTAAATTAGTTTTGTTTTAATGACTCTAAAACACTAAATCAAATCAACCAAAGGCTAAATATTTTAATTTACTTATAGTTTGCTTATTAGCTTTATTTCTCCAATTTCGTCTTGAAAGAAAACGACTTTCTTTTTATATCTTATGTGATAAATGATAGTTTGAAGTCTGACATCAGGACAGATCCCACCAATGTAAAGTTCAAGATAAAACTTCAGCACTTGTCAGATATAAGCTTGACACCAGCGTAGGTATGGTTCCTTTGTCTCTGAGGGGGCATTAAGAGATAACAGTGAACGTCGAATACTTTTCATAAACAGTTTTAGTTTTCTTTTACTCCGGAACTGTATTATCTCACGGAAAGATAAAAGAACAAGGAGAAAAGTTTTATCTCAAAATGAGTTTTTTGACTATTTCGTCGAAGGAGGAATTAAACACTTTGAGCTCCAATTTCGATTATCCCATTGTAGGGTGAAGTGTTTGTAAGAATTACTTGATAGAGCAAATGAATAATGGAAGGAGATCGGATCGTTCCTTTGATAAATACCACTTAGTGATCTAGATAATAATTGTCTAACGTGTTTTTGTCATTTCAGACTTCCTAAAAGCCTCTCGGCAACATACAATAGGATCTTTGTACACTTATGGTATCGACCAAGGAACAGAACGTAACGGAGTCGGATTTTAATTTCCTACGCCTTGGTACGCATTCAAGCTGGATCACGTGGTCAGACTCCTATGAAGATTATTCAAGCTGGTGGATTTCAATTTGTGAGTTGTTTTGTTTTTGCATTTTTGTGCATTTGGGAGCTATTTGTTTTCATAATTATGTGTTATTTTATGATATATAAGTTGAATTTTGTTCTTCTGAATTGTTTCTCTGTGAATCTCATTTATTCCGTTGTTGGGCACAGATGGCATAAAATTTTAATCACATGTTTTTATGCAATCATAGAAACAACGGATTTCAGTATATCTGTCTAGAATGAGTCCTTGAAGACGTTTCTGGCAGATATACTGTTCATTGATTTATTTTCTTTTTCCTGGCCAATCCATAATCTACTTTTCCAGCCCTTCCTCGTTACTTTTTAACACTTTACAACAAAGTTTACAAGTGTTTATGACTTTGTTCATTCTGTCTGTCTGTCCGTTACCACGATAACTCCCGTAAAAATGACTTAATCAAAATGAAATTCTAGTATGTTGTTCAGACGGTCTGTAGGACTTATGGGAATATAAATCAATAATAACACCCAATTAGTTTTGGATTGAACCCGGGTTGAAAAAAATGAAATACACTGAGTCCTATGGGACCTAATTCTTCAAACATTTTTTAAGCGGATTTAAAATTCACAAATTGCTTCGAAAACTTTAGGTAATATTCAAATTGTTCCATAAAATATATAAAAGAAATTCAGCGAAATATGTTCAGTAGTTTTTAAATAAAAATTAAAATAATAATTACACCTCTTATACGAAGCGATCACGTGACCATGATATGAAAAGATCACGTGAACCACTTCAAAATGATATATGGCACCCATCTTGTCTCAAAATCGTGATTTTTAAAGTTCTTTTTAATTCATATTGAGTGTTGTATCCGTTCTAAAACCATTTTATTTTTGCTTAAATTCTGTGCATCTACATACTGAAACAACGCAAATACAATATATTTGAGTTTAAATGATCATCCAAATTTGATTATTTCTACAACGAAGCCTATTTTTCACTTATGCAAAACATAAACAGCAATATATGTAGAATGAGTTGTATTAGAATTGCTCTATTTCTTTAACACAAAATTATTTAACCCATGGAGTCTGCATTGCTGATATGAATGAAATATTCATTGATTTTACAACGAGAAGGACGATTTTTTTCGATGAAGTTTTAAGTATAGAGTCTAATTACTTGCAGTTCCATGGTCTTAATTTTTAAATAAAATAAATTATTATAGTATTGTGATGAATGAAATGAATGCGAAAATGTTATGAATGAAATGCTGTTTTTATAGAGAGATCCAGGCGTGTTATTTTTTCTATGACGTCATTTGAATGAATTTCAGTTGTTTTCGATGAAGTTTTCAAACATAATAAATTATCGTAGTATTATGGTAGTTTTAAAAATATTACCGAGGAATGTATCGCATTTTAGAGATGTTTAAACCAGGCAATTTATATTTCAATGCCGTCATTTGAATGAAGTTCATTTTTTTCGATGAAGGTTTAAAATTTCAAATATAATAAATTAATGTAGTATTGTGATAAGTTTTAAAATATTACCGAGGAATGTATTGCATTTTAGACTTGTTTAAATAAAATTTCATTGAAGTTGGAAAGTGTTTCATAATCAATGCTTTAAGCGTGATTGATTTTCCTTGTTTTTAATTTTATATAACTCTTCATGATATACTTATTTGATGGCATTTTTAATGCACTTTCCTACGTCCTAGAGAGTTAAAATTTGATACACAGCTTAAATTTGTTGAACATTTTATTCTACAAAAATTTGGTGGATCTTTAAATATAGATCATACAGTTTTTTCGAAATGGTTTGCAAATAATCCCCGTTCACTTCTATAAATCATTGTTGTAATATTGTTAAAAATTCTGATGTGGGCAGCACATGTCTTTCCCTGCAGACTCATATTCACGTTCTCCTTATTTCTTTAATAATAATTTGAGTTTATCTGCACAAAATAACAGTCATAAGTATTTTAAATGACATTGAATTTGCACGTTAAACTTAAATTTGGTTCTCATTTGCTAGCTGGACTTATTGTCAGAGGTGGAGTAGCGAAAACGCGAGAAAACTAGAAAATCTCAAGAACGGCTAGTCCTAGAGTAATGGGGTTAGTCTTATTCTTTTTCTTGTCAAAAATCAAGGTACAAAATAGGAATTTAATTGATATAATTGAGCACACGTAGTCTTATTTTTATATATAACGATTTTTGCTGGCCATTTCGCAAAAATAGCCCGTTCCTTTTTCTCGAATCGTACTAGAATAACCTACAAATGATTTATATACAAAATTTTGTTAAATTTGGTATATAAATCACTTGTAGGTTATTGAAATATTATACACCAAATTTTGTTAAATTTGTTCCATTAGTTTTTAGCTAGAGTGGATAAAGGCAATTTCTGCGGCCATTTCGCAAAGAAGGCAGATTCTTTTATTACGAATCGTACTATAATCTAATGAACATCAGGATTTCCCACAAAAAACATACCTACCAAATTTTATGAAATTCGGTTCATTAGTTTTTCAATTAGAGTGGATGTAATATCATCACAGACACACAGATTACACCCTTACTCACACAGACGTCTTCCTAAAAATAGTTTTTTCGTATTCTAGAAGTCCCAATACGTGTAGATCCTTCGAAAATTCGAGTTCCGATCTTCGGCACGATTCCAATACTTTGAATACATACACATACACAGATACACAGATAATATATGTGTGTGTGTGTGTATTAGCTGTGTATCTAAATTCCGTGCTTATGCAATTACAATAGTTGTGATTTTAAATGATCCCTAAACTTTTATTATTTCTTCAACGAAGCCAAATTTTAATTTATGCAGAATGTAAATATCTGAAGCGATTGTAAGGTGAGTTACATAAGAATTGCTGAATTTTTTTCACACAAAATTATTTATCTCTGGAGTCTGGAATACAAGTTATATGAATGAAATATTCATTGATTTTGCATAAAGAATCAGATGATTTATATTTCGATACAGTTTTAAATATTTAAGTATAATAAATTACTGTAGTACTGTGATAATGTAAAAGATATCACCACTGAATGTATTATATTTTAGAAATATGTAAACTAAATTGCATTTCAGTTGGAAAGTTTTTCATAATCAATGCTTATGCATGATTGATCTTTCTTATTAATGTTAGCATAAATATTTGAAAATTTGATTTTTATAATATCTCCTGTCATTTGTTATTTCTATGTAATATTACGAATTTTATATTTTGTATCATTTGATTATGTTACTTTATAGGTGTTGTACGTTTAAATGCTACACCTGGACTAAATGTTACTGCAGGAAAAAAACAACAGAAAATAACAACTCGCTATTTTATGCAAATTTGATTTTCGAAAAAGTTCCAGGGAGTTAACATTTATAACCTGTATTTTTTAAAGAGCAATTTAATTAGAATTATATCTTCCGTCTAAACGGTTCTGTATTATCTGCGTCAGCATAGTAGCTGTGACGGCACAAAGCCACGCCTCCTGAGCCCTACGGCTTTGTATCTCGGAGGTAATGCTAAAATACACTTTGTGAGTCGGGAGGAGGGGGTTTCGCACTCCGCTCGCTGGCACTCTCTTTTGTGTCGTTTGCTACGTCGACGTAATACATCAGATGGGGATCCGCCCGAAGTTCGGTGGGGATGCCACTGTTCGTTGCCGCTCACTCATTGGCACGAGTACATTCCAACTACCCTTTCCAAATATCATAAATTGCTAGTGAGGCCGCATTGTGAGCACTCAGTCCATTTATGTTGTGTACATTGGCATTTATCGTAGTGTACACTATCATTTATCTATGCCCACTCGCGCAGCAAGCGTGATATGCTCTAAATGAGAGTGAAAATTTCATGTCAATTGGGCATTTATTTTAATATATAGAGACTTAAAAAGCATTTCTTATGTAAATATGTAACTTACAGTTACATATTTACAACAATAAGACATTTAAAATTTAACGATAACGATACCTAACGATAACGAAAGTCTCAACGAAGCTTCAGTATTAAAGCTCTTAAATAATAGATTTAGCTAAAAATTTTATTTTTAATTGTTTAAATCATTTAAATTTACTTCTTTTGAAATGGCAACAGCGTTTTCAACAATGCGGCTGATGCTAGTTGTTTTTAATATTGAGAGATTTCCAGGCCCTCTAGGAGCCTCCCTAGTGACTTAGAAGGCCGAATCTTTGCACACTCATGGTATCAAACACAGAACAGAACCTGACAGAGTCGAAATTTTAGTTCTCCCTTAGGAGTGGACCAAATGGGGATGAGTGTCGAAAAATTTCTCAAGAAACACTCACCGACCTAGAAGACTGAATCCTTGCACAATTATGTTTCAGAACATGGGATAGAAGTAACTGTTGCTGCTCTCATAAAGATACTTTTTAGTTCCCTGACTGGGGTTATTTAAATGATATCAAAACTTCAGATAGTCATTTAAGGACCGTATACTGGAGATGGAAAGCGTGTATATCGGCTGGTTCTCTTTTCATATATCGACCAACGTACCGCATGTCAATTTACCCCTTTATCCCAGGGGTAAAGAAATTAGGGAGTGTAGAGAAAGTCTTTTTAGACACCCCCAAAGTCCTTCAGATGACCCAGAATGTTGAAATTTTTCACACCTATAAACCGGGGCCAACGGCCGTACCGTGCTGAAAACACCGGTTCTCGTTAGATCACCGAAGTCAAGCAGCATCGGGCGCGGTTAGTACTTGGTGGGTGACCACCTCGGAACGCCGCGTGCTGTTGGCCATCTCGGGTGCGGTATCCCCGTGGTTTGCGCGCTAGATTTGCACGCTGCCACAAATGCCGCCGTGTTCATGCGGAGTACGATCACGTTAAACATGTGGGTCCGTAAGTCCTTCCGAGAGGTTGGTGGTAGGGGAAGGAGGGTACGGTCCCTGTGGATGCCTCCCCCACTGGGTTCCGGTCTAAATTGGGTGGCACTTCCCGGCCGTCCATACAGTTACCTTACACCTTTCTGGTAGGTCGGACGGTCTGGGTCTCAACAACAACAACACCTATAAACCGACCACTCAAACTGCTGCTCATACTTCAGGGTGAGTCGAGTGGTTTGGGTTTTCGACACCCATAGCGATTTCTTAATTACGATTTCTAATATAACTAATATTATTTCCTAATCACGGAACAGAAACTAACTGAGCCAATTTTTGAATAAAATCACTATTTTCGGCAAATAAGCGTCATACGTTATGAAACAAAATGAAATTTATTTAAAAATTCAACTTAATTTCTTAAGGTTGATAGTTTTCTTGCTACTGGAAAGCTTAAATACTTGTAAACTATTTATTCACACAATTAAAATGTGTTTCATCATCTGTATTTATTTATGTGTCTACATTCAGTGGGTGTAGGAAAAGCCTTTCAAGACACCCCAAAAGTTCTACAGATGACCTAGAATGCTGAAACTTTGCACACATATAGCAGTGGCAGCTCGTGAGGTGAAGAAGGTGACGCAGGATAAGAGCTGCTTCACTTAAAGCTATCAGCTGAATGGGTTATTATGATTATTTGGCGAATGTTTCAGACTCGTTTGGCTGTTTTTAGACAATATTTTACAACGCGTGTGCCAGTAGCGTGATGTGCTTTAGAGATGTTCGTTGTCGAGGAGGAGTTCCCCCCCCCCCCGGGGAGACGCCACTTTGATAGTGGTGTACGTATTTTAGTTCTGTAGCTCTGATCGTTCAACCTGGGGGGTAAACAAATTCGGGGAATTGGCTGTCGAGGAGCCGACCGTCGTACCGGTGAGGCAGTTAGGCCTTTGACTCTTCCAGGTGGCTGTGATCTCACGGACTGTGTCTATTCATGACCTGAGCCTAGATCTGGTCGGCGACTGGGGTCTGGCTCGGCGGGTATTCTTCGGACCCTGCTCGGTGACTGATTCCGTCGAGAACGTGGCCCCCGGCTGCGTCTTTGCTGGATGAGAGATGAGAAACCTGCACGCGGTTCTCCTTAATATCGGTTCAATCCCCAATGGCAGCCGTGGAGAGTTCGTATAATCCTGTCGAGGAGGAGCGGGAATCCCGCCGCTGAATCTGTCTCGCCTATTCCTGAAGCCACAAGCAGCTACTGACATATAGTATTAATCGCAGCACAGAAACTGAACGAATTTTCGACTAAAATTACTATTTTCGGCACTAAGCGCCATACGTTATGAAACAAAATGAAATTTGCTTAAAAATTTAACTCATTCTTTTAAGATTCTGAGTTTTTTTGTCATTATAAAGTTTAAATACTAGTCGTAAAATATTTATCTATGCTATTAAAATGTGTTTAATCATCGGTATCTATATCTATGTGTCTACATTCAGTGGTTTTTGTCAGCTAATTCAAATTAAAAATCTTGGTTGGTTCTTACACTTTCTTTTACTCCTTGACACAATTTCAACTGCCCCGTTCAAAACACATCATCATACTTGTTTTTATTATCGCTACTATGAGAAAAATCAGGAACAAGATCCACTGGAATTATTACTATCGCATATTCCCGAACGCAGTTTATTACAACAAAGCACAATATAAAACAGTAAATACATTAATTTCACATCTTAAGAAATAATATTTGTGTTTGCACAGGGCACGCATTCGTCACAGAATATCCCAAGACTGCTACAACCAGTAAGCAATAAAGTTTTAATCTTTATAGTAGTTTCTGGCGATGTCAGAAAATTTCCTGGAGTTTTATAACTCCAACCCAAGGGAAGCACTTTTAGTGATGTTGTTATGTGCCTCCGAGTAGCCAATAACGGGGCAGCAATCGTCTGGAGTGGTAAGATAGTTCAATGCGGCAGGAAACGGCGGTTTGGTTGACGCGATACTATGTCAACATCAGGCAAGATCGGTGAGGGTTATTCGCACGCAATTCCGTAGCAGATGTGAACACTGGAAGAAGGGACTCTCCTCAGACGGATTCTCAGTTAAATCCACGGAACTGGACATCATTGGGCCTAGCTAAATTTTTGCCATAATTGCGTTGTGTTGAAAGGAACTCGGATAGATGACCGCGAAATCCAAAATCGGGATTTCTTTTAAGATCAGATACCTTTGACTTGGAACGGATGGAATACGTGCACGAGTTTGAATGACATAACAATATGGCTTCCAAAGGACGAAATCCAAACTTGATTAAATAATATCATAGTCTTTTATTAATCACATTAGGCAAGATCTTCTTATTAATTTACTTTACAATTCCAGTCAGACATTCGATTCTTCTGAACAAATCTGGGATTATACAATCTTATAAATCATTCCAGAAACTTCTTACAATTTCGAGATAAGAACAGGATAATAGCTATAAAACATATGATGAGTTCTTGCCAACTTTAAATCACTTTATGAACTTTTAGAAAATTATTTACATTTTACTTAACGCGATAATATTCAAGATAATTTAGCATTTTACATTTATATTTAAAAAATTATAATTTTACATTCGAGCGTTTCGTTTCTTTCGCTCCGCGAACTTATACAGGACCATTCCCCTTCCATGGTCGGTCGGCAACTGTGGCTAATCACAAAATCCACGCCGAAGCGTTTTTAATGTTATTACGCGTTCATGACGAAAGAAAAAAGTTCCCATGTTAAAGAATATGAAATGCAAATTCGAAGTACATGTGCAAATGCGCGGGACAAATTACTACGCCAAGGTTTATCGAA
Source organism: Amaurobius ferox (assembly GCA_951213105.1). NCBI lineage: Eukaryota > Metazoa > Arthropoda > Arachnida > Araneae > Amaurobiidae > Amaurobius > Amaurobius ferox. The sequence continues at coordinate 58,754,936 of OX578135.1, read as the reverse complement.
ATTGGCGGGAAAGATCCAAAAAGGCCGAATACAGAAATGGCGCTTTATGAATTTAGAATAAAATTTTGAAAACAAGTTTTAGAATCGAAAATAAAAATAAAATTGCCGAAAGAAGAATTTAGACGGAAATAATTTATAAACCAGGCATGCATTTCATAACAATCTTGTCTCTGGGGAGACAGCATCACTAAAGTAGTATTCACTAGTTTGTGTACCGGTATACAACCTGTAAAGTAGAGTTTTGTGTACCGATACACAGCCGGTAAAGTTGTGTTTTGTGTACTTATATACACCCGGTAAAGTAGAGTTTTGTATACCGGAACACAACCGGTAGAGTTTTGTGTACTTGTACTTAGTTCTAGCAAATTAGAAATTGCATAATGATACATAATAAGATAATTACTTAACACTACATTAATATAAAAATTTCCAATACACATAATGTTTTCAAGGAACTGTTTAAATGTCTTAACAAAATAATTTTCCATATTGCAATTCAATTTTGCAGTCTAATAATATAACATAAAGCATGATATATTGCAAAATACTAATAAAATATCTAAAACATTATTTTTCATTATTATTACTATTATTTAGAGGCACTTGCAGCTAATCTAGATGATGTGTCTGCATTCACATGTTTGCTTTCTGTCCTATATGAGATGATAAGATTATACGTATATCTATCTGTAAGAGAAGTGTCCATGTGGCTAAGTTTGCCCTGTGTTAAATAAGTTAGCAGGTTGTGATAAGAAGTGACTTGTATCTCTGCTCCAAAACAAAGCGTCGATTATTTTTAAAATTTTTGTAAAATAAATGCATTACTTTGCGATACATATTAAAATATTTCTATTTTACCGATTAAAACACGCACACACACACACACAAATATTCCCCTTTCAGCATCAATGCTCGGCAAAAAATAGCTGGGAAAATTCTAAACACTAAACGAGCTGGAGGTTAGGGACTCTTTTCCATAAGTCAACATGCAAAAAATGAAACAAGCGGCTTCAAGAAGAATAGTAATAAGGAAAGGTCCACCAGTGTACGTGTTATGTCTATTTGTAGTAAAGTGACCATGCCCGATCGAGTAAATGTGATTATAGCGCTCCTAGTGGAGAATATAATAAGTTAGGATAACGGACTAGGCAACACGGTGAGATAGAGGAAAAAGCCAATCACAAAGCTATAGAGCTTTGACTAATAAGGATAAATCAACATCAGAAGCGAACAAAATGTGTATAATACGTGTCATATAATATGCACTAAAAAGTTGCATCATGAGGAACTTTGATGTGTTGCTTAAATTATTAATCTAAATGTGATGTTTTTATTTATTGTCTAATTTACTAATAGGTGGTGGTGGTGGTGGTGATGTGTGTGTGTGTGGGGGGGGGGAGGGCTGTTAATTAGACTTTTCCGAAATCGTGCATTGACTTTTGTTCCTATAAAACTTATAGAGCCGTTGCATATTACGTTGTTTTGGTAATATCCATCTTTGTTTCTGTCATCAATGCAGAAATGCAAATTCCATTAGTGAAAGTTCATTAATGAAATAATGATTAATTTTAACTAGTTTATTAAAATATCTTATTTTCATTAGTATTTAGGCAGTTATAAGTTAGGAGGATCGGATGTGTGGTGCGCGCTTAGAATTAAACCAATTTTGTCCTTTAAGACATAGCTCCAATTAAACTCATGAAGTCACTAACTCGTATCTTAACATTTGATACTTAAAGTAGTTGTTGTTGAGACCCAGACCGTCCGACCTACCAGAAAGGTTGATGCTTAAAGTGACACAACTAAAATCTTCTGGAATAACTTAAAGTAGCTTAATGGTCAAGGCAAACTTACAGAGATCTAGGATTTAAATCCAACTTCCTTATTAACAGAAAATAAGTCATACAGCGATTGGCTGTAAAAACAAAGAGGTCTCAGAAAACAGGTATACAGGAAACAGACATACTATTGAACAGGTCCGTTTAGTTGAATGAACTAAAATAATAGAAGTAGCTAAACAATACACGTAGTTAAACAATACTGACGGAAAATTCTTACCAACTTCCTTCGGATGATGTCTCAGGAAGATCCACAGTTGTACATTCCTATTGTAACATCAGCTGCATATATCTCGTACACTCGTCACTCCTCGCTAGACTGTCAATCACACGTCCAGATCGTAGATTCAAAGCTTAACTCCTTCAGGAGCGATGGCGATCCATGCGAATACGAATACTTACTAATCATAAACCGAAACTTTATTCTGCTTCACCGTCAGGATCGCAGAAACTTGTTAACCGACTTTGGATTGGTCTACATAACCGTACCAGTAAGAAGTTGTTAGTACAAAGTAAATCATAAGTTAGAACGTAAATTGCGAGAACATATAACCGAAAGGTTATACAGACCTCACAAGTATATATATATATATATATATATATATATATATATATATATATATAAGTCCTTTTTTTAAACAGGTATATATATATATATATATATACCTTTTTTTAAACAGGTATACATACCCTTTCCCTAGCTGTTTTTCACCTTGTGACGTCAACACTGTTCCATTTTCATCATATCGATGACACTATCTCGCCTATTCGCATGCGATTCGTATTCGCATGCGACATTTACACAATTTCCTAATATTGCACATTTTTTTACTCACATGCCTTCATATCCGCTGGTCAAATGATCTTCGTAAGTTCGGCATTTCTTCTGAAAAAAGTTTCTTGAAATCCTCAAACAAAGCTCCATGAGTTTTGAATGACAACTGAAAATCGCTTTTATTTCTTAAACCATTCTTAGTTGAAATTAGCAGAGTAGAAAAATTTAGCATCTTTCCTAACCCTGTCTCTGTAAGGTACTGTAGGGCACATTTGATCCGCACTTTCTCCCACTTCTTACGTTCGCTGATTGGACGTCGATGTTATCACATATTAGGATTGTGGCGAGCTCATGGCCATTCCCTCGACCTCCGCTTACGTGATTTTTCTAATTAAAATTGACATCCACCAAAAATATTGGGCAGTAAAAGCATCGTTATATTGGCAACAACCTGTCATTTCTATTATGCCTTGATCCGGCACACCTCTACCTGCACAATGTATACACAATGGCACACTTTATCCTCATAAGAAACATGTCTCCTTTCTGGCATCACACCTAAAATGACGAGACCTACCATATTTATCAAAGCATGTAGTAATATTCCTTCTGGAATTTAAATGCGTATTGTTTCTGGTGGAGGGTATTTTCAACAGCCACTAGGTTGTGTGGTTCATGTATGTGTGTGTGTTATTGCGTCATTCCTGGATATGATAACACTTTGCGAATAACAATATTGTATGAAATAAATGCCTTCTCTTAGATTTTAATTGAAGATTCCTACTCACTAAACCCTAAACACTCTACAAAACTGTAATTTTTTCTGTTCATCTAGCTGTGTTGTCAAGTTCTAAATCCTAGTTTATTAAATTCTCCACTAGAGGGGCTCTAATCTTTTTACTTTCCTAATATACAATAATGTATAAGGAAAGTATTGTGACGGGGTCGAAAATTCGAATTCGAGTTTTCGACGGGAGAGCAATTTTCAAGCATCCCTGATCACGATTCGAGCATTTTTGAAGTGATGTCTGTGTGTGTGTGTGTGAAAGTATGTGTGTGTGTCAGTGAGTCTGTGGGGACGATAACTGACGAACGAATGGACCGATTCGAACGAAATTTGGTACAAAAATTACAGAAGCCTATTGTTTTTATACGCAATCGAATATTCAGAACCCCCCCTAAATTTTCGAGTGAAATTTTGAAAAAATCGTTAAAAAATCAAAAACTCTAATAAAGTTACGCAAATAGACATTTCTTATGTAATTTTTCATTAGAAAACGATTGACATACATTTTAGAACGCTAACATGAACCGTTCTCGAGATATTGCACATTTTTCAAAAGAATTATCAAAAACTCATACAAAATAAAAAAAAATATTTCCTATTGAGAAACTTGCTCACTTTTCATATGTAATACCATGCGATAAATTGGGTGACATCATTCTCGTGGATCTAGCTCGTTCCATTCATGAAAAAATATATTTTGAGTAATACTTTTGTATTTGAACGCCAATAGTCATTTATCTGCTGTAAGAATAACATATTTCTCCGTCCATAACGCTTGGCGAGATTTTGGCGATGAATTTGGTGGAGTGTTGCCAACTTGGTGATTTTTTTAAATGTTGCTAAATTAACGAAAAACTCGCCAAATGGATAAAAATGATGCTAAATCAATGAAAATGACGACCCATTGACAAAATTCAATATTTTGGAAAGAATATAAATATCTACTATAAAAGTTCTCTATTTTTTACTGTAAAAGTAGCAAATTCATTGCATTATATAACGAAAGTCATATTCTGCCCACATCAGATTTTTTATTCTATCGGTCACTGATTTATAGATAGACTTATCACTTTACTATAGCTAATCCTTTTACTATTATTTGGTCACTTTACTGTAGATAGATTTAAAGTGTTTAACGTGTACATTCATGGACTTTTCCTTGCAAAGGTGCTTGAGCACTTTCCTAGGAATCCTATAAAGGATATCTTCAGCAACCGCTCTTTTAAATCTCTTCCTGCCAGTATGACTACGAAATGTTAAACATTTCATAGATATGTAATTGATTTTATTAAAGAGTATTTCCAATTAATTCTTGCTTCACAACTTTCCGTTATAAAGAAATTTGATAGAGTAAATAAGAGAATAAATGCTTGTTAGATGTAATGCAATTCCATCAAATACCTGATAATTCCATAACGCTGAGCTAATACAATGTCCTTTGTTAGTAGCAAGCCGGCCACGTTTCAGAAATCTGATTAAGGGACATGGAGGTATAGTCTTGGTTTCGATTACCTCTATTACACAAACTGAAAACTAATGCCCAATGAATGAAAAACGAATACAAAAACGAAACACACACACACACATATATATATAATTAAAGGTTTCTACTCTGGGGCTGCCATTGTAAAGTAACCTTTACGGTATCTATTCCCAAAATCATGCCTTTTATTCATCAATGTACTCGCTGCAATCTCAAATCTACTGACTAGAGTTCGATGAATGATCTACAACAATAACAAACACATACTTTATTCCAGATAACTTCGCTGACAACTAAAAATACAATTACATACACAGAATATTTACAAAGCTAGCACTATCATATCTGTACCAGACTAAACCTTAACATTTTCTTACTGAACTGAATTAGAATTACTAATCAACTATTAAACCATATATATCTATACTTACAATCTTGTAGAGGCAATCACTTCGCTAAAATTAGCATATAATAAAAAATTAAAATTAGCATATAATAATAATGAATAATATAACTTCACACACACACACACATATATATATATATATATATATATATATATATATATATATGCACTATATGATCAAAAGTATCCGGGCACTTTGGATGTTAGAATGTTTTTCGAATTTTAAACAAATACTTGGCGAAGTATTCTGTCACTTTGGCGATGTGAAGAACATGATCGAACGTACACTTTCTAGTAAAGTTTCGGTGACTTGTGCATTTAGGGGACCACCAAGATATTGAAAAAGGGGGAAAATATATTTGATCACCCCGTATCATAAAAACCTGGAAAAGATTTGTAACTTCCACAAAATAGTTGACTAGCTTTGTTCAATGTGTATAAGCATTTTCGTAAAACAAAAACGGATATTCATAAAGATATAAGCGTTTCTTAAAAAAAATTAAAAAAAAAATTGTTACAAGTTTTTTGCTTGCAATATCCATAGGTTTCAATCAAATTTCAAGAAACTTACAGAACATTTGTTAACGTCCAAGAAAAACATTGTACTTCAATTGAAAATATAAGCATTGAATATATACGATGAGATATAAGCATTTGAAGAAACTAAATTTTACTGCGCAGGCACGAAACATAGCAATAGTTTTCTTCCATGGTTTTGTAGTGAATACTGTTGGGAAACTTCTATAAAAAATCCACTGGAATATCGTGATAATTCATAAAGATATCGACGATATAGTGATCAGTTTTTCTCTGACTCTCTGAAAGTACCTGGATGATTAAGGGGTTTCCACAAATTGACATTTTACAAATTCATCGGACATCCCTATTCTGAAAATAAACTAGTCCAATTTTATGCAGAAGCAAAACATACAGGTGTCCGGATAGTTTTGATCATAACGTGTATATGTGTTTAGTATATTAGTAAGTTATATTTACTCCAGTTTAACTATCCTATGATTTACGATTTAAAATGTCAATTTGTGTAAACCCCCTTATCATACAGGTACTTTTAGAGAGTCAGAGAAAAACTGATCACTATACCATCGATATCTTTGGGAATTTTCACGATATTCCAGTGGATTTTTTTATAGAAGTTGCTCTACAGTATTCACTACAAAATCATGAAAGAAAACTATTGTTATGTTTCGCGTCTGCGCAGTAAAAACTTAGTTTCTTCAAATGCTGATATCTCATCGTATATTCAATGCTTTCATTTTCAATTGAAGTATAATGTTTTTCTTAGACGTTGACAAATGTTTCATAAGTTTCGTGATATTTGATTGAAACCTATGGATATTGTAAGCAAAAACATGTAACAAAATTTGTGTTTTTTTAAGAAACGTTTATATCTTCATGAATATACGGTTTTGTTTTACGAAAATGCTTATATACATTGGACGAAGCTCGTTAACTTTTTTGTGTAAGTTACAAATCATTTCCAGTTTTTTATGATACAGGGTGATCAAATATATTTCCCCCCTTTTTCAATGTCTTGGTGGTCCCCTAAATGCACAAGTCACAGAAACTGTACTGGAAAGTGTACAGTCAAGCATATTTTTCACATCGCCAAAGTTACAGAGCACTTCGCCAAGTATTTGATATTAGGAATTCGAAAAACTTTCTAACATCCAAAGTGTCCGGATACTTTTGATCATATAGTGTATATATATATATATATATATATATATATATATATATATATATATATATATATATATATTACACGTCCGTCATTTTTCATTTTGTAGCTTTTACTGTAGAATATATCATATATTATTGCCTTTTCGCAATACTGTTATTTATTTCTCACGATTGGCAATAATAGATCTCTACTTTTATCTTTTGTGATTTACAACATTGGTCTCTTCATTTATTGCTCGAATGGATAGGACATTTGCAGTGTATTTCAGGTATTCATGCTTCCAATATCATTTTTCAATTTTTATGCTTGTAGTCCAAGTAATGAGAGTTTATAGATATAATCTATCTCTTACTTCAGAAACAAGCATATTTTGTGTTCATTTTGATTAGATACTTGAACTTGAAAAATAAGTTTTTCGAAATGAACAACTTTTTAGGCTTAGTGCTTATCCACGTGAATAGCTTTAATGCTTGGATATTTCTTGTTTTTCTATTTTCGAATCCACATTATTGATATTTGTTAATTATTTTTAGCTTGATGACTAGAAATTGCATTTTATTTCCCTCGTGATTGATGATTCTCTATTTAATATTTCTTTTTTATTTGTAGGCATGTTTTAAGTTAGGTTTTTTGGAGTTATAACTTCTTTCTATTCTGTCATTGGATTTTCATATTATATATATATATATATATATATATATATATATATAAATAAATATGTATAAATGAGTGAAAGATACAAAATTCCAGAAAATCACACGAATAAGGCGCTATGCTGCACTACAATGTGGATTTTAATATCATACCAGAAAAGTATAAAAATGAAAGAAAGCAATATATCAAAGTATGGCCGGGGGGGTTGTGACCCCCACTCCCCGGTTAAGCCAGCTTGCGTCTAGACAACACTCCCGGTAGCCGATATATTGCACAAAGATGAATACCGAAGTATCAAAATTTCAAAAGGATTTAAAAAGGGTTCCAAAAAAAAGAATTTTAAAAGTAGGTTACAGATCATGTAAGTGTGGAGTACCCAGAAGACACGTATTTTAAAAAACAGTACTATGTCTACTCTCACTAAACTAAAGGCAATAAGAATCCAAGCATATAGATTTTAATGATCAAAGCAGATACCATACCATAACCACTATCCACCATGACGAATCCAGCACCAATACATCTGCTAGACATTATCTATTATATAAGAATGAACTCATTCTTAACTTGTGTAATGATGGCACAGACTCCCTAACGTGATCAACACGCGGGAGGTTCGGCATCCAAATATATGTGGTAGCTTTCAGTTACGGTTATATCATAAAATTTGCATATAATATTACTCAGAAAACGCTTCGGAAAGCCTTGTGCAATTGCACCAAGGAGGAAGTTAATATCGCTATTGTAGCGATCATTAACATTACTGTTAATTCTTTTGCTTCGCAAAAGTTGGTTCAATAAATATGAGGAGGGCACACACATTTTAAACGAATTACTGTTCATACGTTACGTTGACGACATCCTTTTTGCCTGTAAAGAAAAAAATTTTATATTGGATTTTGGATTTTATCCAAAAAGTTTAACTTTAACAGAAACACCATACAACTCTGATGAAAGTCTTAATTTTCTTGATTTATCTCTGTACAAACTTCCTGATAGATCAACTGGATTTCGCCTCTACGATAAACGTAGAGATTTTAAATTTGTTATAAATTTCATTGTTCCTTGGTATTCATGCTTGCATAGGAATGTATACAGAAACATAATTTTGAACCAACTTTTGCGAAGCAAAAGAATTAACAGTAATGTTAATGATCGCTACAATAGCGATATTAACTTCCTCCTTGGTGCAATTGCACAAGGCTTTCCGAAGCGTTTTCTGAGTAATATTATATGCAAATTTTATGATATAACCGTAACTGAAAGCTACCACATATATTTGGATGCCGAACCTCCAGCGTGTTGATCACGTTAGGGAGTCTGTGTCATCATTACACAAGTTAAGAATGAGTTCATTCTTATATAATAGATAATGTCTAGCAGATGTATTGGTGCTGGATTCGTCATGGTGGATAGTGGTTATGGTATGGTATCTGCTTTGATCATTAAAATCTATATGTTTGGATTCTTATTGCCTTTAGTTTAGTGAGAGTAGACATAGTACTGTTTATTAAAATACGTGTCTTCTGGGTACTCCACACTTACATGATCTGTAACCTACTTTTAAAATTCTTTTTTTTTGGAACCCTTTTTAAATCCTTTTGAAATTTTGATACTTCGGTATTCATCTTTGTGCAATATATCGGCTACCGGGAGTGTTGTCTAGACGCAAGCTGGCTTAACCGGGGAGTGGGGGTCACAACCCCCCCCGGCCATACTTTGATATATTGCTTTCTTTCATTTTTATACTTTTCTGGTATGATATATATATATATATATATATATCTGCTTTACTGAACATTTGGCGGTGGCTTCAGTCCGATGGAGCCGAAATGGTTTTATGTGAATTGAATAGCATTGGTAAAATATCCAGTAATGTTCAATATGCTAGTACTTTTAGTTTTCACCCTAATTTCTTCATGATACTCAAACTTCATGTCAAAATATCAAGTAATTTTACTTACTTGCTTGGCGGTATATAAATTGAACTTATATAATATATCTGGCAAGGTTCTATTTTTCGCGAAGCGGCCTCCGGCGATTAGTGAGCTGCGGCAGCGAAAAGGAAGCGAATCCCACGAACCACGTGGGTTGTCGAGCAGAGCGAGCAGGGATATAAGGGAGGTTGTGCGATCCGGCCAGGTTGAAAGAGCTCTCGAAGCGATATTTAGGGATTGATAAGAGTCAACGAATAAGGGATGTATAACACACACTTAATTCCGATAGTTATTTAAAATATCTGGAAATGAAATGTTTTTACTATCACCAATAAGTGCTTGCTACCGTTCTCGTTTGAAAAAATGATCCCTATAAGTGCACATCTTTTTGTCATTTTACTTCCGAAATTTATGAAA